>WIDE01000007.1:722924-747805 GCA_015039315.1 Clavulina sp. PMI_390
GTCGGCAACTCCGTGGGAGGACACGCGGCTCATACGTCTTGTTCTCCAAGTGCTTGACGCCAGCCCAAATATGCGTTTCCAGTGTACTTGGGGGGACCTATTTGTTAATGGCCTCACTCATGAGCAGCACGATAAATATGCGCACCGGATATTGCCTCTGTCAACCTCCCGCGGAGAATCTTCTTCGCACGAGGACCAAGCAATGATCTGAAATGGTCCAGAGGCAAGTATAGCTATCGAAGCACCGTGACTACAGCCCAACTATGCTCATCTGACGTCTCTTCTTTATTATCAGGCGTCGCCACACTAATATCCACTAGCCAGTGTGGCCATGCGGTCCTGGTCCCACTGCTAGAGCGCGCTCATTCCGGAGATGGTGATGGCTGACATTAGTCTTCCGGTGAGAGAGATGCTGCCGGGGTCCATGGATTGTCGTACAATGAGCCTTTCATCTCGCCATCGGGGTGGGGGAGCCTCTCCGCTCATGAACCAACGGACGCAGACGAGAGAGGCGGGTCCGTCAATCACGCCGGAAGTCTCACGCCAGATATAGAAAGCTGTGGCGCGTCTGACGCGAAGTACTGATCGTATGTCGAACTCCTTTACCAAGAAAAGCCATCGCCTCGCGCAGACTGGCTTCGGCCAGGAGGGTGGGGAGCGGCAGCCTCTCGAGGGGGGGGGGGGGGGGTGACGAATCGAATGGTCCTGTCCAACTCGGGGGAAATTTTCTGTGTTGGTACTACCGATGCTATAATTCGACCATAGTATCATCTTTCTCGGGACCCCGTGCCTAGCAGGGTGGTTGTTCGTGGCTCTACGCCAAGCCAAAGAAGCGCAATGTTTGGTTTGTACACAACGCGCGACGACTTCCCCGCACTTCCAGTCTCACTGTTGTTCAAGCGAAAAATGCAGGTAAGGCGCGTTGAAGCTGTCATATTTACTTATTCTGATGTCACAATAGTCTCAAGGCCAGAAAGCTCACGCTCAGTACCATGATATCTTCGAGAGGATCGAAGATCGACACCGTCCCAAGGGGGAGCGCAAGCTAGAAGGCGAGTTCACTTCGCTTAATGATCTCAACGAGCCAGGTAATGACACAGTGTACTAAAGATGAACTTCCCGGGGGGTTTGACGACGGGGTACGTGAAGATGATGGTGCTACGGCCGTGCCGATCGACGCGTCTCAGAATAACGGTGAGGATGGTAACAACGCGGGAAAGAAGAGGCCTTCCAGGATCGAGAAGCTCAAGGTGGGCCCGTTAATCTCACCCAGCCTCGTATGCATAACGTAGCTGACCATGCCTCGGGCCCCGTTAGAACGCTCTCAGGCTCGGCCGCAAGCACGACGGGCTGCCCAAGCCCTCGGCCAGGGAGGCTCAAGAAGACGCCAAGAACCTGGAAAAGCCGAAGGGCCGCAACAACATTCATGATGCGGGCTCCGGCGCCATTGGCCAGATTGGATTGGCTAACAACTTCTGACCGGGGGGATCGATCTCATGTAGCCCTGGTCCGCAACTCAAATCCCCACTCAGCTATGAAGAAAGCGACCGTCATACAGCACAACCATAACCATCACCATCCATCACCGCACTCGTAGCACAGTCGAAGTAGTAATATCATATACAACAGGGAGCCTATAATGCACAGAGGCGTTGACGTACGAATGTTGAATAGGTTTTAAGCAGTCCAAGGGAGGAGCAGTTCAGCCGCTGGCACCACAAATAGACAGATCCTTCATTTCCTGCAGTGCCTGTTCGACCTGCCAGAACGCACAGACAAGTTCTTGTCAGCGCGAAAGTGTAATGGACCGAACATGAGGCCGCGTACCTGCGCATCCAACTGTCCCGCGGCATACTCATCACGAACATTATCAGGGAAGTAACGCTGTACCCCACCCAGCTTCTCATAACCCTCCTCTGCAAACTTGGCTTGCAGCCTGACCATCGCCTCAAAGCTGGGATCGTAAAAGGGTATCCGGAGATCGATAAATTGTGGAAGTTCTGAGACGAGTTGTTCGTTGAGAATTTGGAAGATTTCTGTGGCTTCTTCAAGTTCTCGTTCAGCCTGGATGACACCATAGATCATCACGTCAATCAAAATCGGGGGTGGGTTAACATTGCCCTGACACGTACAATGGTAGCTTTTGTCGGATCTTCTGATGCCTTCCCTTCCAACTTCCGTGCCTTGCTCCTTGCGGCATCAAAGTCGAGGAGCTAGAGATGGGTTGAATAGTTGATCTCAACCTCTGACGTCAGTGCCTTTAGATAAAGGACAACGCACTTTCTTGTTTCGCTTCTCAATCTGTCCATTGATGGCTGGGAAGTATGAGACCATCTTGCCAGCTGGTTCCAGCACGGTCGTTCGGAACGTTTGATCCTGCGCGAGATGAGAGAGGGAGGAGCAAGTACTACAATCAGAAATCGGCGCATTGACAGCAAGTCACGAGGCGAAAACAGACATACCAGCGTCCCCGTGGTAGTTGCGTCTAGCTCTTCGGTTGATCGTCTGTAAGCCGAAGCTGCCATAGCGCCATCTGACGTCCGATCAGAAGCGGTGTAGAAGGTGTCGATCGTTTCGGCCATCTTGACCTGGTTAGCTGCCATCGCTGGAAAACAGCAGCGTGTTCGGCGTTGAGAATTAAGATGAACGAGTGGTAGGTAGTGGCGGGACGAACCTCGCATGCCGTCTAAGAACTGCTTGGCATCCTTCTGGAGCGCATTGGCCTCCTTCTCGAATCTAGGTAGTATTCGTCATTAGAGATACAGGTTAATGTTATGGATGAATATATGAAAGGAAAATATGACCACATACGCCTTGAATTTGGCTGTTTCGTCTGCAAAGTCTCGATCTTCCGTTCGCTCGATTTGACCCGTCTTTTGCATTAACTATAACATGTAGAGCAGTGTTAGGGCTGGTATTACGGTCCACATGTATTCAAATAATGCTTACCGTGGTCCCCGCCCGATTCACACTCTTCTTAAACCTATCAAGTTGCGCCGCAGCATGAGTGTACGATCATCGCAGTCAAGTAGCAGGAGTGAGCTTCACGAACCCGGACCTGTTCGATAGAGGTCATTATTACGATAGCATACACATCTACAGAATACTCTTACCAACTCATGGCGAAGAATCGAAGATAAGCCTGATAAATGAGAAAGCGCCCGAGGAGTGGAAGGAGATCGGCGAGAGAAGATGAGACACGTGACCTGGACACAGCCACCAGGGAAAGCACGAAACAGAACGAAACACGATGTTGAACCACCCAATTCACCACATGGACGATAATCACATGTAGTTGTCTCCGCCTTTCATGTGCACAATAGTTGTTGGTTGCCTATGATACCTGCTGTCTCAGATTTTCTCTTCCATCAGAAACATTGTAAATGTCTCCTGACGGCTGCCTTCGTCCTCGTGTTTAGCGTCCGTCAACTGTGTGTCGGTTGTGGAGCCGTGATAATATCTCCAGCTTTTTCATGAAAGGCCTATCAATGGATTTGCCCTGTGCGCTTGCTTTTTGTTCCCTTCATCTCCTCACACGAGTCAATTTCGTACGTAGTAGAGGTGGAGCGAGTCTTTTTTTCGCTATTGGGATCTGCCCAACAGCGCGCGGCGAGCGAAATCCCGAATGTCGCGACGACTCACGGGCAGAGCAAGCAACAGGCGTGATGCCACACGACGGATGGCGCCATGTCATTCCCCATGAGTGGCGCATCTGAGACGCGTGTCCCACAACGATCTAGCCCTTTTTTGATGTTGTTGCAGTTGGATCTCTGGCGGGTGACGTGGTGGAGGTGGTGCCTGCCTGTTACAGCTCGTGTGGCTGTATCATGGTAGCATTTCCGGCTATCTGCGCTGTTGCGTCTCATGTCGGGGGAGCGCTCTCTCTATCTACTAGCGCTCAGCAACAAAACCTCCGTGTTGTGGCCGCGTCTTGGCGGATCCTGACCGCAACACTTTTTTACAGATGCGCATATGTATGCGTTTCTCTGCGGGCAAATCCCGTTTTTTCTGGCATTTTGTTTTTATTTTACCCTCTCTCGGTGTCAATGACACGCGGGTCCGGTAGCTTAACCGCCATATGGAAACGCTAGGATAGCAATTCAGTCATTATCCCTTTGCGAAAAGGGCCAACTCGAGCTTTTCTGTTTTTTCGGGCTCGATTGATCGCGAAGTCTCGATGAAGCTCCCGCTCGCTCGCCCGCCGTCTCATCTCAACGCAACGCGACGCCTTTTGGCCTGGGGATGATCGAAACGCAATTAGCTTCTCCTTTCTTACGTTACTTCGTCTTCTATTTTGCCCTGGTGAATCAGTTGTCGTGGAAGCTTTCGACCACCGAACCTGCATGCTTACTTTCTAGGTAGTCATAGTGTTTGCCATGATGGGTCCGTCGTCATAGTCGCTGGCGTCGGTCGAGCGGTCGGTCGTTGAGGAATTATGGTGTCCCTTGACTCATAATACCAATAATCACCGTAACGAGCCAAGAGCCAAGATGGCCCCACGTACAAGTACCGCGATTGATGTTACCGTACCCACAGCGTCGTGGACGTCCCTAGATTTCGCCTTTATTTTTCTCTTTTTAGCGAATTCCATCATGATGGACCGGTTTCACGAAACATGTCGACGATCTCCATAGCGGAGCAGCTCGACGCGAAATGCAGAGAAAGAAAGGCGGGGAAGATCAACTATTATTTTGCGAGAGCGCACTACGCTTAACGTATAGGGAGAGGATATCCAAAAAACAAGACGTAGAAGCACAACCATTATAATACAGTTTTTGGTTTGAGAACACAAGGGTGGGAGGAGGTGCGGGACCGCCAGTAAATGATGAATAATAATGAAAGCCGAAGATATTAAAAGAGTATTATGAGGAAAAGATGTAGTGGGAGGGATAGATTAGCTAAGGGGTTTAGCGGGAGTTAAGGTAGGGCCATGGTGTGTGAATAAGGATACAGGCACAACAGAGACCGCGGAATGTCCGATGATGAGCAGGGTTGACAGTGAAGAGAGGAAGGGGCGGAGACAAAACACAGAAGCAGGAGTACTGAATGCAAGAAGTAGTCCGTGGTGTGAGTGGAGCGGGCAGGGGGAGTGCTGAAACACGAGACGACAAGACGAATGAGCGAGGGAGCCAAAACAAGATAAATGGCTTGTTCCAAAACGAGTGAGAAGTGTTAAGCGCATGCATGAGGGATGAGAGAGACTGATTCAAATGAGCGTTGGTGGGTCAGTTCTGAGAGTAAATGAGCGTGGGGTTGTTGGTAGAGAGGACAAAAGAGAAGAAGGGAAACAATTGAAATGAATGGATGATGATGTAGAGATAGGAGAAAACGGGCAACCCGCTTCGTCATCCGATGATGATGACAAGTGGCTGCGTTGTGTGCGCCCCAGGGACTGCCCGCCGGCAGGGTCGACCTTTCCGCGCCCGCGCCCGCGTGGCATGATGTCAAGCTTCCGTCCGAACGGAGGGAGAGGGGAAAAGGGTAGACGCGTCGGTTAACGTGATAGATGATAGGGTCGAGGCAATTTCCAAATTGCTACTACGATCGCGAGTGCGGGTGCGCGCGCAGGAAAGGAAGCAAGGGGAGTAGGGGCGAGCGGCCTGCGGAACATCCGCGACGTGACCTGGGCTGACTGAGCGAAAACAGGAGAGGAGGGTAGGGGGAGCGGGTCATCCGAGGCACCATCGCAGTCGCCCGCGCAGTGCGCGGACGGGCAGCTTGATGCCGGTCCACGTCTCACTCGTCAGCTCAGATCACAAGTGCGGCATCACGCAAGGCCTGTGCGGTGGATGCGCGGGCAAACTTGCGATCCCGGGACTCGAGCACGGCGCCCCATCCCCAGGTTGCCTTGCTCCTCGGCTCGTTATCGTCAAATACCATTTCCGGGACGTCAAGCGGGGGACGGTTGATGAGTGTCGCTGTGTCGTCATCAACTTCGACCTTGGAAGATGCCGACGTAGAGGCTCGGGGGGGTTGCTGGTCCTGGGCGGAAGGGAGGTCGGAAGGCAGCTGGGCAGGAGTGGGTAGGGGAGTGGAGGTGAGAGTGCTGCTGCTGTGCGTTCGGCGCATACGACGACGGGGTGGGGCGCTCAGGCTCTGAGGGGGAGGTCGAGATTGGGTCGGGAGCATCAAAACTGACTTTGCCGACGGTGTTGGGGAAGGGCTGATAGAAGACCGAGGGGGAGCAGCAGGGGCCGAGACGGCCCCGGTGCGAGGAGTCTTACTGCTGGAGGACGTGGCCAGGGATGGGCGCGGGTCGGCTTCTGAGATTGTTGCTTCGTCAGATGTACGTCTTGATGCATCACCTTTCACAACAAGAGGTTCGAATTCCTGCGCCGCATCTTGCTCCCATCGGGGTAGCTCTAAGGCGAACCGCGACGATGGAACTCGAAGGGATTGTGAGGAAAATTGGGTGGTATTGGCAGGGGCAAGGAGGTTCGAGGAGGAAGGCTTCTTTGCTAGGGAAGACGCTGACGGCGCCGCCACCTCCCGCGCCTCTCGTGGGATTGATGATGACGTTGAAGGGGCAAAGTTGGTGCTTTTGGACGATGAGAGGGATCTTTTGGAGGGCGTGGGTGCGGAAGACGTCTGGGATGGATGGGAGCGCGTGAAACTCGGGAGTTTCGATACAGACGACTTTGACCTGAGCTTGGGCATTGATGCATGCTTCCTCAGGCTGAAGGATGACGAAGCCTTTGGTTCGACAGGGGCCTGGGAGCCGGTAGAGGGGGTGGTGAGGAGGAGAGAGGTGAGAACGAGCGAGTCTTGGAGGCTCTGCTCTGGAGTATTTTGCGGGGTCGATCCAGAAGAAGAGTTTGATAATGTCCGAGATGTATGGTTGTAGATCTCAAGAGAAATCCCGGCGTCTGAGCTCAAGTGGAGTGATGCCAACAGGGCCCGCGTTGATGTGAAGCACTGCAAGACAGAAGAGGAAACCCATTTCGATTATTAGTTTTTCGGTCACACGTTGCATAACGAGATCGGCGGGGAGAGGGGGTGGGATGTCACCGATCACGTCGTGAAGCCCGCGTCACGTTCTAAAGAGAAGGGGACAACGTACCTGCCAACTGTGCGACGTTGACTTCTTCCATTTGAAGGGGTCCGCATATCCGGCTGAACGAAATTGTCGTTTGCTATTATTACATGACGACGGTTGAAGTGTGTTGGAGTTGTGCGGGCGGAACAATTGCGATTGTCAGTGAGCGCGCATCCTCAGGAACGATGCACAAGGCAGGGCAGAGCTTGGCGGGACGTACCTTCCGCGGAGGTTCGACGCAAAGAGCAGTTCTGTGGCCTCAATCGGCGTCTTATCGCCTTCGAATAGCACAGAGACATCCGAGGTGGTGCACAAGCCTGTCGAGCTGTCGTAGACGGGCCGAGCCCATGACACGAGAGCGACTTGCTCGCCAGTAGAACGATTTAGAGTAGTCGTGCGCTTCTGGGGATTTGAGACGAAAGTGTAGAGGAGAGCATCATCCCCAGCGATTGAGTCGGACAGCGATGCATCGAGGAGGGATGACTGTGGCGCAATGAGGCGCGCTCTCGGTGAGGGGGTAGAGTTGAGAAACGACTTCATGTGCTCAAGTGCTCCAGGTAGCGAGGTAAGATAGAGACGAGGTCAGGACACTAAGAGCTAGATAAGGGCAGAGAGGGATGGTGCGGGCAGCACCAAAGCAGGTGAGGGAACGGAGGAAGAGGGGAGATGTGGTTGCAGCGGGGTGGAGGAGTGACACCCTTCGGCATATATACTTAGTATTATCCTGGGCGGTAATTCAGTCCAGGCGTGCTATTCAGTTCAGGGAGAGAGGGAGGCTCAGGAGAGGCGCCCATGCACATCCGCCCATGCCAACGTCACGGCAATGAAACACAAACAGATCTCGCCATTTCAATTGCAAAACACATCAGGAGCATCTCGTCTATACCTTTTTTGTTGTTCGGGCAAAGTGGTAATTACCACCGGCGCGTATGGATTGGATGACTCATTAATGTGAAACGTGAAATTTTCTGTTTTGCCAGCTCAAACTCGCCTCGGGGCCAGTTCTGCGACTCGCTTCCGCTTCTCGCGAGCGAAGGCTGGCAGTGGGTGTGGAAGACACGAGAGAGACAGATGAGCGTAGGAAAGCACACGTTCTTTTTTGTCGACTCGGCTTCGTTGCCCGTGTGCGGACGAACGTCTTTGACACTGACAGTTTGAGACAGATTCCTAATCAGGACGACCAAGTTCTTGGGAAGTGAGCGCTGCTGACAAAGCAAAGCCATCACGTGGGTGGCTGATTGCATTGCACATTGACTTCTTTCCAACAACCAACACACTACGAAGAAACAAACAGACTATACACGAACCACGATGGACAGCACTTCCGCGACCACAGCTCACCACACGTAAGTTGCGCGATCTGCTCATCTCGTCGCGTGTTCTCACGCGGCCTAATATGGCTAGTGATGACACCTCGATGGAGGTAACCGCCGACAAGCCCACTGTTGCCGACAAGGGCAAGGGCAAGGCCACTCACGACGAGAGCATGGAGGAAGACGAGGAAGAAGAAGAGGAAGACGATGATGACGAAGACGAAGAAGAGGAGGATGACGACGAAGAAGAGGAAGATGACGACGACGACGAGGTGCGTGTATAGACTGCGCGACGCGTCTCGATGCTCTGATTTTGACGCGTCAACCCCTTCTTCTCCTTCGAATCTTCTGCAATCTAACGCGTCTGACCGCCGCTATCGCGCCTCAGAGTGGCGAAAAGATCGATCCCAGTGCCATTCTCCCACGCACGCGTCGTGCCGCTGCCCAACGCATCGACTACTCGTCCGAGGCCGCCCTTGCCAAAGCCGGTCTCACGCGCGCTGATCTCGAGAAAGAAGACGATGCCATGGAGTCCTGAGCTGCGGAGGCTGAATACTGCCGATACCATCGGCTCGCGGTCATCTTTCCTTTTTGTTGGTGTGTGTGGCTGTTTTATCATGTGCGGCTCGTTGATAATCCTCATTCATATCCTGACGATCCTCTCTCTTCATTCATTTTTTTCGTTCTCTTTTTAGCCTAGGGAGATGTGATTGATAGCCCAAAAATATGTTCCACTGTAGCGGACACGTACCTACCGTGCCATAAACCCAGTAACTGTGTGCCTGTATCAGCCAAGACAATCCAATTGCTCGAACTATTTTTTTGCAACCTCGCCGTTCTCTTTGGCTCTCCTGCGGCGTGGTCTCCAATACTACCTGGTTTCAACTTGACGACACCATTTTTTCGTGATTTGCATAGAGTGGCCATCGACTCAAGATCATCGGCACCCTTCCTCAGTTTCTCCATATTTTCGGAAGATTATTCAGATCTTATTGAGTGAGCCACCCACCCCACCCACTCACCTCTCACCGTGTGGTGCTCTCGAATACCATAGAGCAGGAAGAGTGGTGGTGTGAGGGCGCTGAAACAAACCTTCTTGTTGGAGCTAAAGTAGTGCTTTCTGAGAAGCAGAATCCCACTCGAGCCGAGAAATATAAAGTGAGCCACACTGCCGTCTCGATCCTCGCTCGCTCTCGCTGGCAGGTCAATCCTTTTCTTTCCCAGTCACAATTTCCCGGATAATCGGGCCCGCTGTACGCAATATGCGTGGTGGCGGCATGGGAGTGCACTCCCCGGGAAACTATGCGACGACAATAGGTCCCTCTTTTGTTCTGGTTATGTATGCATGGATATGGTGTTGTCGTTGGCTCTCGCACGCGGGGCGCAGGCGCTCTCAGAGATCTAGCCGCCTCTCCCGGCGCTGATACCCGGCCGACACCAGTGGGTGTGTGAGTGCGAGCGCGACGACGACGTCTGGGAAATGCGCGAGTCGGAGCTTCCTTCACTTGGATTACCGAATGCGCGAACGCGTGTGTACTGAACACCTCAAGAGCCATTTGCGCGGAAGGAATGAGGCATGCTATACCATTTGGTGGGGTTCTCAGACCGATCACTCGTCTCGTCGCTATTCTTGACACTCGAAGAAGAAGGGCTTCATACCATTTGCTTACTTGCTGCCCCGTTCATAGGAAATTCCGAGCTGCCGGCGCGCCCCCCAGCGGAGACAATACTGCTCCAAGAACCATTACTCCAACTACTTCGACTGAGTCCGCCACCACCCACCGGCGTCGGTGTCGTCGCCGCACATGCACACACCTTTCTCCACGCTTCTCACAAAGGCTTTTGAGCCACCCTCTTCCGGAACTATGTCTGACAACCGTGAACGCATGGAAAGAGAACCAGAGAACGGAACTCTGATGCCAATGCCGATCGTCAGTCTGACACATACAGGCTGAAATGCCCCTTCTGCTCTCACAGTAATCCGTGCGGCGCTCAATAGATAAACATATCAACTCGATAGACACACATGTATGATTTTCGGGAATTATTAAACGTGTTGTAATTGCTCCAATGGGCGGCGGCGTTCGCTCACCAAAAAAACGAAAAAGAAAATCATATCCATTGATATGGTACGAATGATCCGCTGAGGAGGGAGGGAGGAGACATGGATTTACCAAGGAAATTCAACACGCGTTGAGCGCTTCGTGTCTAGACGCGCAGCTCGCGGCTTGTTGTACCCCATAGCGTAGAATGTCGTCCGGCGCTACTGACGAGCACGCCGCCCCGTCTGGATTTGCTGATTCACGGGCGGGGGGCTCCCCCACCCCGACGCCGAGTGCGAGATGAAGGCTCATTGAATAATAAGCCGCGTGAAGAGCACTCCGGCACGACCCCTCTCGCCAGAAGACTAATCTTACGAGTGATGTGCACCACGTCCGTAATGAGCACTCCACAGTGCTGGGGCGAGGAAGGCACAGTAATCATATTCTGGTCATTAGATGTTTATCACCTTGCAGCGTGGCTACGCGAAACAATGTAATAAATCGGAGACGTCAGACCGGTATGGTGGCGCGTTAAGTAAGGCACTCCTGAGGCTGTACTTTACCTTCTTCTAAATCATATCGTGGTCCTCATGCGAATAGGGGCCTCCGGAGGTGCTCGTTGGGGGTAATAACCGATGGGCATACTTCTCATGCTGCCCATGAGTAAGACCGTAAAGAAACAGCTCCCCCCGAACGCATTCAATGCGTAAGCTCGGCATCGCATCAAGGAGTTTGAAGATAACGGCCGTAAGCCCCACGTCGCTCCTCGGGAACACTGCTAGACGAGACAAACGCAAAGTCTGTAGGCGGGGGAATAATGGCATACGATCATCACCACTGCTAGCGGACTCGGCCAGCCTGGCAAGGACATTCCTAACTGCTGATCGGCCACACTCAATGAAATGCAACTGCTCCAGGGTAGCGAACGACTTGGGAACACACCATCCCCTTAAGCCGTGATAGCCTACTTCGGCGATATACATTCTGAGACAAGGAAGGGGTTGCTGCGGATCACACACTACTCCTCCGTTAAAGGCATGGATACACTCCAGCCTTGGGGTCTGTAGGTGTGAGGCGAGATGAGGATGATATATCGTCAATCTCTCCAGTTTCGGGAGGTCGATGATCTCTGTTGGGAAGCCGTCGCGTGCCGAGCCGACGAGATTCGCGTGGAGATCTACGAGCGATACGCACTGACGGAGGATATCAAATACCTCGTTCCACTCAATGCTCAAGGGAGCAATCGTTGTTAATGACGTCGGCACGGACAATCGCAAAGCTGTGAGCTGGCCCACTGGAATCTTGAAGAGCGATCTGAAAGGTATGTTTTCTACGTCCAGAGAGCGAAGGGAAGGGAGGCCCCTCTCATCCGTTACGAGATCAGATTTGAATATCAGACGCCCTTGCGAGCTCTCCTGGATGATCTCATGACATGTCAAACTCTTCAGTGCTGGTGCGTAAGGGATAGGGAGCAGCTTAAACAGGTCATCGCGACTTCGAGCGACTATCATTATATCCCCGATACGATGGAAATGAGGATAGAGAATCGCCCACGTTTGTCCAAGGAAAGGTTGAGGGCATTCATGGAGGCAGATTGCTAGGGGAGCGATATTTCCCGAGCGCTCGAGACAGAGCTTGAATACGTCCAAGGACGGGAACGGGTTAATCTGATCATCTGAGACCCTTCCAATGTATATAGATGCCCAAAGTGCAGGGGTTGATATTGTGATATCCCGCCAACGCGAACAAACCACACAGAGAACAAAGCGATGACGATCGAGGACCCGATACTCTTTCCAAGAGGGGAAACTTTGTGTTAGACAGGAGAATATATGTATAAGAAGCTCTGCGGGAAGCTGATGCACGGAAGCCATTATCGCACTCAGGCAGTGCCTGGATGTTTGTAGCAGTGCCAATTGCAATCCCGTGGCTACAAGTTCTATTCGTGAGCGCAGTGAGCCTGGTGATTCGGGTGAACTGCCTTTTGCTTCGTTCTGTTCGGTTCTGGTGTCGGTTCGTTGGTGCTGCCGTCGACGGGCCAAACAAATGATGACAGCATAATAGTGCGCTGAATCCCTCCTCTTTTTGCTCTGATCACTAGTATTAGTAGAGCCCTTTGGAAGTTAGCCTCTATTATGAGTACACGAGACAAAATCCAGCATCAGATAGTTTTCTCGAGGAAGCGTGAGAGGCGATGACATAAGTCGTGACGAGTGACCTGGTGTGCTACCGTTCTTTCCACCCAATACCATGTCTGCTATTTCTGCCAGTCTCCGGGCCCAGGGGAGATCAACGTATCGTGAGCTATTGAGGTCTGCCTCGATAGCTTTCCAAGGTCCGGTCATATCAATTCTGGCTTTCTGGAAGCATTCTCACATGCAACTTGCTCTTCACTTGCTTCTCTCTTTGGCGGATTCCTAGGCGATGCTCGTGTCCTAAACGGTGCGTCTACCTTTATTCTGTAACATCAATTGGCCCCAATATCCTGACGCGAAGATCTTGTCATGCTCTTGTCGGGAACGCGCGGCAGGGTTCAGGGACAAAATACGCGCAGACTTCACAACTGGCCGAGCCATCACCAGCGAGGAAGAATATACCACTTCGCTGAAGCATGGGAAGGATGTCGCAGAGTTTCTGAGGAAAAACGTTGTCCAAGGTGTTAGTGAAGAAGGGTCTGATTTGTACAGTAAGTTGCCCATTTGTCTACCACCGCAATTGGCATGCGGAGTGTCTTATATTTATTGACGGAACCGTCCTGGAATAGAACTGAAGTGGAGAGAGGGGATCGAGCTTGGTGATAACGACACAATCAAGAACGCCTTGCGACAGAAGAACTCGCGACGGGCTCAAAGGCTAAAGGAGAAGCAAGAGCGTGAACGACTTCAGCAAGAGGCATCCTCCACCTCGACTTCCGAACAACCATCCCAGCAAACGTGAGCTTTACGATGTGACTCTATGTAGTATCTTAATTAGTACGAGCATATTCCTTCCTCAGTCTATCCATTGACCATCTTTTATGGAATTGGCACTGACGGTATCACTACTCCTATAGATATCTAGACTATGAATTTAATGAACCCGGTATTGATCAACCTCTGCGAGAGGGCTTGGGAGAGCCACTGCTCGATGCTGCAACCTCGGCTGCCCACAGCCAGATTCCTGAATTATCGACTGGACAATCCTCGTTACCTCCACCACCATCTAAGTCTTGGGACAAGCTCTCGAAGAAAGCGCTCATCGAAGCCCGAAATAAACGCGTGATACCGCAGCTTAACGAAGAAGACCTCGAGGAGACTTTCGTACGAGGTAAGATCCCTCAGTTGTGATTGACATAGGTTCCATGACTCAATATTCCCTCCGTCTCTCTCATCACCGCCATTCTTCACGCGCTTCAGGAAGTGGCCCCGGTGGCCAAGCGATCAACAAGACGCGCTCTAACGTGAACCTTGTCCACAAGCCAACTGGTATTCGCGTAACCTGCCAAGACACACGGTCACTAGAGCAAAATCGCAAAATAGCTCGCTCGATGCTTATCGAACGCGTCAGTCAGGCATATTATCCCAGGCATCGCATTATATTCTGACCTGCTTCCTGTTTGTATGATTATTTTTTCGCCACTCACCCTTTACGA
The DNA here is from genome assembly GCA_015039315.1 of Clavulina sp. PMI_390. Taxonomy (NCBI): domain Eukaryota; kingdom Fungi; phylum Basidiomycota; class Agaricomycetes; order Cantharellales; family Hydnaceae; genus Clavulina; species Clavulina sp. PMI_390. The sequence continues at coordinate 736,947 of WIDE01000007.1, forward strand.
CTATTTCTGATCTATTCCTCCCATTAATGAACAGCTCGACCGACTCCAGAATGCAGGTCTGAGCAAGCTTGATGTCAAGGTCACGCTTGAACGGAGACGGAAAGCCAACAAGCAGAAAAAGGCCAACAGAAAAAAAAAGGCGCTTGCAGCCGTGTCATCCCGAGGGGACGGCGTTGATGATGACTAACACGAAACGACTTCACAGATGGGGACTCCCCAGATGATGGGTACCCTGCCGCTGGGAAGCGGTTAGGTCAGTGCTATAACGGACCCCCGTTCTCGTAGCTTTCCTGGGTAGCTACGCCAGCCCATCTGAGTATCTGCAAATGAGACGAGTCATTCAGATTCTAGTTTGGAGTATAGTACTTTGTACAGTTTAATGAATCTCTTGCGCTTCAAAGTGATACTGATACAGCAATGGATAAGGTCAAGAAAAGGGGTCAGGTCGGATCTCTGTGTCTAGCTGTCGGGACTGCTCTCATCCCCGTCGTCTCCACGAGTGTGATGTCCACGATAGTGTTCACCGCGTTCAATGATAGGTAGTCCGTGATACATCCGATTCATCACGTCTACCGTGAATCGACTGAACGTGCTATGAGGCGTACCAATCACGCGGCTTGCCATAGCCGCCACCATGGAGTCGATGAATGGGAGAAGGAACGGTTTGAGTAGGAGTCCGTCGTCATCGTTCTTGACTGCGTCGAGCATGCGAAGTTGGGGTTCGAAGTCTGAGAGGAAGAAGACGCACGGGAGAGTGCGGAGGAAGATACTGAGGGAGGGGTTTGTGCGAGGTGAAGGAGCATCCGTGGCAATGTAAACCGGGACGTTGAGGCGAGTCAAGTTGGATGAGGTAGAGTAGGGATGTTGAGGACATAGTACCGAACGCCCAGGAGACGGAAAACCAGTATCGGTTACGTCGACTGTAGGCAGTGGGATCATGTTGGGATGAACGCCAGTACTTGGATCCTCAGAAGGTTCGATTACGGGAGGTGGTGTGGGCCACTCGACTCTGGATGAGGCATTCCAGCGTATTGCACGCGCCTCGACTTCATGTGCCTCATCGATTGACAGGCCCATTAGTCCTGTGACCAGAGACCACCACACCAAGCGAACGTTTGACTCGCTTGACGTCTCAAACTCTCCATCTCCTAATCGCAGATGGAGACCATGATAATAGGGACCGCAAAGAATATCCGAGATTGAACGTGATATATCGAGTAGAAGCTGGTTAGAGTAAATCATACGTTCCTTGATGTCTCGACGTATTTGCCGATTGACTTTGCTCTTCAAGCGGAGTCGTGAGGTGGCAAAAAGTGAACCAAAGTGGATGAGACGAGCAGAACCGAGTTCTTCTTGTACGTCCTTGATGTTGATGCGCTCAAGGTATTTTTCTTTCAATGGACGTTGGTTCATGGGGTCGTCATAAAATTGGAACTGATAGGGTAGGGAGTCTTTGAGAACAGCAATTTCGGGCCGGCTGATGTTCAAGTAGTTCTTTAGCCATGCAGACGACGTGTCCCAACGCTCGATAACGGGGACGATCCGTGTAACAGCGTGCATGTCGATGAGAGCACTCCATGGGAGCATAGTGAAATCAGAATATGCGATGCATTCGTGAGGCATGAACGAGGTGAAGAGATGAACACGAGCACAATGCTCAAGCCCGGTGTTCGTAGAAAGGGATACAGAGCGATGAAGCTTGTCGAACTCGCTATAACGAATGACCTTGCCAAGACGTATGGGGGGAACAATCAAGGTTCGGTTGAGTATATGAGCGAGGATAAGAGCGTTCTCAAACGAGACGCGCTGATTATGGAAGCCACTATGAGGAAGCCACGTGAGGTAGCGGTCCTTGCTGTGTGGGGAATATGGTACAGGTAGGGAAGCGGAGGTGATGCGTGTTATTATTGCAGACGAAGGCGACTGATGGTCGGCCGTAAGGTATTCATGCGTGGGTTTGTCTTCTATCGGGCGTTTCTTGAAGTTAGGTGATGCAGCGAAGGAGGCTTTGTAGGTAGCGTGATGAAGCTCCCACCTCCAACTTCGCCCCACCAGGAATGCAAAAATAATAAATATAGCGACAATGACTATCCATGCTATCAGTAGCTTGACCTGTCGTGGGCGTGAGGCGCTCTTTGGTGCAGGGAGAATCAAGGACCAAAATTTATGAAGCCGGCCTGACAGACGCGACGGAGAAGGGGATGGCTCATGTCGCCTTCGAGTTGGAGGTCTGACCCGACCTATCCCACACTCTAACGCGATAGAAGGCGAGTCGGCGCCGATGTAGCGTGCATCGCGAGTGCTCATGATCGAGGCTAGTTGAGGAATCGATCAATGAGGGACTGTTGTTGTTGTTGTTGTTGTTGTTGTTGAATTCTCGTTTATTAGTCGTTTCAGGCTGCGAGCTGCCTGCCCACGCCAAGAACGACCCGGTGAACTATACTACGAAGGGATAGTGTCCGGAGATAAATATGAAATGATAGAGGAAAAATAAGAAAAGAATAATCGTGGGGGTCTTATCATCGAATATAACGTGGAAGTAGCGTGGAAGGTATCATAAGAAGAGTGTTTCGTGCGTGTTTGTTTTGTGTGCAGGGGTATCATGGTTATGATGTGGTGCTATACTACTATGGAAGAGTTTGTTAGTAGGGAATAGAACCGGAATAGAATGAAATATAGAGAAAGTGTCCGTAGGTCGTAACAAAAACACTGCCGGCGTAAGGGAGGCCGGGGTGCGTAATAGGTGACCAGTGAAGAGCTGAGGGAACAGGCTAAACCTTGGCAAATGCGTTGGTCGCCTCAATAAATTCCGCTAGTCGGGCGACGCCTTCGCGCAACCCGAGTAGGGTTTCCATCGATCGTTCCTCGTCATCTTCTCCCAGGAGGTGACGGTAGCGGGTGTATCGGGGGCAGTCGAGGAGGATGTGTTCGCGATTTTCAAGACGGTGTCCACACGGGCATTCGCTTGGCTCGGTGGGGACGAATCTGGCGTAGTACGATCCGATATGAGCGTGGCCCGTGCGGATCTGAGTGAGACGAGAGAAGGTGGAGCGGCTGTAGTTTCGCATACGGAAGGTGGGGGTGAGCTGCGGGCGGAAGTAGTCTGCCTGAGTGAAGTTGGAGCGGGGATGACGATCCTCCGCATTCCAGCGCTCCGCCCAGTTGGTTCGCAGGGCCGACTTCCAGCTCGAAGCAACCCAGACCATGGACGACCAGTCAGGATCTTCAGGGGCAACGTCGCACCCGTCTTTCGCCAACTGATCCGCCTTTTCATTTCCGCGGATGTCCTTATGGCCTGGGACCCACTCGATGGTGACGTGAATGTTAGGGTTATCGTCGAGGACTTTAAGGATGTTTTGTCGGAAGCGGAGAGAGCAGTGCTGGGCCAAGCCAGGAGTGCCTTCAAAGATCCGCTGAATAGCTCCCGTGTTGTCTGCGAAGAAGAAGATTTGCGTAATTTGCTCGAGGAGGTGGCGCGAGGAAAGGTCGGCGATGTGTGCGCTCGCCTGGGCTAGGGCTTCCATTTCGGCGTCAAACACTTCCGTGTAAGCCCCGAGTCCGCCCTTCCTGCTCTTTGCCGAGATCGTGGCACTCCTGAGTAACGCGAATCCCCAGCCAACTTTCCTCACCCCGTCGTCCGAGTACATCAGCGACCCGTCGGAATACACCAACAGAGTCGTTGGATCCGCCTTCCAGCCGGCGAGCTTGGAGCAGTGCTCCTTTGCCCACTCGTCTTTCGGAGAATCGCCTGGAGTATTGGGTGGTAGGTTGATTTTCACTCGGTGTCGTAGGTCGTCGTCCCATCGAGATCGGTGCCACGGTGGTTCGGCGATGAGGTCAATTACTTCCGTACCCTGAGTGACCAGCGAGGCAACTTTCCAGAGCTGCGTACTCTCGCGGTATTCCTCGAAGCGGCGGTTCTCCATTGCCTCCTGTCTCAAAGGGTCTCGGTATCTCTTGGTTATCGGCGGGTATGGGGGGTCGAATGGAATGATGGAGTTATCGGCAGCGGCAGGCCTGACTGCATGCGGAAGGCGAATGACGACAGGGTGATTTGCCGTCAGACGAGGGATGCGGGTGGCTGCACGGGTTCGGAGGTAGTCAAGGTGGAGATCGAGGGGTGGAATCGAGGCTTCGACTTCCATCGCGTATACGGGTGTGGTCTTGAACGCCCCAGTGATGAGGCGGAGAGCATGGTTCTGCGTCTTCGAGAGGGTATTCGTGTGCTTCTTCTTGTTCTTCCACCAAACTGTACTTCCGTACGTCATAATGGGGAGGATGGCGCACACATAGAATAGCCTCCTGATCTCCTGAGAGACCCCGCGGAGTGAGTTGCCAAGAAAGTCGGTGGCAGCGATGGCTTTGAGGGCCTTGCTACCCTTTTCGCGGACGTGATCGTTAAATGTTAGCTTCTCGTCCCAGAGGATTCCCAGCCATTTAATGAGTCGCTGGTGTTCCACAGTGATGACTTCGCCATCTTCGAGGTTGATCTCCACAGAGGGGTAGGTCGGATTTCTCTTCCGCCCAAAATGGCCCAGCTGGTATTTCTCCCTCGCTGCAGATAGCCAGTGCCTTGCCAAGAATCTCTCCGCGGCGCTTGCAGCAATGCCTAGAATGGTTGCGTTGAGGTCACGATTCGGCGAATGAACCACAATGGCCCCGTCGTCAACGTAAACGCTAGTTGGCGAATTCGATCCTTAAGTGTGTCTCCCCATTTTTCCCTCACCTCATTGGGGAGGTTGCCGGGTTCCACCGCTTCCGATACCTCTTCCCCGAGACCGATAGTCATGATGAGAGCAAACACTGGCGATACGTTTGAACCCTGAGGTGCCCCCGTTATCACCGCCTTCATCTCATCCTCCAACCTTCCGTCCAAGCAGAGTCGCGTGCGGCGATCGCTTAGGAACGATTGAGACCACTTTACGATTTGGAGAGGGATACCAAGATCTCGCATCTTAGTGAGTAGAACTGCGTGATTGATGTTGTCAAAGAAGCCTGAGATGTCAAACGTCAGCATCGATGACCAGAGGGAGCGATTTGCAGCCGCTTCGAGGTCGTGTGATACTGCAAGCATGACATCCTCTGCCGATCGCCCTCGTACCCCGCCGAGCTGGTGCGGGCTGACAAGGTTCTCTTTGAGGAGATGATACGATATGCGTCGGGCCTGGATACGTTCGAGAATCTTCCCCAGCACCTCGAGGAGCGCAATGGGGCGGAATGCTTTAGGCTTAGAGTAATCAGGTTTATCAGGTTTTTGCAGGATGACGGTTATCGAGTCGCGAAAGATCTTAGGGTGGTATCCAATGTGCGCAGCTTTAGCGATGAGCTGGTAGATGTGTTCAGGTATGGTCTCGTTCGTCCATTTCCAAGCGATGCCGGCAAGCTTCGATGGGCCGGGCGCGTTAAACGACGCCGTGGCACGGAGGCTGTCAGCGATCTCCCTCCGAGTCACCTCATGCCACTCTGCGTCTGTGGGGCGAGGGTCCAAGTCAGGGAATTCGACGGGTACCTGCGGCGGCGTGGGCAGTAGCGCAGCCCTGAAGGTCGCGCATTTGTCCTCGAATTCCACTACCATAGTCCCATCTGGTCGAACGATCGGTGGTGACGAATATTGACGATTGCCGTTTGTGAATCCAAAGATCTGCCAAGCGTTGCTTGGGTTGGCTTCACTCTTGATTCGCTCGTAATACTTGGTTTTCTTGTGCTTGTACTTTCGTCTGAATACGTTCTTAAGGTGCTTCACCGATGCTTCCGATGCGTCGTCCCTTTCCCCAGTGGCTCGCCATATGGTGGAAGCTATCAGCTCCTCTGCTCGGGCCGCCTCGATCGCCTGTTTACATTCCTTATCCCACCATGGATTTGCATACGACGACGGGCGCTTCTTCTTGACGACCCGCTCCGCTGTTGCCGAGAGGATGTCTGTTAGAAGGCTGTATGCGTGATCAAGTTGGGCAGGGGTAACGTCGTGGTCGTTTGAATCCATGATGGGCTCGAAGGCCTGTTGGAACTCGACGCTGCGGACTTCCATCTCCTCCAGAAGGCCTTCAACGAACTTCTCCTTCTCGGCCGCCCTCCAGTTGAGACAACACCCGCCTATATTCACGAGTGGCGTGCCAGGTTCCCCAATGCAAAAGCTGGTGGTGTAATGATCGGATCCGCCATTAAGATCGGGTCCAACCATCCAGTTCCGCATAAGGCCAGAGTCCCAGGCCGCCGGGTTGAGAATCGTGAGATCGAGAGCTGACTCAGTTCCAGTGCTTCGAGAGACAAATGTGGTCTGATTGTATGGGTTCCGGACTTTCAGCCCGTTAGCATACAGCCAGTCCATGAAGTTGGTCGCTCGAGCACCAGTACTGAGACCATCAGGCATCTCGCATAGGTCGGGGTGTTTGGTGTTGAAGTCGCCCACCATAATAGTCGGCAAGTTCCAGCTCCAATCCAACTCGACCAGCCTGTCGATTGCCCATGTTCCCTCTCCCTCCTCCTCCTCATTCTCCAATGGTCGTTGATTGTATACGTTAATGAATCTTGTGGTGTTCGGGTGAGGTGTGTAATAAGTGACGTCAATAATTTGGATGTCGGGGTGTTCTATGATGTCGAATCTGGGAGTGATGTGCATATGCGAGTTTTTCCGAGTATATGCGTGAACGCGAGGACGAATTTTGGATTTTTTGAAGAATGGTAGGTGCGGGGTCCATCCCTTGAGCCCCGTACTACGCGCAGGTCCTGGAATGGAGGCGGGGCTGCTCCACCAGGGTTCCTGAATAAAAAGAATATCAGGCAGATCGCGTTCGCGTGTGATTTCGGAGATGACAGAGTTTTGAGTTGTTGAGCTGCGCCCCACGTTAACGGAAATGATTCGAAGATGGTCCTTCATTTAGAGAGGTCCATGACTCCGGTGTCGGTGGGTTTGGCAGCGGGGTGAGGGATGGGGATTGGCTTGGGTTTGAGCTGCTCATCATTCGGGGAGGCTTGCCTCTCCTTCTGTCGTCTCTTCTTCTGCCTTCGCTGTTCTTTGCGTTTCTCTCGCTTTTCTTCCTCAGATCCCACTACAATATCATCGGGGTCCCATGAAGGGGTCGCCGCGTGCTCCCAGTCCTGACCAGAGTTCAACCCAATCGCTGCAGCCTGATACACGTTTACGCTCGGTTCTGGTGGTACCTTCAGGGTCACCCTCTTGATTTGCGTTGACAGAGGCGAAGGGGATCCGCCAACGGGTTTACCCTTTCGGGCAAGCCGCTGGGGGCATGTAGGATCGGTCGAGGCATGATCGCCATCACAGTTGATACACTTGAGTGGATTTCCCTTGGGATGATTACCGGCATGGTGTTCCTTCGATCCGCATAGCTTGCAGATGGTTTTCTCATTACATCCCGTTGTAAAGTGCTCGAGGCTTCCGCATCGGCTGCACTCCTTGACAGGGCGCTCCTCAAAGCGGCTGAATTTCACGGCCGAGTCAAAGCAAATCGCCATAGTGTTAATCAGACTATCTGCGATCTCAGGCTCCTTGAAAGCCAGGACGATGGAACCTCGGTTCCTCTCCGTCGCGCCTCCGTTCGAGATCCACTTCGGCTCGTCGATCAGATTCAGTGGCCGGATGCGACTATTCTTGTCTTTAAGCTCCGACCATGCTTGGGCAGCAGTGTACTCGTTGCCGTATCTGTCATGACGCGGCACGAAGTTTGCCTTCACGCGATACTGTTTCCAGTTTACAATGGGTTTGGACTCGGATGGGTTAATTTCGGTGCTTTTGAATAGAATGGTAGCGATTAAGTCTGCAAATGGGAGGAGGTTCTCGGCGTGGTGCTCTTCGCGCGTATAGACAATAGGATTCCCCGAGTTCGACGGCTTCACGAGGATCACGCGATCGGCGATGCCCTTGCTCTCAAGCATCGTGTTGATCTCATCGACGGCTTCTCGAGAATCGATCTTGGGGACCGCGGCTCCTTTGGGGGCCCTGACGACCAGCTGGCACTGGTTTTTCTCGAGCGAGGTTGTGGGCTTGGGAGGCGGTGGTGGGAAGTGCTTGGCAGGAGGGGGCTTGGGAGTGCTCGTCGTGGCGCGGGGGTTGGGGGTTCTCGTTTTCGTGGCGTATGTCACAGGTTGGCGGGTGGGGATTTGAGCAGAGTGAGTTGTATGTTGGGGTGAAGAGGGAGGAGCAGTACGTACGTTGGGACTGGGCCCAACGCTGGCGGTCTCTCGCGTCTCGTTGTGCTGGGTCAACGAGGTGAGGACCCGCAAGAGACCGCCAGTGGGCGTCATCAGCAGCAGGCTCTCGAGCGCATTCTCGACCGACTCTACAGGAACATTGAACTCTAGCATTTCTTTTGGGATTTTCCGGGATAAGGAGATGACTTCTAGGAGGGCGCGTTTCAGGTGAGTGATGTTCATAGAGTGTTCAGCACTGGAGGGCATGCGGGGTGCTTTGTGACTTCCTTTGTCGAACGAAGATGGGTCCTCTGACTCCTCGTTCGATCGCTTCCTCGACGTGAGAGAGGCGATGGGGTCGTCATTGTGCATGGGGGAGTGATAGCTGAAGGTTGTGCTTGGGAGTGACTGGGTTGAGCGCGCTGGCGTCTCAACTCGATCGCTAGTGCTGGGGCTTGGGGCTGTCTCAGGGACATAGCTGGCAGAGTTCGCGTCTTTCTTTTGTTGAGCTATGATTTCAGGGTCTGCATGAATGAGTCTGCGAGACCGCCGCCGCGATCGGCGCCCTTCTGGGTGCCGCAGCTGGGGTCAGCGCTTTTGCCATCCAGTTCCATAGCTTCTTTTTCGATAGATTGGTCTTCATTCATCGTTCGATCTTGGTCTTCGTTATCAGAATCATGTGAGGGTACGTCTACGTCGATCGACTGGGCCAGGGCCGTGTCGTCGGTGAACAAGCGCGTCTCGCCGCCACCCGGCGGGCTCGACACGCTCATTTATGACTACTGTAGGCGTTTCTCAAGTTTTAGGTGTGGTTTAGGCAGAGGATATTGCGTTCTAACTACTCGTCCTACAGGCTTGTTTGGCCTTGTTGGTGGTAGTTTTCCAATGAGGGACTGTAATGAGCCTACACCACCGATGCTAACCTCGATTCGTTTGGCACTGGCGGACGCGTCAACAAACCACGCTGAGCATGTGATCTCACGAGTCGCTTGGAGAGAACGGCTGCTAGCACGGCTTTCTCAGTGGTCTTCTTCCAAAGCTGTCGTTTCCCCAGATGTTTGATCCGACGCTAGCATCTTCAGGTCTAGGGTTATCAGTATGCAATAGCCTCATGAGGCTCTATTTGTTGTGCGATTGGCCGACAATTGCGTCGCGTGCGCCCTTCTCTCATCCATTGTCCTCGCTCCCTTCCTCACTACGACGCGCCTTTTGCTGCCACCCACACGCGCCATATCACAACGGCCCACGTGCCCCTGTTTCGTCCGCTTGCTAATCCATCCTTTCTTTCCTTCATAGGTCGTTATAACGGAGGTGTCTGCGATCTACGGAGTGCATCAGCTTTCATGAAATGGGTGCGAATTCTACCGGTTATCTTCGACATACTATCCGATCATGATGTCCTATCCGCTGATATATGTCATTCCGATCTACAGTACTCCAACAACTTCGCCGCACACTGGATGTGAAGCGCGCGTTCACGGTTGATGCTCCGTGGGTGCACGTTTTCGGTGAGTGGTTTCCCTTACAGCCCAATCATCGCCGCCTGCCCACGTCCCGCCGCCTTGTGCTCCAGATCTACTCGGCTTGGCTCCGCTCCGCTCCGTGCGTCTCCCCCAGCTCTTGCGTTCATCATTGATTTTGCCTTGACATCTCATTTGCCGCCTCCTCACTATTGAGGAGTGCACCTCGTTTGATGTGCAACTCTCGCCATATCAAGCTGATGATAGGCCATGATCCAATCTCTTTCCCTTTGCATGCAACCGCCGCCCTACACCCTACATTCTATACTTACTCCGCCTCCAATTGTGCACTCAATGCCGGTTCTTTCACTCAATCCTTGTAACTTGGTGCGCTCTTGCCTGCACTCTGTCCTGTCCCCTGTTTTGTTGCCCGTATCATCTATACCTGCCTGTATATACTGTGATATTTTGAAATGGAACCTCTCTTAATTCAAACACTCCAAGTGAATCCATTGTGAATCCAAAAAAATCTTCAGGTGAATCTGGATGCATCCAGATTTTGATGAATGAGATCAGTCCACTAAGCAACTCTACACCCATAAGATTAACAAGGTTCTAGCTGTGGGAAGCAGCTGGGTGTGTGGGACAGTCTATTGAAATGTTTCTATGCCCTAAAGGCAAAGGGAAGTAACCCAGTGGTGTTAGAGGTGTAACAGTGGGCCCAATGGTCTCCCAAAGCCATGTCATCAAAGTTCAGTTTGACAAATTGACTGATGTCCTTCTTGCCAAGGACAGCAGTGAGACTATGATGAGAGAGATTGGCTCTGTAGCTTGAAGGAACCCAAAAAAGAAGTTCATTACTATGGCCTTTCACCCAGCCATTGTCAAGGTGGATTGGCCAAGCTGGGGTTGGGTGAGAAACATTTGGTGGCAGTGTAGGGGCCACTACATTGTGAGAAGAGAATGTGGTGATATCCCAGAGATATATTGATCCATCTGAAGCACCAGAGGCAAGGATTGTGCCATCAAGGGAAAATGCAACTGACTGCATTACAATCCCAACAATTCCCATTGGCTTTCCCTTGGGTGCTTGAGTCTGTACATCCCACAGCCTGATGGATTTATCTTCAGAGCCTGAGGCAAGAACTGCTCTATCAGGGGAAAATGCCACAGATGTCACATAGTGAGTATGGCCTGTGAGTGGCTCTCCCTTGGCTGATTGGGTCTGGACATCCCACAGCCTGATGGATT
>WIDE01000007.1:749225-759331 GCA_015039315.1 Clavulina sp. PMI_390
GCTGATTGGGTCTGGACATCCCACAGCCTGATGGATTCATCACCAGAGCCTGAGGCAAGAACTGCTCCATCAGGGGAGAATGCCACAGATCTCACCCAGCCAGTATGGCCTGCAAGTGGCTGTCCATACTGTTCTCCAGATTGGCAGTTCCATAGGAAGATAGAGCCATTGCTCAGCCCTGCAGCAACTACATTGTGTTTGGAAACTGCCATACACACTACCTCCTCTCCATGCTCCAACACATGCCTGAGCATTGGCCACATGTGCATTTGCCCTGATGACACATGCATCATCTTCATGAAATGGCTATACAATGAATGTAATGCAGATGATGTGGGAATAAATGGGAGGGCACTGAGGTAGATGTGTGGTACACTTTCAGCAATTGGGATGGCATAATAAGATGTAAAGCGCACTGCCTCTGCCACCTCTGCAGCAATATTGGAAGTGACCTGGAAGATATCTTAGCACTAGTCCTGTCTCACTACTCAATCCTAAAGGACTCACCTGTCCTGGAATAGATGACAGGCTTTGTAGTGGAGATACACCAGTGATACTCATCACTTCAAGCCAATGAAGAAACTGGATGCTAGAGAGCAGAGTTCCAATTATTTCCACAGTGCTGGTTGGAACATCTTGTACTGCTGCAAGGTGGGAAGTCCAGAACTGGCATGCATATGTCAGTGCCTCCCCTATCTTGTCTTGGATAAGGGAGGCCAATCCTGGAACAGATGAGTTGGGTAAGAATGAAGTGGACAGGTTGCATATGTTGAACTGTAGCCTTCTCTCTCCATGCAACATCACAGCCAAGCAGCTCTCTATCAGAACACTGTGAGCCTGTCCCACATCCACATAGTATGAGCTGTTGGAATCTTGGATGAAATCAAAAAATGAAGCATGAAGGGGGAGTAGTGGTGTGCTGGCACTGGCCACTCTTATTCCTGTCAATAGAGATGACAAGAGCCCAAAATATACAACTGCATCTTCTTTCACATCCTCAACATCCCCATACTGTGAAAAGTGCACATGCAGGAGCTGAAGCACTGCAGTCAGGGAAAGTGGCCTCCTTGCTGCCACCAGAACACCCAAAAGTAATCTGAGAAGCTCAAGGTCCTGTGATTTAGAGTGACCAAACTGTGCATTGAGTACATCTGTATACAGCCCAAATAGGTTGGTTTGGCTATCAGCAGTAGCAGAGTTGGAGAGCATGTTCCTTAACCGCTTGGAAGGACGGACTGCTTGATTGCCATCACTTTGGTCAACAATATACCTGCAGGCAGTGGATGCCCACTGGAAGGATAGTTGAGCTTTCTCAGATAGAAGTGTAATATGCTCTTGTTTCAGATTAAGATCAGAGTCCTTCAACATGTGCTTCACATACTCATGGATGTCCTGACTGGTTGAGTGGTCAGGAAGCTCATTCATGAAAAGTTGAGATATAGACTCCAGTGGCAGTGCAGATGCTTTCAAGATACCCTGGACATCTTGCTCTGGCCTAGTAGTGAGCAGGACATGCACAGCAGGAGGTAGCAATGCAGTAAGGCTGGCAAGTGGCTTGAGAATCTTCCTACGCTCAGCCACTACACCTGACTCATCAAGTGCATCAATGATGATGATTACTTGATGATAGGCTTTCTGGTTGTGCTGTAGCAGAGGTAGGAGAAATAGCCTAAGCTGTTCTGCTGGGTCTTGACTCTTGCACTCAAGAGGTGTGGCTGAGGTCACTAATTCTACAAGCTTTGCCTCAAGAGCAGCATCCTGAGCAGCAAGCTGAAGTGCTATTGTGGTGAACAGATTAGAAGGGTTGAGCTGGCCCCGTTTGGCAGTCTCAAACCTGTAGTAGGCCATAAGCACATTGGTGTGCTCAAAGAACTTGGCTACATTGACAGCAATAGATGATTTCCCAGACCCAGCCACTCCTTGCAACCAGAGGATCTTTGTGCCAGCTAGATCCAGCTTGTGCTCCTCAGTGGGTGTATTAGGGAGAGGATTGAGGGTAACAGAAGCTGGGGCACCAGCAGCCCAGGTCTGGAGTGCTTCCAGGACAGCAGTGCGTGTTCCTGGGAGGCATCCATGACCATTGCCATCATGGAGTGTGACAGCTGCATCAACAGCACATGGGAGAACAGAGAGGATCTCATTTTTCACTAGAATGTTTTTGATAAGTTAGGAGATGAATCAATATCATGGATGAAATGAAGACACACCAAGTTTGTCCACACCAGCTCCAATAACATGCAATCCAGCACTGATATGATGAACTTCATTAAGGATAGAGGCTACTGATGACCCTTGAAGTTTGGATGCAAGTGAAGTGAGGGTCTCTGTGATTTTGTCAGCATCCTGTTCAAAAGATGTGAAAAATGTTGGCAGCTGGAGCAAAGCTAGATGCAAAGATTATCTTAATATTGGAGCCTTAGCAAGAAACATGGAAGCTCAAGGATGCACACATTTGTGTTTTTGATGTTCTGCATACCCATTGATTAGTGTAGCCCCAGTCATCACAGTGAATGAGATGTCCTGAACTATGTCCCTGACTGCAGAGTCTTGCTCTTTGGAAGTTGCATACTGCTTTGTGAGAATGCACAAGGCTTTCATGCTGCTGAGCAGAGTGTGCATGTGCGCATTAACCTGAGCATTTGCCTGGATGACAGTATAGGCACCCTTGAGGATACCAACAATGACCTTTGCAACAGGGTGGACCTAAAAGCATTGTCATTTATGTATTCCAAAACATTCATGTTGGATAGAGAGAAGTTTACCTCTGCAATGAGACCACCAAGCTTGAGTAGCCCCTCCACAGCTGTGATAGTATAAGGAAATGCAGCAAGGAAGTCATCCTTCAATGGCTGAGCATGGTTATATTGATCTGTGACACTACTTCCTGCATCTAGAAGCTTATTACTTTTAGGCACACCAAGCGCTTCTTCCGCCTTAGCAGTTTTGGCAGCAGCTTCCTCAGAATTATCAGCGTTTATTGCCGCAGATCCGCCGGATACATTGACATCCGATTGGGCAGGCATTCCGCCAGTGGTAGCTTGCTCTGCTGTGCTAGGCAATGACTGAACAGGTGAGATGGGAGGCGATATTTTAGACGGTGCAGCAGGCTCGGAGATGGTATTTGCATCGTCCTTGGTGGTGCTCAGTTCGGGGGATTTGTGTGCATTGAGGCTGAGCTGGTTATTGGTGGATGGAGCCGTGTTGGCAGCCCCCTCAACCTGCTCTGCACCTGGTGCATGAGGAGAAATGGTGAGGTGGAGTCCAAGAGCGCCATCGATGTGCTCTGTGGGTCATGATAGAATATATGAGTACAGTGTGTGGACCCATAAAACGTTTGCAAGTCTGGACGAACCGGAAATCTTCCGATCAACTGCCAAACTGACGTGGTGGCGATCAAGTGTTTTCCATATGAGTTTCAGCTGACGTTGGTGGAGGTCGAGAGAAATACGCGGCGGAAGAGAATTGAAGAATCTGAATCCCAAGTACGCCAAGATGAGCAGCCCTCAGATTCTCTGCATATGAGATGAGGACAAAACCACGGCGGACGAACCTCTTCATAGAGAAAGGCAGCAATTCGAGTGTTCCATCAGCGGAAGCGTGCACTGTCCGGGTCGTGAATTTCGATGCTCCATCAACGTCGGGAGGGCTCCATTCGATGCAGAAACGATAAGAGCGCCCCTTTTTGATCATATTGCTAGTGTACGAGACGCCTATGAATACACATGGTCAATGGGGTGGAGCAGGCTGACGAAGGCGAGCGTATTGTACCTCTGATTTCGAATGAGGGCGTCGACATTTTAGGCTGGGTGGTAGTGAATTTCTCTTGAGTGATGAGCGCGAAGGCTTAACGTGCTGCTTGATTTGTGTTGTGTGTTGGGAACAAGCACGAGGTTCACAACTCATCGCTTCTCTCCCATTTGTAATTATCACAGCCGCCTTTGGAATAAGAAAGGCGCAAGCCACTCTCGAAGGAATGAGTATAGATTCACGGCCAGGAGGTAAATGATATCTACAAAAGCACTTTGTAGATTATGGAGTTCTTACTAGGATCGCTTTGGTGAAGCAGTTAGCAAATGCGCATTAGTGTGGACATCGAGAACAGCTGGTGCGCCACGAGCCTGTAGCATGCACATGACGCGAAAGAGGGGCGAGGAATCTGGATTTCCCTTACCGCCATCCAATATAAGGAACAAAAATACTACCGCGTCTCTGTCTTCTGCGTTTGTAGTGCACGAGTGGTAGTGGTTATCGTTCTCAAGGCTCGGACCACGTTGAGTCCGGCGCTTGGGGCCGCCATGGAAGCCTCTCTCACGAGGCTCGATGTGAAACCTCATTGCCAGACTCACCACCAGCGCTTTCACTGGTGCTATGTCGGTCGATAATATCCTTTGAAGCAGCAGAATCATTCTTCCATCGCCTGCTCTTATTTGACATCGTGCATACCCCCATGCCTGCTGAATTCCCCTCACTCGAGAGAGCCTTGTGTTATTCTTCGACTTCGATTGAGTTATATCCCGCGATCTCGCCGAAACACTACCAGTAGCACCACCCCAAAAACGCATCTTTCCATGCAGGCAACTCACGCTTGCAACTCGTAAAAGGCACCCCACTCTGCACCCCATGGCCCATTGGCTCTTTCATCCGGCCTCACACATAACGCCAGTCCTGTCAACTCTCCTGGTGGTCAAGGCCCAGACTAGTAGCATGCATAGCAACAATAGTAGCGGTGAGCATGCTGTACGCTATCGTTGTGGCGCAGTAGGAGTCAGAGAATGCTGACTTTCTCGCTCGCTTCTCCTTGTCAGTCGTGGACGTGCTCTCTTTCTTTGCCACCTCTCTCGCTTTAGCTCGTCCTCTAACCCATTCACACACGCCGACATCTCTGCCACATTGACCGATTTCTCTTTACCTCTATTTTACCCTAGCTCCCCCACATCAGCCAACCTTGCCGTTGCTGCTTTGTTAAGTCGAGTTGAGGGAACATTGTAATGGCGCCCAGCAGCTACTCCATGGCATCTACACCATCGTCGGCCGTCTACACTCTCGGTATTGCTTACCATGCTGGACGAGTCTTCTGACAGCATCAACATACAGATTCGCTGACAACATCACCCACCCTTACTCTCTCTACATCTCTGTCATTGGCAAGAGATAGGAATGCCAATTGACATTCACTGGGCGTCTTTCTCTCGCAAGAGGCTATCAGGGGTAGCTCAATGAGTGCCTGTTAATGGTAGTACAGCTATCTCTGTCAATTGCAGTACGGTCCGGTATATGCCTGCTTCGTACTATAGGAACATCCAATCTATGTACGGTAACAAATACCGCAGACAATGAATCATCTTTACCGCTATGACAGTATAATCGAATCACCACAAGTGGCAGGAGCAGAGCGCAGTTCATCCTGCTGGCCACTTTGATATTTTATTCCTCTTGTGAGCGTTGGTGAGCTTGTAATAGTGGGGGGACGCTCGAAGTGAAAGAACGCGCGGGAGGGCCTCAATGCCGAAGAACGCGTCAGCAGAGACGATAATCGTATCTTACTCGCGGTGCCCAGGCGCGCTTCTTGGGATTCGAGCTGGGCGGGGGAGGCGGGGGGAGAGAAGCGGAAACGTTGTGGATGTCCGCGTCGGGGTAGAGTTTGTGAAGAGAGAGCTTAAGAGTAGGGATACAAGGGAGTGTATCTGATGGGGGAGGAGGAAAGTCGAAAGTGGTGCGGCGGCGAGAACAAGGTGGATGAGCCCGTAGCGCACGAAGGTGGGGTCGTGGCAGGTGATGCCAGATATGGAGTGTCCGAAGCTCTCGCCCCTAATATCGACTGCCTCGGACTAGTAGAAGAAACATCCATATCCACAATGTTGGGCTCCTGCTCGGTCCGGCGCATGCCCAGAACTCCGTTCTGCACGGCGCCGTGCAGGCTCATTGTCCCTTTGGCTCGCAGATTTTGCGAGATTGTCCACCCAGTCTTCACTCGCGTCCCGCTTGTGGTAGAAGAAGAGACGAGAGACGCGCAGCATGTCCTACACCCCTCCCATCCCAAACGTGCGAATCGTCGCTTTTGAGCTCGTCCGTCGACAGTTCAAGCGATGATTATGCGTGTTCACTTGCACCGAGCGTGGGGAAGCAGGGCGCCGCTAACGCCGACGGTGATAGGCGCGCGCTGCGCTCCCTCCCTGCACAAGGCAAGATGCTCGCTCATCCTCCCGGCTTGATCCACTCTACGTGTACCCACTCGCGACAGGACCTCCGGGAGGAAGATGGTCACACGGAGTAGTGATCGTACGCTCCCGTTGACGATTCCAGTCTTCAAAACATACACTCCGAACCAAATGCACTCGCCGTCGGCGGGCCAAGGTCGGACGACGGTACAAGCACGTAGGTAATAGGCCTCCCTGTCGTACCCGCGCTCACCATACCACCGCCCTCCGAATCCGACAAGAGCGAGGGAGAGCTTGCGCACAGCGAGCTGAGCTAGCTAGCTCGCTCGCCCTCTGATCTCGTCAAAGTTGCTCCTCTTCTTGATCTTCTTGGACGGCTCTCGGGTGGACGGTCGATCTCGATGATGATGAGGGTAACCGGGTATTGTGGTGGAAGGTGCTGTGGCCACTGCGGCGCGAAATGACGTAGACGTCGGCGTCGCGCTCATGGGTAGAGTGATTGACAGACTCGGGCGACGCGATCCATACAGATTCATAATCGCAGTCGCTGCTGCTGCCGCCACGGTCGCAGAGACATTGAGGCGGTCGTAGCGGTTGAGTAAGGTGTGAGGGAGGAGGGGATATAGTAGGCTCGACGTGCACCGAGAGTGGTTGCTTGCCCTTGTCCTTCCTCGTCTCTTGAGCAAGTATAGGAGGATTGGATCGGAGCAGATTGACCTCAGCGAAGATGGTCGGAGTTGGCGCTCGGGACAGCGGGGAGACGAAGGGAGCCAGTAGGATGGAAGAGGTGGGCCATGGTCAAATCGATCGGGGACGGCAGTGTCATCGAGCACGGATGTGGAACTTATTGCAGAGGAGAGAAGAAGTCGAAAAGATGAGTTCAGCCTGCTACCAAAGATTGCCGTTGCAGAGAGATAAAAAGCACAACAACATACCGTTCTGATGGGATCGGCTCAAGTCGGTGCTATCCCTCGCTTGCGGTGGACGAAGTTAACGTGAAGCCTGTCGGTGCCATGTTTGGTCGAGTGGACTATGAGCGACGAGAAAAGCGTTCTCGAACGAGACGTGCAGATTATGCAAGCCACTACGGCGAGGCCATGTGAGGCAGTGGTGGGGAACACGGCACTGATCGGGAAGTTGGGGTGATGTGTGTGATGATAGCAGACGAAGGGGACGGTTGATCGTCGATAGGATATTAATGCGTGAGTAGGGCTTCTATAGGACGATTCTCGAGGTCAGGCGATGCGGTCAAGGCAGTCTTGTAGGTGGTGTGATGAGGCCCCCACCTCCAACATCGTCCCTCGAGGAATGCAAGATGTAAGGAATATAAACAACAACTATTTACGCTATCAGTAGCTTGACGTGTCGTGGGCACGACGTAGCCTTGATGTAGCAACGTCACAAGCCGAGATCCTCGATGCCGCCGTGACGGAGGCGAAGGAGAAGGGGATGACTCGTGTAACCTTCAGGCTGGATGTCTGAGGCGGCCTATCCCACTCTCTAACACGATGAAGGGAGAGTAGGCGATGGTATATCGAGCATCATTAGAACTCTTAGCCAGGGCGAGTTGAGGAAACGTTCGATAAAGGACGGTGATGAGCCAACCCTAATGGCTAACCTTTGATTTTGTTTGGCGCCAGTGGACGCGTCAACAAGCCGCGCTGAACGAAACTGAAACCAACTTCTCCGCGAAATGGCACCTCCGAAACGCATCTACTTCCGCAACAAACGCAAGCGTGATAAAGCTGACAATGGAAATAAATCGTCCAAGAAAGTCCGTTGGAATCAAGAAGACTACGATTCTGACCCTGAGATCGAGGAACGCATTGCTGAAGCCGAAGACAGCGACAAGGACGAAGGAGATGAACGAGAGATCTGCCTCACTGTAACATGCGTAAAGTATGACTCACACATATGTTGCCACGGCATTTCCTAAACGCGACGTAGCGGGAAACTGGGAGCTGCTTACTATTCTCCATCCGCATCGACACTCTACCTCGTGGAAGACACCGTGGAAAGCGCGCATTTCGATCTGGCCAAGATGCGTGAGTTATCGCACAGACATATATGTACTATAACCCACAGCTTATGAAACGCGTCGCTGCGTGATCTGTGCAGTTCTTGAGCAAGCAAATCCTGAAGTGGTATTCTCGCCCTCTCGAGCGGACGAAGACTTTCTGGCGTTTTGTCGCGAATCAAGTGAGCTTGAAATCACCTTAACGTAGCTAGCGCTTACTCTTCGATACAGCGGAGGAACTAGGCGGCAAGTTTCAGGTCCGACCACATCGTGAGTTTATGCCAGGCAAAGGGAGGGATAAGATGCTGTCTCTGGCAATCTTCGCACGTGAAGACTTCGAAACCTCCACCTTTCTCGAAGATGAGGCGGCCTCAACCTCTCACTCTATCTCGGTAAACGCGTATAACTTCATGCGTCGCCAGCGAGCAGAGGCAGATGACCCAACCTTGCTACGACACCATGCTCTTATCCGCCTCGCTAATTACAGCAGCTCGGATATACCCCTCTGTGTAAGCGGATTGACATGTATGCGCCGAGGACCCATCTTGACATATTTGCTCCAGATGTCCGCCGTCGGCGCACTTCTTGATCACCTTCCTCGTGTGCAAGCCGTAGGGGATCTGGACCACGAAGGCGTCGTGAGCCTCGATATTCAGAGGATTGAGATTCTTGCACTGTTAGTGATCGTCCCTTTGTTGTTGGCTTCTTACCTCTGATCAAATCTCAATAGAGACCAGGTTATGCAAATCAATGCAGATGCATTATCGTATGATCACCTATATGCTTTCGTGAACGACTTCGCTGACCATCCTCCTCCAGCTCTCTGCAGATTTTTGACGACGAAAGCCATGCTTGTAAGCTTCACTCCCTTTCTCATCCAATTCACCTCTCACTCTCGTCCTCCAGCCATGCACTCCAACAGGTCGAAAGAAGGCCTTTCCCTTTTTGGTACCTCGACAGCGATATAATCTCAATCGCTCCCTTGTATGACCCTGCTTCATCCAATAGGAATTCTTGACTTCACCAAAACGAATGCTGGTCGGACCCTTCTGCGCCAATGGTGCATTCGCCCGTTGCTGTCGATACCAGAGATCGAGGCTCGCCACGACGCGGTTGCTTGTTTCATTCGAGGAGAGAATACACCCATCACGGATGCGATGCACGGTCAACTGAAAGGATTCAAAAACGCGCCTCGGGCGTTCACTCGTATCAAGCTGGGCAAGGGTGCCACAATCGAATGGCGGACGTTGGTCACTGTAAGTGACGCCAAAGTGAACTCATTCTCCCGACTGACTTGATCTCCTGGCTATGACGACCTAGTTCGCATATCATGCGGCGATGTTGATGGAGACCTTGAGTGATTTGTCGCATACGCAGGATGTCGCTATCATTGAGAAGGTCGGTTCGTATCCTACGTCATTCGACCGTGTCTCCTCACACAAGCTGGCGTCTTCTTTAGTTCCGTGACTCCGTTGACTCTGTTCGCCTTCAGCAGATGGGACGTCTCATCAATGAGAGGATCGATTGGGAGACCTCAGAGAATGAACGACGAACATGCATACGACATGGCATTGACGAGGAGCTCGACAAATTCAAGCACGCATACTATGGGCTTGACCAAGTACTATCCCGCACCGCTCTGAAAATAAAGAAGGAGATACCCCCTGACTCTGTGGAGTCGCTGAACGTCCTCTACTTCCCTCAACTAGGCGAGTAGGGAATCCTTATTTTCTTGCACTAATCTGCCGGTCTCACATACTCTTATTAACAGGCTACCTCATCTGTGTCCCTCGCCCCGAAGAATTGAGTGATCCGTCCGAATTTATAGTCGTGGAGGGCTGGAACTGTCAAGTGAGTTTCCATCTCATTGCCTCATTCTCGGTGATTATTGATGTCGTTCTAGTTCTATACAGCGTCAGTAGCTCTTGGGT
>WIDE01000070.1:8386-173567 GCA_015039315.1 Clavulina sp. PMI_390
GTTGTATGCCGGCTTAACCAGATTCTCGCAGACCGGAGGGCGAGTCGCGGTGGTCGATTACTGAGCGCCAGTCGCCTCCTACACGCAAGCAACTTAGTGAAGTAAACACCACGGAATTTCTTCCTTATTTCTACTCTTTTCCCTAGAATGCGAGCTCGGTCGTATACAATAACGGCGATTTCCGTGCTCAAAAGTCTCCTTTGGTACACATCAAACTAAAAAAAACCTTCTGACATTACCACAGCTCCTGTATGTCCTCGAACCATGGTTGTTTATAGGAAGTCAATCTCCCTCCCATGACTATTCCTAAAGTCAGCTGTGTATGCGTAGTTTGGACTCAGTTTGGTGGAATTACTAGGAATCAACAAGCTTCCCCCACATGACACTCTGCACCAAGAGTGAATCTCTCACTGTTTCGAGGGGTTGCATCTCCTCTATCAGCATGCAAACCAGAATCGTGGCGATAGAGGGCGTGGTGCAAGATCGAGATCGGCCGATTGACAGGGCAAACTGGTGCACCAAACTGGGCAGGCCAGTCCCATGGCCGAACGGATCAGCGAATAGAGACCTCTCATAAAAATCACAAACTCTAATATCACTGACAGCTGTTGTCAGAAAGCTCCGTCGCCCCTGATTGTCTGTCGTGATGCATACGGCCGATAGCTGCAGCCTAGGATCGGCTTACACAAGAAGTTGTCGCGCAAACTCCTCACCAACAACCAGCCAGACTTCGCGAGGTCATCCCCTGGCGTGGTTGTAAATGGAGAAGATGATGAGGCGATGACGGTTTAGGGAGCGGTTTAGGGACTGATTCTTTGAGTTTAGGCAACTGTAACAGCAGGAGAGATTCTTTACTTTTGAAAAACGGCCTTGATTGAAAATGCTGAAAATATTGACAACGAGCCGATCGCTTGTGCTGAAGCTGTTCCGATTGACGCGCCTCACTCCTACTCCCGATCTGGCGCCCACGTATGTTGCAGTGCTGACGGCAATGGAGGGCTTTCCAGATCCACGATGCACAATGCTGCGTCTGTCAATCGTGCAGCCAATTTTTGCGCATAAAAGCTCCCCCAGCTTCCGCGCGGGAGCCCATCCTTGAAGGAGCTGTCAAGTTGTGTGCTCGTGACGCGTCCGATCTCGAGCACACGCATATATACAAGTGGTAGATGTAACCCTCTGACGGAAGAAGCTATGGAAGGAAGGAATGGCGTCAGGGATTGATTCTCATCAGGGGAGAGACAAGGCTCACCCAGTGGAGGATCATGCGTGGAGATTGACTTTTTCTGAAGCCAACGAGAATATAGTTGGCGTCAGACTAGGTGAAGTCAGCACTTTAGTCCACAAAGTCATCTCAAGGCTTCGGGTCGGTCCATGCATCATTTAGCTTAAAAAAGGGCGGGGATTACGGCTCCTACATTTATCTGCTGGACCGGATGACAAGAGGTCTGCATTTGTGCTAGGCCGTTAGCTCTCAAAGTGAACGAACGAAACGAGGCGTCTTTGATGTGAGAGATTCCAAGCGGGCTTGACTCAACGTTGTCCGATGTTTTGGGTTCTTAAATCTGCTGACCGTGACACATCTGGCAAACATGGATGACTGCTCAGGCTACACCTCAACCAAGCAGATAGCAATAAGACGAAAATAAGAGTTAATTCAACTTCGAGTCTCCATGAATATGCCAAGCCAAGAGATGCTATGAAGGGTCAATCATCGTGCGCGCCTCAGTCCGTCAACTGCGCCGTGCAAGGCCGCACTTACTCCGGTCACGGCTCGAGCTACTCGCCGAGAATGATACAACGCTCATGGGACAACTAAGGCTCAAACCCATATGTAGACTGTTCGTGCATATGCGAGGCCTAGTTCCTTTGACCAGGGAGGGTGTGCGTAGGGCAGAGGCTGCTGAGGAGATGGAGCGTGTACCGTGACGTCACGCGTAACCTGCCTTGAAATTAAGACGCCAGCCAATGTGCAGAACGGCCCCTGAATTGGGACTAAGTCCGATAGCGCCTTTTCATTTCATCCAAAGAAATGCGTTCATGTATCCCACGTTAGTGCGGCGGTGACTTGGTTGTCAGACCAACCTTGACGTCTTGGCCTCAACAACCCAACAACCTTGTCCTCGCCTCGTCCAACGCCTTCTCCTTCTTGTTGTTTTTTCTCGCTACACTAGATGTCGTCCCTCACCGCCGTATCAGACAACTGGCGATCCCTTCTCGCATTAGCGATAGGCGGCTATCTGCTGTATCAACTGAAGCAGGTAAGCCTCTCGCTTCGACTTGGTCTGCGATAGCTCTTCGAACATTCATCCAAACCATCATCGATCCATTTAGCTTTTCGATTGCACGATTCGCGCATCATGGCACTTGCGCAACGTCCCAGGGCCACCCCACCAAACCTACATGCTAGGGAACTTTGGGATGCTCACTAGTCGTCCACCAGGGCTAGGTTATAAGGATTGGCATGACAAGTATGGCAAAGTGGTTCTCTGGAGAGGGTTCTTTTCGGTATGTTTCCCCTGTTTCTCTTAACTGCGGGCACGTCGACAAATGAATGACATACTGATATCCCTTTCGTCAGCTACCTCGAGTATCGATTACCGATAAGAAGGCCCTTAATCACATTCTCGTTCAGCAACCATACGAATTCCCGAAAAGCCCTTTTGATCGTCGACTACTTGCGAGCTTCTTAGGCCACGGTGAGCATTCCCAATCCGTGCTTTCTACACCGATATCGGAGTATCTCGGGTAGTACTCACAACACTCCTTTGGGCAGGCCTCTTTGTGGCTGATGGGAATGACCATAAACGCCAAAGAAGAGTGATGGTATGTATCGTCATGCTACAACTTATCGACTGGCAGTCTGACCTCACCGTCACCTTGATCCAGAACCCCGCGTTTGGCTCTATTCACATGAAGGCCATGTACCCGATGTTTCTCGCCAAGGCTCAGAAGGCAAGCTAAATCATGAAGTTTCAGTACCCCGTTGCTCTCCGAGCTTATTTTATCAACGATAGTTTCGGGACTTGTCACTAAACCTCATTGAGCAGTCTTCCGAATCTCCCCAGCGAGCTTCGATTGACCTCGTGAAGCACACGATGAAAGTCACTCTGGATGTCATCGGTGCTGCAGGTGAGCCTCAGGATCCTATCAAACCTGGAATGTGCGACGCTGTTTGACACGACCTCTTGCAGGGTTCGATTATGATATTGGCGCGATCGAAGGAGGCGAACAGAATGAGCTGATGCGCGCATTCAACACTCTATTTGCGACGAACCGAACACTGCCATTTTTCATCCTTCTGAGAAGGATGTTCCCACTTTTCGATACACTAGTGGTATGTAGATGCTTCTCCCATGAGTTCTCCCACTCCTTCTCACTCATCGCGCTTTGACCTCCCTTCAGCCTGACAGGACCCAGATGACGCGGGATCGGAAGAATGCTCTTGAAACCATGACACGAATCGGAAAGCGTATTGTAGCTGAGAAGGGTGCCGCGATTCGAGCAGGGATCAGCTCGCTGGACGGTTCGAAGAGTTCTAGTGTTGGAAAGGATCTGATCAGCTTGCTTCGTATGTCTACCCCGCAAAGCATATCGATTACTCGACTCATCGCAACTTGTGTGTATAGTAAAAGCCAACATGGACGAGGAGCTCAAGCCTTCGCAGAGACTGAGCGACGATGAGGTGGCCGCTCGTATGTACATTCAGCTATTTGCCAAGCCTTCATCTGACATATGGTGTGTTCCAACAGAGATCACGACGTTTTTGTTAGTAGGGAATGAAACGACTGCGTAAGATCCTCTCCCGCCTCTCTAGCGTTCCATCATTGATGATGACTCCCATAGCACTGCGATTAACTGGAGCATATATGGGATGTTGAAGTACCCCCACGTACAAGACGCTCTTCGCGCGGAGATTCTTTCCCTTGGGACAGACTCCCCTTCGTTCAATGAGCTGAATGACCTCAAATACCTTGACGCTGTGGTGCGAGAGACTCTGAGGATCTACCCGCCAACAGTTGGCACGTCCCGATTGGTCGCGAAAGATTGTGTTGTACCACTGGAGGCACCGATTGTGGACAAATCCGGGCGGACGATAACGGAACTCTTGTATGACGTTTTCACCGAACTTGCGCAGAGCAACCGGACACTGACGCTCTCACTCGTGTGCTATTGATAGCCTGCCTCGCGATTCAATCGTCGACATCTCTACGGCAACCTTGAACTTGGACGAAACGGTATGGGGGCCAGATGCTGCAGAGTTCCGGCCCGAACGATGGCTCGTGAATGATGGGGAGGAAAAATCCGCAACTGGAAAGCTCCCCGAAGGGGCTTTCCAGATGCCATCATTGGCAAGCTCAACTTTCTTGGCTGGTCCACGGAGTTGCATTGGTTTCCGGCTGGCAATGATAGAGTGAGTCACCCCCGTCCCTTCCCGTAGCTTTCCTTGACGGCACTGTCATGAATTGTCTAACGCGCTTTCTACTCATCTGTGGTCACATCGTCAGAATGAAGGTTGTCCTCTTTGCTCTCATACAATCCATCAAATTCGAGTCGGCGGTCCCTATCGAGGATATCGAATCCAATATTTTGTCAGTTCCCAAACACTATCACTTCCTAGCCCAGCGCAATCCTCATTTATTTTGTTTGTAGCATCGTCACATTCCCTCAAGTCAAGACTCAGCGCCAAAAGGGGGCCCACCTTCCAGTGTTCATATCAAGAGTATAATAGCTTCACGATACTCTCTCATCCACTCCTTCATCTGCCATACCCAAGATAGCTAGCTCTTCTTCTTCTTCTTCTTCTGGGTTATTGTATTGTATATCTATTCGTTCTGCAACAATCTACCCCTTCTCATATGAGTGTGCTAAATTATCGTTAGTGCGCGTTCTTTGTATTCACAGTAGGCTTGGGTGGCGCAAGACCAGCGATCGTCAGGGTCCAATATGAGCGGTCACGTGCACCACTTGCGCCATATCTCGCCTTGGCCGTGTCTCGTCTCGATCAGTTCCAAGTGTCGCTACTGCTAAACAGAGACTCTACCGCTATACAACATCGCAATAATGTCTACGGCGAAGTATTTGAAGTCTGGTGACGAGATGTGGAAGACTCGGACTGAGAAAATCGTGCGCCTCCTTCTGCCTATTCGATGATCTTGGGCAGCCAGAGTAATGCTAAATGACCGATCGTTATGGTATTCGTATTGATGCTAGAATGCCGAGCTATTCACCATGACGTATGGCGCACTTGTCGTACAGCTGATACAAGACTATGAAGACTACGCCGAAGTCAACAAACAGCTCGAGCTGATGTATGTGAGCAAACGATTGCATTTGGCTTTTCGGTACACACTAAGATTCTTATATGGGTCTGCTCATCGTGATTCCTCGTATGGTGTATGCTGGCAGGGGGTATAACATGGGGACGCGTCTGATCGAGGACTTCCTTGCCCGATCGAATCTGGGAAGGTGCGTAGACTTCAAAGAAACTGGCGAAGTTGTCGCAAAGGCACGTCTCTAGGCATTCTCTCTGTTCCCATCTCCCTCTTAGATGCCGCTAATCCATCTCTACATCTATCTATCACGCCCTGCCTTAGGTTGGCTTCAAGACATTCCTCAACGTCGTGCCTGGCATCACACACTTCTCTATCCCCAACCCTACCACGTCATCTTCTTCGGCCGCGGGATCGGCTGGGATAGGTGGCGCGGCTGTTCAGGCTCCACCACCCACTATGACACCAGCGTTCTCATTAACACTTGATGACAACCCACTTGCGGAGTTCGTTGAGCTACCAGACGAGGCACTGGAGGGTGGGCTGTGGTTCAGCAATGTACTATGCGGTGTGCTAAGAGGAGCTCTAGAGATGGTACGTTATCTTACCTCTTGAACGTGCCTCGTGCACCACATATTGCCCTTGAGGGCCGAATAGCTCGGCTGTATTTCTAACATTTACATCCTTCCTGGCGTACCACTCCACAGATCCAAATGCAGGTTGAGACAAAGTTCATATCCGATGTTCTGCGCGGAGACGAGACAACCGAAATTCGGGTGACCCTGCTGAAGTATCTTGAAGAAGAGTTGCCTGTTGGCGACGATTGATTTGATCATTTTCCCATCTTCTGTTGCTTTGCGGTTCCTTTTCCAGCTGTATATGGTGGTGTGAGAGTGAGGACTGTGCCCGTGTAATATCACATCTTGGGATTGCTCCCGTCCCTACTTGCTCAGTGTGCACTCCTCGTAAGAGAAAGAAAGCCCCACGGCACGGAGCCCACTCATGCATCCTACCCGAGGATTTCTTTGCTTGTGGTCCCTCCAGGGCCTCCTCATAATATCTGCTCGACGTTTCCTGCTCCCCAGCGAGGAAGGGTGACATACTGTGACAGCATGAAAACATCCGCGTTTGCGGATGCAATCACCCTGCCGTGGGGTAATATGACGCTGTCAAGCATACCTTACCCTTTGCCCCACACTGGGCGGGAAACTGATAAATAGCTTTGGTTCTAGTCTCTTCCCGCCAACTCCCCCTTGTTCCCCGCCCCCCTCCACCAAAACCTCTACCCTTCCCCCGAAAAACCCAGCATTGCCTCATCATGTTCTGGAGATCACATACACCCACCGTCGAGGATATCCAAGCCCACATCGATGAACTTCACAGTCGTGCCGACCAGTTAGACAAAGCCCTCGAGCGAGCCCCGCATATGAACTACCTGTACGCATCTTCTCCTTCTTGCCGCTACTTAGCCCTCCTAGACTCATCATGTTTTTGGACTTTCAGTGACGCAATGTGGATTGCTCGAGCAACATACCGCCTCGGTGCCTATCTTGGCACTTGCACCAATGATACGCTCACGGTCCCCGACCCCGTGGACCACGACAAAGCCAGCGTGGTCCTCCAGAAAGTACAAGACATGACGCCGGTCGTCATTACCGCCTGTGATCGGTGCGGGAAAGCAAAAAAGGACTTCGAACGGCTAATGGTCATGAGCATAGTCAAAATTCGTACGTCTCTACAATATCACCACCGGCTATTGTCGGCAATAGCCATATGATTTGGATTGCTAATGAGCTCTTGTGGTGTGTTACAGAGCTGCGCTGGGTTGCAGGTCATCAACGAGCATTCGCCGATGCCTTGCTAAAACGAGCCCCCGACGACCTTAAGCCCGAGGGACAAAGGATTGCGAACAAGCTTCTCGTGACGTTTGATGAGTACGTCGGAGTTCCTCTTCCCTGGTATATTCTATTATGGCTGATCTAGACCCCTTCATCCTTTCTAGTTTACTGGATCTATATGGCGTGACGCTTGCAGGCGGCCCACTTTCCGAGAAAGAGGCCAAGGGTTCAACTGCATAATCGCTCGGTACATATTACATCACTCAGGGTCATAATTGGTATACGCTGTGCGCACTGTATCTCCATAATGTCTGGCTCCTTAGCGTCTCTCTACATACTACATTGTATCTCTTTATGTTGAAATAGCTGTCCTCGGAAGTCTGCCAGGATAGGCACTATAGTGGCTGGAATATATTGCATGTATTAGTATTGATATGACTGCGGCCGAGGGTTCGACTGCTTTTACTAGCACTTTCATCTCCTTTATACGTGGATGTGGACTCAGTCCGATGATGCCCGCCCATCATTGGGTATGGCCAAAGAGGAAGCGTTAGTGCCTGGCTATCATAGCGTCTCTTGCACCAAAACGGCAAGTCCGGTTTTTCTCCAGGATCGGGCATCATATGCCTAACGCCCACATGAGGCACGGAGACGCAGCTGAGAAAGGATCCAGTATGAGTGAACTAGTCATTATAATGAGACAGCGGCGCAGTATCGCAGCCATTCCACAGCGCGGCCTCCTATATGCTGCTCTGGCCATCCTCTGAGCTTGGCGTGTAGAACAGGGTCCGCGATGCCTCCCCCGCAGCCTGGATCTGTGTGAGCCTGCGCACAAGAATGTAAGGTTGTGGCCGGATGGACTCTTCTCTGCCGCGAGCACCAGCATTACGGTGCTGATGAGAGTTCTCTTAAGTTCGCGCTTCATCGCTCTGTCCCGTTGGTTGACCACCTCTTCCGATACCACTTCGACTCTGCATCATCGCTATGTTCTTCTGGAGATCCAGGCCAACTATCGAGGACATCCAAGCTCATATTGATGAGATACATTTGCGAGTTACCGAGTTGGATCGAGCGCTCGAGCGGGCTCCACAAATGAGTTTGATGTCGGTCATTTCATTCCCATTTTCCCCCGACGGAGCGCTCGCTCAGTCACTTTACTCACTCGATCATCTCCCCCACATTGACTCATATCTCCCCATATCCCGGTGCCCGTGTATACAACAGGGATGCCGCGTGGATCGGTCGAGCGACCTATCGCCTCGGAACCTACCTGGGCACTTGCGCCGCCGACACGCGTAGGGTTCCGGACCCAGTTGACCGCGAAAAGCTTGATGGCCTCCTCCAGCAAGTCCGAGACATCACGCCTGCAGTCATCAGCGTTTGTGATCGGACCGCGAGAGCCAAAGCAGACTTTGAGCGATTGTTGATTATAAGCATCGTGCGGATACGTATGTATCATTCCATCCTTTCATTTACCCTTGCATCTGGGGTAATAATTGATGAGAGGCGGGGCTTGATTTTGTAGAATTACGCTCGGTTGCAAGTCAACAGCGAGCGTTTTCCGATGCACTGCTGAATCGGTCCCCCGAAGAACTCAGACCTGAGGGGGAACAGATTGCAAACAGAATACTGGTGACGTTCGATCAGTATGTGATATATCGTTTACCTGCAGGCATTCGTCTTGGACTGACATGCTCATGCAGACTTCTGGCGGTCTATGGCATAACACTACAAGGTGGCCCACTTGCTGTGGAGCATGATGTGAGGGATCTAATACCCATGTAGACTTTCCCCTTCTTGCAGAACGTCGTAAGTGCTGTGGCTCAGGACGTTCCCCAACAAGCCGCCCTCGATGTTGTTGTACCAGAGGGCAGGAACCAGGGTGTGCACGTTCACCTCTCCTAGTTTCTCACTGCCCATATGATACAGAGACCAGAATGTATATGTACTTCTTCATGTTGAAATAATTGGTGACTTTGCCCAGGGTTTGGATCGCAGAGAAAAGCAGCGGGCCTAGGTACGCCTACTCACATGAAATAATGGTCCGGCGAGTGGATAAGATGCTCAGAATGGAAATATGTGCCAAAAACTTCGGTGCTACACGAATCCATGGTGCGAGATGGTCATGATTACCAGCGTGAGTGAGGTGAAATTCGCGTAGGGGCAGTGGGGGAGGCACAGAGTGGCGTATGACCAGGAATGAGTCAGCTCGAGAAGATTTCATCTCTTGTCATGAAGGCAATGATGGATGTTTGCATTGGATGCACTCAGACGTTGATCCATGAAAGGCGTCAGCTGGGCAGATATGATGAAGCTCTGTGGGGCCCTGACTAAGACTCGTCTATTAGCTTACAAAAATCGAAAGAGAGCTACTGGTATGAGTTGGGATGTCTCTAGCCTGCTCTTATGAAGCGCCCAATGGCAGAAGGAGAGCTGCATGTGGAAATTGTTTGTTTGCTCTTGTTTACGGGCCCGCTCCGGCTGATACTGATGCCGCAGACTAACACGCTACACCACCTCCTATGTTGAAAATGCGCATGATGATCTCAACTACGCCGCGCGGGAGACGGCCACTGCTTCAGAATCATGATGCAGTACTAACGCGCGTTGACTGTGATGCAGCCCATCATACAATCCGAGCCGTTCCGAAGCTTAATCACCGCGGATGATAGCATGACGAATCTTAGTGACTACGTTGCCGATGGGATCGCTCCCTCGCCTGCATAGCTATATTTTCTCTGGCCCCATTCTTATACCTGAGCTGCAGCAGACTTTGCTCAGTGACATTACAAACACCCTTCATCATGTTCTGGAGATCGAAACCTACCGTCGAGGATATTCAAGCGCATATCGACGAATTACATGCTCGTGTGACTGAGCTAGAACATGCACTCGAGCGCGCTCCTCAGATGAATTATTTGTGCGTATTTTCTTCACCGCTCGCCCGCGTTTTGCATTCAGCATAGGCCGTCGCGCAGTTTGACTCATAGAACCGTTCAATTTTCTGCAGGGATGCTATAGGGATAGGCCAAGCAGCGTACCGTCTGGGGGCCTACCTAAAGACCTGCACGACAGACACGCGCAATGTCCCTGATCCAGTTGACCACGAACAAATGGAAGTAGTCCTCCAGCAAGTACGGGACATCACCCCAGCAGTCATTAGCATCTGCGACCGAACCGCCAAGGCGAAAAAACACCTTGAACGTTTATCCGTCACCAGGATAGTCAGGATCCGTGAGTAGTTTGTCATCCTGACCAACTCGTCCTTAGACCTACGCTGACTGAGCTCTGGACTCTAGAGCTGCTGTGGGTTGCAAGCCATCAGCGTGCATTCGCTGATGCACTACTAAAGAGATTCCCAAAGGATCTTGTTCCAGAGGGGGAGCAATACGCACAAAAACAGATTGCAGCTTTCGACGAGTACGTACCATGCCCAAGTCTCCTTGATTACATTTCGGCCTGACTGACATACGTTCATTCCCCGATAGGTTACTAAGAGTATTTGACGTGTCCCTCCAACGTAGTTCACTATCTGCCAATGATGCCAAAGAGGCTATTCCAGTTATGTTGTAATTCTACAGCCCAGGGCCACATTCCGCGCTACACGATCACGTCTCATACAATACCCACACTCTGCATGACTGTACTCTATCACATACCCCTTGTAATAACTGCATCAACCATATATGATTTTTTTTTCTCTCACGAATCGGATTTCTAGAGGGTATCATTCGGTGTTCGGGGTGGATTGACCAGACCTCACCTTGACGGCTCGGGGCGCGCAACGTCGCCGTACACATGAACAAACAGTACGTCATGTGTGCGTCTAGACTCTTCTCCCATTCTATGGTAACTTAATGAGTTCCAACCTTTGTTCCTTTTCTCTGAGACAACACACGAAAATCAGTTACTGGATTTGTTTATAGAGGCGAAAGTCATTGAGTTAAACAGCAGCTGATCGCTTTCTAACCTGAACAGGATACATGGGAGTTGATGAGGCTGCCATATGCTACACACGGAGGGGATGAATTAGTGTGCAAGCACGGCAGGGCCGCAGTGTGGCATTGTAGAGGCTCGCAGTTAGCACAGCTCAGCGATTCTTGCTGCGACAATGCCCTCCTTCTGCAAGACCAGTCTAAAGACTCCGATGCTTGACTTGGTCTCAGTCGATAGCTGTGCCGGATCTAGTGCCGGAGAAACCCCTTTTCTTGCCCACCGTAGTTCAATTCAACGCACTGTGGCTGGCATCCTCATGTTGGTACTGATGGGGACTCTCCTTCCTTCCCACTCACCGTCCGTCCTGCTTCTTGGACCAGCTAGCTGCGTCGGGTAATAACTCGGGCCCCGCAGCTTTCAGTATGTTTTGGAGAGCTCCTCCGACGATTGAAGTGATCCAGGCACACATCAATGAGATGCATGCGCGCGTAATCGAGCTGGACCAGGCGATCGAGCGGGCCCCACACATGAATCTCGTGTAAGCTTGTTCTCTCGTTCACCGTACTTTCCCGCGGACCACGCCGCCGCTCTTTCAGAGATCTCACTATCTGATACATCCTTCAACACAAAACCCCACTGCTAACTCACAGTGATGCGGCATGGGTTGGCCGAGCGACATACCGCCTGGGCGCGTATATCGGCACTTCAACAGCAGACACACGCCACGTTCCTGATCCCATTGACCATGCCAAGGCCGAAGAGATCTTGCAGCAAGTGCGAGAGATGACTCCTGCGGTCATCTCCGTGTGCGCCAGGACGGCAACGGCGAAAAAGGACTTTGAGAAGTTATATGTGACCAAGCTCGTTAAATTTCGTGAGTTATAGACAAATATAGCTGGATATAGTTGTGTAATTTCTCTCGCCTGACAATTGCTATGCGGTGAGAACAGAGCTGAAATGGGTCGCGGGTCATCAGCGCGCGTTTGCTGAGGCGTTGTTGAAGAGAGCCCCTGCGGATCTCAAGCCTGAAGGGGAACAGATCTCGAATAGGCTAATTGAGATATTTGATGAGTACGTGACTATCTATTCTTCTCCCTCATGTGAAGACCGACCCTGACGAGCCCGTGTGTCCAGCCTCTTGAAGCTCTATGGTATACCATCGCTAGGCGCTCTACCCACAACTGGGGAGACTGTACCACCTGCTTCGGCTGAGCCTCCTGCGGAAACTAGCTCATAGTTGTTGATCTCCTCGTTTCCTTACCTCTGTACATTAGGCATTCTGTTGAGCTGGGGGAGCCTGACTTTGTCGCGATGGTAGCGTAGCAGTGCCAAGGAGATCTGTTACGATTTTTCGCCAGGAGTTTGTGTTATCAAACCAATAGCCCCTCCCTCCCTCCCCACCCCCGCCCCCCATTTCTCGAGTGAATCTGAGCCTCGTATGACCATGTAGAACGGTGAATCATTTGCGCTGATCTTTATCCTATAGAGACGACTTGGCCTTCGTACGTGCTGGTCTCAAAAAACAGCACCTAGACCTATTTCCAATGTCTCTGAGTAAAGCTAGGGGCTATTATTTCTCTCTGCCTAAGCCAACTTCTTCTTGTCAAACCCACCAGCATGAAATAAGAATGAGTCATTGTAGGAGGTCCTTGGCCACGCCATTCATCGGATTTTCCGATGGGAGGTTGAGTAGTTCCCACGCGCCACCTCTCATTCTTACTTCCACGTCTACTCCATCCCCTCCGCGTCCCGCCCGCCGACAACGTCGTCCGAGGCGTCCGAAGCCACCCAGACACTAAAGAGCTCACGTGCACTGCTGTGACTATGAAGTCACCATGTGAAAAAGGGGCGAATCGATGCTTTGAGGTCTCGAAGCCTCGAAAGAAGCACGGACCCGACGATCCGCCACTGTTTGGAGGTCTCGACAGTTCTTGTGATGTCTCTCCCTTCGACCCCTCTCCCCTCTCATGCTTTCCCCCATCATCACTATCGAGCTCGTCGCCCGCCGGCATACAGATCTCATAGCGATGAACGTCTTTGATTTTATCCTGGCTTTAGTCTCTGCGCTCCATTGGAGCACCCTCCTGTTCTTGGATATGTTCTCGCAGCAGCAGCTCACCCTGCCTGCGGTGGGCATCGTCCTCGGGAGCATCGATCCCGGCCCTCTTTGGGAAGAGGGCAGCGTCAACGTCTCTTGCATCCCGTCCTGGAACACGACATCGGTACTTGTAAGTTCTTGTTCCATCCTGGGGGGTCTAATCGAACGGACACTAGCACTGACACTACGACGCTTGGTGCCTCCCCGCGTCGGCAGATGGCCTCCTCCCGTAGCCACGTCCATATCCGCTTCTCCGACGCCAACCAGACCCAGGTGAACGATACCCAAGCATCGTCTCGGAGTCTCACAGTCAAGATCGCAGCTGGAGCGCATCTTCATGTTCGAGGCTCAGGTCTCACCCGGCCTCCTGCCCCCATCGAGCCTCCCCTGCGTCCAATCTCGATTGTCATGACGGTCCTTGCTACCCTCGGCGCTCTTTGCAATCTGTGCAGCCTCGTTCTCGGGTTCATTTCACGCCGCCCTCCCCCTCGTATCGGCCCTTTGGATATCATGCTCCCTTCTGGTGTTGACGTACAGCCACTGCCCTTCCATGCCCTCCCAGATGGTCTAAGACAAACATTTGAAGGGGTGTTAAGCATAGGCAGTCCTGAGACCCCATGTGCGACGGGTTCTGCTACTGAAGGTACTTTCTCCGGCTTCAATCGTGCTATCATTCTTTTCTTTATATTGATATTCATCAGGGGATAACGAGCGCTCTAAAGGTCTCCTTGCCACCCCTACCGTGCCTGGCAGCTACTCCACAGGCGCCCAGTACAAAGGTCGTCAGCTTGCGCACATCATCACCCCTGGCGCACATCCTGATGTGGCTCGCTCGCCTTGCACGCCGAATCCCGCGATAAAGATGCCTGGAGGTTATATTTCCGGCCGATCTACGGTCCGCCCCGTTATAGCAGACGATCGGAGTACTTGGTTGGCTCAGTTCCCTACACCAACTCCCCCCGGGGCGTATCCTGGCCTACCACCGTCGCCTACCCCTAAGCGCTCTCTCCGAGACTCCCCCATGGTAAAAATGCTTGCGGTGAACGACGATCATCCCTTGGAACCAGTTCAGCGGGCAGCTGCGACGTCGTGGCCCTCCCCTGCCCACGCTCATGCAGAAATGGACCCAGTTCACCAGGCAAACTCCCCAGTGCTGTCTCCTCCTGGCCCTAGAAAGCGCGTTAACCTCACTCCCAAGGCGTCTTCTGCCTCGGCTCCGGCCCGTCCCAAGCGGACGCCTTTAGGTGACGTCTCAAACACTCTTCCCCTCAAGAGCGTTGCACCATCCGTTGCGGTCGCCGGTAAAGATAGCAAACGCGCCAAACCCTTACTGGCTGAGCGATCAGATACCCCCTGCCCTACAGCTCGGTCTACCACCTCTCAACCCGGTCGCCCGAGGGTTATGCCGGTGAACTCCCTCGCTCCTGTCCGCTCACTGCCTCTGCCTCAGGCATCCATTTCCAAGAAGAACCCGCTTCCTACCCCTCCTCCCTCCCGCCCGTCATCGCTAATCGCTGCTCGCGAGCCTGAATCGAAGCTCCCTTCGACTCTCGAGCTGGTCCCATGCAGCGGCCCAGCAACTCGAGTCGATTCGCCCAGGTGTCTATCTTCTCCCCCACCTGATGTTTCGATTGCTTCTCCAGCTCCAACCGCTTCCTCTACCCCCATCGGCAGCCCGCTGAGAGGCCCAGCAAGTCGCCCCCTCAGTTTCAGCTCGCCTTCATTGGTCTTCCCCGCTGGAGATTACCCTGCCATCTCAGAGGAGTGTTTCCCGGCCCCGTACCTCGACTTAAGTGAGGTCTCCGCGATGCCTTCTCCCTCCCCCCGTGCATCACCTGGCTGTATCCCCTCCTCGGCACCCGTTGCATCTCCGGCTCATTTCTCGGAGGACATCGATGGCCCAAATCCATCACCCGCGGAGAAGGAGAACTCGCTTGACTCAGAGCAAGAACGCGGGGAGCAAGCGGAAAGGTCGCCAGATGACTTACTGGGCTATCTCCAGGAGTATCAGAAGGTTCGCAGTAATCCCTTAGGCTTTCGTACCTTGGTCTTGCCGGTTCGGATGCGTCCGAAGTCCTCAGAGGTGGCGGCGATGTACGATGAGGCGATAGAGCTGGGTAACACCTACTGGGACAAGATGAAGCGCCTCAGAGACGAGGAGATCCTGCTGACAGGGAAACAGGATGTGGAGCGCCCTCCCGAAGCCCCAGTCAAATCGGGTCCTCGACCCCTCTTGTTGCCAAACCTGGTACAGCAGTCATCCCACGGTGCAGCGCATTCGACTACCAAATTGGTAGAGTTGGCGAGAGAGGCAGCGAGAACGCGTGCGGCGTATCAGGACAAGCTGAAGGAGATTAGAGCCGTTGACCACTGGGCCCGAACCCAGATTTCTAAATACGAGCTTCTCGCTCGCTCATCCTTTGGTGGTGTCAGCCCCACACTCCCCCTGCCCCAAGGCCTTAGTGTTGCTGAAGACGAGATGGTGGCCATGTAATGGGCCAGTCCGCCGGGGGGATACGATTGATCTTTTTATTTGATGCATATCTCTTTTGCTTTTCCTGCCTCATCTACTTCTGTCTCCGTCTGTTGCTCGTTTCTTCATTTATCATTCATTTATCCTCCATTTATTCTTAACTACTTTTAATATTGTTTCGCTTCACCCCCTTTTCTCCATGCCTCGCTCCCCCACTTTGCCTCCTCTTCATATTCTCGCGCTCATCGTGCCCCAGTTGTGCCATCCTGGTGAGTCCTTCGTCAGTTTTTCAGGCTGTTTACCCCATCTCGCAGGGCGAGATTCCTGCCGCGCAATGACAGCATCAGCGGGCCGTCTGAACGCTTAACTCCGGCTGCACTTGGTAAGTGTTCCACGCTTTCTCCTGCGACAATCACTCTACCCGGAGCGTGCCCGAACGAGTGCCATCTGGAAGAGGCTGGCTCGTCGCTTACCACCGCCATCTTGGCGGGTTTGCAGCTTCGCGCCAGTCTCAGGAGGCCAACCCTGTCCGGAAGTAGCCTGTTTGAGGAATGCCGCCGCACGTGGAAAGTTGATGCCCACAGTGCCATCAACGAGTAGACGGCGGGTCAGCCACCTCTATACAGGCTCAAGGATATAGGGCGTCGAACGCAGCTTTGACAAACGGGTGGTTGTAACGCACTATGGAGAGGTGATAGGAGGCCAGTGCGAGGCGGAGGGCATAAGTGGGATGACCGTCCGGGGATGGCCTGCGATTGTGACGTATATTATGTGGGGGTCTTGTGCCGTGTGGAGGAGGAGTCGCGCTCTTGGATTCCCAACGAGTGCTGGTGGCGGTTTGGAGAGTCTGGTGTTGAGATTCGTCAGCGGTGGCCTGCGGTTGGGACGTTTCTCCCGCTCCGTTTCCCTTCTCTCGCACATTGTGGCCGTGGCAGGCGCATGGGTACTTGTACTTCTGCGCTTTTTCTTTATTTTGTCTTTCTTCGTGCTTTTCCTATGAGGCGCCATATACCCTTATACCCCCCATCTCAAGGCCTCGTTAGTTTCGTCGTTACCTATTGTTGTTATTATTTCTTCTCTCTAATTTTCCTCACATATACCCCATACCATATCAGTACTATTTAACTGCGGAGTGTTCTGTCTTGATGGCCCAAGCCTGGGCTTTATGATGGGCTTTTCTTTCTCTCTGAGATCTCGTTCCGCTTTGGCATCGCCTCCTATTTTTCCACGCAGAAGAATCCTGATGGGAAAGGGAAAAGCAATGAGCAAGGACGTAAAAAGGCATATCGGCCATGTATGGCCTTCTGAGCGAGAAGGTGTTGAATATTCTCGTAAGGTTGAAATTCCTTGGTGGCTGGGCTTATGGGGGCTAAGTGCATCTGATGCCTACAGTGGCATCGTAAAGCAAAACACGAGATCAAATCCGCACTTACAGATGAAGCTGAGGTGGCCATGTTGAGCGAAGCAATCCTCCATCCAGATCTACGAACCAGACGACTTCTGAACCATGCCACGGCTCTGCAGACGTAAGGCATCGACTATGCAATGCTCTACGGGCGCTATCATTTGTGTTCTTGATCAGCGCAGCAGATGTGGTGCTTCTTTCCATCTTTTTCTGTTGCAGTGTCGGCGTTGAGCTCCAAGCGGGTGTATTTCTCGTTGTGTTCGGATGTTTTTCATTCATTCTGCACGCATTCCGTGACCTATCCACAGTTATGGGATGGCCACTGCATCCGCAAAGGGTTGCGCGGAATCTCTTCAACGAAAGCATCCGGGATGAGACTTGATAGCGTCTACTTCTTATAATACCCCGCAATGACGTGCTAATCCCCCCATTTCTCCAAATTGAAACCTCCCTCTAACCTGCCATGAAATCTCAAGCTACTATTGCTCAAGTGAAGGCCCGTATTGACGTTATCGCCCAGAAATGTGCCAAGTTGGACAAAGCTCTCTCAAAGGGTGACAAGCTGAACTACTAGTACGTCCGGCCTGGCACCTTCCTCGCCTCCCAATACTTCTCTGGCTCCGCCCCTGAAGAATGCTAATAAATGACTCTCAAAGTGACGGCATCAAGATCGCCAAGAAAGGCGTCAAGCTTACACACAAGCTCAAGAAGACCGCGAAGCTCGTCCTTGCGGTACCTCCTCCCATCCTCGAGTCTGATGCACACGAAATCCTCGATAAAGTTCACAAACTCGTACCCGTGTGCATCGGCGCTCTCGATAGGGTCGTCGAGGGACGTGCGAGGTTTGACAAGTTGCAGATCGCAGGGCTCGTCAAGATTAGTGAGTGGTGTGGCCCTGAGCTTCCCTACTCGGACCATTTGGGTGTTGATCAGTTCGGTGGAACATTCTTTTCTTTCTCCAGATGTGAAACGTCTCAGCGATGGTCAGGTCCAACTCGCAAATGCGCTCATTGAGCGGGCGCCCACTGACGCGCTGAAAGCGGAGGGAAGGATGATCCAACAACAGCTTGATGATGCTTTTGCCAAGTATGTGTGCTGATTTTCACTTGTCCCGCTCCCAAACTTGCACCATCCCCGAATGCTTGCTTTTCGCCTTAGATCTGAAATAATTTCTCATTCACTTCGTTGCTTTGCTGTAGGACCCTGGGTGCATATTCCAACGCCAAAGGCGGTGAAGAGAAGGAAGCAGAGGTTGAGGGTGCGGCTGATTCTGATAATGATGCGGATGATCAAGATGACGAGCCCGAATCGCCCACCACAGGGCAGAGCGGTCAGGCTTGAGTGGCGGCAGCGGTGGAGCGGGATTTGCTCAGGGTCCCTCCGCGTGATTCGGTGCTCAGCCGCGTCAGATGACGGCGGTTGGCATGCAATGTACGTTATTGTGCAACAGCTTTTCCGTTGGAAATCAATGTTTGTATGTTTGTTTTTGATAAACGCGGCGAGGTACAACGCAGTGGGAGCGTGTATTGATGACAGAGGGGAAAAAACTGATTCCGGGAGCCCTAAGTGAGCGAAGCAAGATTGGCAGCTTGACTATTTATGACAAATGATCGTTAGTACACCTGCTGTTCCAGGGGCGTTCCGCAGGAAAAGACTTACTCCGCGGTGAGCTGGAAAACAGTGCCATGTCTTGGGTGTGCCGGGAGAGAATATCCGGAGCTGAAGGTCCAGACCCCAGATGTGATGTTGCCTGCCAGAAGTGAACGAAAGTATCAGTGGAGCGTTTAGGTTTGATATCTTGTCGAGCAGAGTCTCATGCTTGAGAGGGTTTGGAGGGCTTACTGGACTCGAAGGGCTCATATCCCTGAGGTGAGATGTCGTCAACCCAAACATGCCACTCGTTGGGGTACAGAATCGAAGAGAAGACCAGTGGGCCTTCGACATCTCCAAACAACGACTGGCCAATACCCTTCGTTACAGATGACCACGTCCCAAAGAAACTTGTGCTCCTCTCTTGGTCCACCTGCCCATTCGTCTTGATGAACCTGTGATAGTATCCAGATGCAGAATCATAAGTGACAGTGGCATCGATCACGTCGACTCCATAGTCGATCCATGTCTGCGCGGTGGAGAAGGTGATGAAGTCTTTGGTGGTCGCGTAGAGAATACGAGCATATGTAGTCCCAGTGTGGCCGGTATCGGTAGAGGCGAAGAGATTTGAAGCCCAGTACACATAGAATTGACCTGAGGCTGCGTCCCAGGTTGCTTCGGGTGCCCAGCTCATTCCGGCCTAGATAGATGAGGGAAAATGAATGAGTAAGCAAGGATCAAGTCCAGTGTCGCTGGACTAAGAGACTTGCCGTTGATGGGGACACCTTGACCAATCGCTGCGCACTCCAGGTCTTGAGATCTGCCGAGTCCCAGATTGATAAACTCAGACTCCCGTTATGACTTGCGGCGGTCCAGCCACTGCTGCCGTACATCCTCAGATCCGTCGCGATGACATACCATCTGCCAGTAGTCGGATGCTGAATGATGAATGGGTCGCGCACACCCTTTGTGCCGAGGGTGGATGTCAAAACCGGGTTACCTCCGTTGACAGCATTCCATGCGATGGGGGTGTTGTTGGTGCTAACAGCTAGCCGTCCAAAAAGATTATCCTTTAGCTGGTTAGTCAATTGGGACAATTGGTGATGGGCTGCTGACCGAAGTAGATTTGTTCGCCTGTGTCGTGCAAGCTGTGAGACTGACACGTATGATTTGCTGAGTCTATAGAAAACGTACCGTTTGAATAAGATTCCCCAGTAAAGTAGATGTAGCCATAGTTTGTTTTAGTCGTGGCCTGAAGTCGATGGAGGAAGGGAAGCGTTGAGTAGAATGCCTCATTACATATCGTCATGCAAGACCCACTCGTTTGTCTAGCAACTCGCCAACTTCTCCATCAGCGATTGGGGAAGCGATTACGCTTAAAATTTGAAGAAAAAGGTTCAAAAACAACATCCCAAAGGTGGACATCTTGGTGAGTCTAAGGGTGAGCTTGCAGAACGACGACCCAACCTACTGCGGGTATATATCTGCGAGGGCGACGGTGGCGTCAGGCCCGATAGCTAGCGGGGCAGCGTAAAAAATACCGTTCCTTCATGGTCAGGAGGGGGATGGGAACAGTATAGCGGCCCGTTATGTTGGGAAGTCGAAGCTATACGGCGAAATGGATCATGACTTTTCAAGTCCAAAGATATCAGGACTGTGGATTAGATCGAACTCTCGAACTTCTTAGTATGGCTTGGCGCTGGTTCGACTCGATGGGCTTGAATGCTATAGCCTGATCAATGGGT
Source organism: Clavulina sp. PMI_390 (assembly GCA_015039315.1). Taxonomy (NCBI): domain Eukaryota; kingdom Fungi; phylum Basidiomycota; class Agaricomycetes; order Cantharellales; family Hydnaceae; genus Clavulina; species Clavulina sp. PMI_390. The sequence goes on from WIDE01000070.1 coordinate 28,742, forward strand.
CAAATTCGGAAATTGAGCTTTCCGTCCGGAGGTCAGCTAGCCGGCTTTATGAGCAGATTAGGCCCGTGCTGCGGTGGCCAAACCGGCTCCGCGAGGTTTATTAAGATGCTGCATACCGGTCGCCGAGTGACGAAATGCTCAACATTGGGTGTGGTTGACTGGTTTTCATTCGCCACTGAGCCTTGTGGCGTCTAAGCGACGAGAGAGGCGGTTTTCCATATATAGGTTCTCTAGAGTGGCCGCCTAGGTACCATGCTTATGCGAGACGGAATGGTGTGACGCGTGAAAGAGCCAGCCTGAGGATGTGCTTATTGCAAACTGATCATACTCGCTGACTCTGACAGAACGGTACAGGCGAAAAAGTAGCCGAATTTCCCGATAGCCGGAGAGACGATTTCTTTTGGTCAGCAGACAGCATGATCGTGCGTACGCCCTGGACAGGTTGGCTGGTAAGCAAAATGAGGCGACGGTTCGGTAAGGATCGTACACAGCAACAAACAAGCGACCCCGGAGATGTTCATCCTGACATCCAGGGCCTCGAGGCCCCCTTGAGGCAATGCACTTATGCAGCTCCCTCCCGAGCCTGTCAAAGCGCATTCTGCCGTCTCCTCTTTTTTTTTGTCTGGGGTGCCGGAAGCAGGCTGTGCGGCAGCTTTACCAAGGGCCAAAGATAGGATCATATGTTCAATGCCCAGGTATGACGAGCTACACCACTGATATAGGAAAAATGCGTTTGTCCACTTACGAAATGCAACATACTCAATGCGACGTGCCTCTTCCATGCTGCAGTAGCCTGGCTATATTCGTCATCCGGCGGGTTGCTTGTTAATGGACGCCTCGATGAGGAGCGGAGCTATCGGGTTTAGGAGTCGATGCATCATTTTGGAGCACAAAGCGAAACGCCAATACCGGCAGCGCCGGCGCCACAGTTCTTTTTGTTTGAATTCGTTGGCTTTGTGAACTGCTTCCACAAAAAGGAGCTGCCAGTCTGGCCGAACGACCCGAATTTGAATGTTTTGAATGAAAATCAGAAAAAGGAAGAAAAAAAGCAGCAGCGCGTTCATACCGCGACGCTCATACATACAATTATACAAGGCGTTATTGTGTAGTAGCTCTATTGACAAGACAGATGTTGCTCAGCCTGAGGCTTATCAAGATGAAAGGCCGCTCGGGTACCCGATATGGCTAGTGTGGGTGTCTGTGTTCAGTGAGCACAGGAGATCATGTCAAAGCGCAAATGCCTTACTCATCGGGAAGAAAGGGGGCATACGGCTATCAGTTATGGGATGACGTCCCAAGCACTAAAAATGAACAAGACGTGTTGCTCATCGCCTTCATGAAGAACGCCGAGTACGTACTTGACAATCATTGGCACAGTGAGAATGTGGGCCTTGAGGTCGAGACTTGCACATCGGTCGAGGCGCATTGTGATCCTTTGCAACGGCCGAAGCCGCGGAAGGAAAGTCTGTTCTGACAGGGTCGGTGCCAAGGTGGGCGAAGCGGGAGAACCGAGCACTCAAGAGGAGTTGGTGCATCAATATGCATAATAGGGTCGGCCGCTGAACAGCAGAGAGCGGCACAGGGATCTAAATATTCAGACCCTTCTTTCTCTCCCTCACTTCCTCTCGAGCTGATGGAACATTCGGCCCAGCCAAATAGGATGTCAATCCCACTCCAAATCGTCTGATGATAGTTTTTTTTCCCGTCCCTTCCTATCTATCAGCAACCCCCAACAACGAACAGTGTTGGCGCGATGATCAGGATTCTCACACAGGGAAACTGACGGGCCAAAGCGGCCGCGAGCTGTTTGAGTTGGGATCATGGTGTATGCTATCATCTCATTTTGTAGAGATGAATCAATAAATGTACATGTAACAAGGTAGATCCACCGCGGTTGCCAGGAGGCAAGGGGGAGCCGGGTGGAAAGCTTCTACCGACGCGACGACAACCAAATCTAATCAACCAGTGGCACTAATGTCAGGACGATCCTAGTAGAACAGAAGACCAGCCAGCGGATGATGAAGATGACGACGAGGGGAGAGGGCGGGAAGAGCCACCCCACTAAGAATACGATATACGATACTGTATATGGGATCAAGGGGGGCCTTTATTTCGAGGCTGCGGAGGCGAGAAGGGAACGGGTCCCTATTGAGTTTATTGATGGTGATATAAGCAATTCAGTGAATGCATTACACAAGGCCAAACAAACCCCCAAGCACTGGTGCATCACTCGCTCTCTCAGATCCCCTCTCCTGCTCTCTGACACTACAACATCGCTCCCTCAGTCTTTCCCTCTATTTCCCGCCTCTCTCCTCTGGCAGGACCACACACTATCTGCTGCTTGAACCGTACATCTTTATAGACCCCCCAGCATCCTACGTCGGAGGCTATGGCCGCTTCCGCGTCCAAGCCCCACCCTCTCACTAATGGCCCTGCTGCCACGTCCTCGACGTTCAGCACCCCTCTAGCCTCATCCACTACTAGTTCTCCTGCTACTACTACTACACCCCAATCTAATCTCCTGGCTCAGCAACACCGACCACACGGCAAAAAGCTCGTGGCCTCGGAGGCCCTTGAGCGTTATCTCACCTATGAGGATCGCCGCGATCGCAGCTTTATGGCCATTCTTGCTGCGTTCAGCTCCCTCGTGCGTACACTATTCGATCGCGTCCTTTTCCATGTGTGACTGGGTTATCTTACTCGGTTGCATTCGCGCCTTCGCTCTCTGTTCATGGACGCCTCCGCGCCCTCCCTTCCCAGAACAATCAAGGTACGTTACGCGCCAAATGAATTGATCGAAGGGCGGCACCTGACTGTGGGAGAATTACGCCTCACGCTTCTTTCACTGCTCAATGCGCCGTCGGGTCGTCATCCAATACTGTCTCCTACTCTCTCCACTTGTATGAATGCTTCCATCATCATTGAACACCGGCAGCCCTTTGCGTCAAGGAACTCGTTGACGTTGTGCGGGACAACCAACTCCTCAGTCTCGGGTACGTCTCCTCGCCCCTCATTGGCTGACCTCTCCTAGATCGGGGGCGAAGCCGTCAAATGAGCACGTGACTAATTCACTCCTCTCCTTATTCATCATTCGAATGAATGTATGCGTATCCTAAATCTGGATCCATTTGAATTGCACGCGGCTGCATTCAATCACTGCCATTCCTGGGAACGCGCTAAAACTACTCCTTCCACCCCGACGGACGATGTGTGCGGCCCCCATGACACATGTTTGACAACCCATGTTATCTCGGCGACAATCCCCTCGTTAATCTACGCGACGCACATCCCGTTTTGTGTGGCACTATTCATCTCCGTTGGGCGGCCACCTGTGTCTCCCTTTACGACCGCTCTCGCTCCTGGGAACTGCTGGGGTATCCTTTTGGATGATACAGAGGTGCAACCCCTTCGGGCACCATCAACTCTGCCATTCGAAACCACATCAATCGTTGCACAGAACGTAACGTACGTACTCTTTTGCACACCTGAGCTAATGCACCCGGCCGACCTAATAATCGTTTATCCTTCCCGTCGCCTTCATTTTCCTTACTTTTTCCGTTACCCCGCGCGGCGATCGTAATCCATCAATCGTGTTCTATGGCCTGGGTGTCTACACACGCCCCTCGGGCATTTCCAATTGGATTATTATACGGCTCCAAACTCAAATCGGCATGACTCGATGGGGGGCTTGGAACTCTTTTTTGGGCGTATCGGCCGGCTCACCCTGTGAATCCACATGGCGATTTGCTGACGACAGTTGCCCTGCTTTCTCTCCAGGCACGTCCTTAGCGGTGATGCCTCGGATGTACGTCTGAGCCCTGCTATCGGCGTCAAGCCTCACCATCGTATGCAGATGGTGCCGAGTGTCTCCGATGCTGGGACCCTGCCCACCACACCCGTCACTCCGTCGCACCCCACTCCCATGTCCGCTACAGGGGAGCCATTCTTCTTCCCTCCCCCCTCGCCTTCGACCTCCACGTCATCACAACCCCAAACCATCGACCCTGCATCACTTCCCTCGACCCGCCCTTCCTCGCCACACTCCCAGGGTGAGAAGGTCTACCTCAAGAACAAGAACGGGCGTACACGGAAAGGTGTCTGTCTATGGTTCCTATCACCCTGGACTGGGTTCGAGAACCCGTTCCTCCGTGAGGGCTTTGGCGATATTGGTTTCCTGACCGATGGTCAAGAGGTTCCCGCAGGCGAGACCCGCTTGAAGAAAGAAGACTTTGAGTTCCGTTGGGCGGGCAATGGGGACAGGCAATTCCCTCTACCGTTGCCCGCAAACACTCCCGCTATTTCTTCTGGTAGCAATGCAAGTGGAAGCGGGAGTGCAAGTGCAAGTGCCGCTATGGGTCCTCCCAGCCAGCAGGAGAAGGTTGCTCAGCCGAGCAAGAGCTCGTTCCCTCCCAGCTCGATGCCTCCCACGCCCATCGAAGAGGTCCAGGCCTCGTTCTTTGCGGCTGCAGCAGCGGCGGCGCCGAGCCCCTCGCGTGTTACCTCTTACAGTTCGATCCCTGGCACGGGCATGATCCAGCCCACGCTCATCTCTGGGCCAACTGTCACTGTCCCTGGTGCGACTCCTGTCCCGCTCGGGAAGCCTCGTCCGAAGAAGAGCGTGTCTGCTACCGCGACAACGCCATCCGTTGGGATCTCGAAGAAGACCAAGAAGGCCAGTGATGCCACGAGCGGTGGAAAGAAAATCCCTTCGCCCCTAGTGCTTCCTACTACCCCAGCGGTCGCGTCTGCGTCTACTGCGTCAACTTCTGCCCCGACCTCGGTTCCTGCCTCAAACATTGAGGCTCCGCTGCCCGTCTCCGCTCTTCCTGCTGCACCTCCCCCACCCCCAGCGGAGAAGAAGGTTAAGAAGCTTTCTGGCGCGGCTGCAGCCAGTGCACGAAAGAAGCAGGCAAGGCTAGCAGCTGCTGCCGCTGCCGCTGCCGCCGCTTCTGCTGCCGCCGCGGCGCTCGCGTCCACTTCGTCGACACAGCAGCCTGCGTCCTCTGCTGATGCTGATGCTGTAACATCCACAGTCGATATTGATATTGATGCTGTGCTCTCCACGGAGCTTGACTTGGGCTCCAAGCAGCAGAATCAGCGCCGCGAAGCCCGCGCGAGCGCAGGGATCTACTCGTCGGACATTGAGCCCGAGGAGCCTAGTTCTCCCGTCATGCCCAGCTCTCCCGCCATGTCGTCTGATTCTGATGCTTCTACATCGTCTGATGAGGACTCTGATACGGATGCCTCGGACGCTGATGCTGAGGGTGACGATGAGATGAGGTCTTCGTTGGTTCTGGCGCGTCTGAATGGCGGCGGACACTACGATGACGACAAAATGTCTGAGGCTGGCACCACTTTTGGCGAGGATGATGATACACCCTTCACCCTTGGATGGGATGAAGATGAGGTTGATGGCGACCATGATGCGGATGGGGAGGACGATGAGGATGATGAGGATGTCCACTCGACATTCTTGCTCACTCCTCGCGGCAGCATCCCTGATGGTGTGACGGTCATGACTCCCTCGGCGGTCGCGTCCAATGCGGCGGCATGGAGCGAGTTTGCATCTGCGAGCGTGGCGATGAGCGCTGAGCTCAGTGTTGGGCTCAACGCTGTATCGAACAACAACAAGAGGGCAGCGATTGCACGCAGGAGAGGCGATTCCATCTCTGCTTCCACTCCTCGCACACTCTTCCTCACCATCCCAACCCACCCTCATCATTTCACTCCAAGGCACCAGCATGCCGAGCTTGCATCCCCATTCACCCCACTCAACGTTTCATCTCGCCATCCTCATGCACACATCCATGATGAAGACCCGCATTCACCCTTGCCCGCCAGCTCTGTGCTGGCTGCACATCAAGAGGTGTTTGACGAGCTCATGGGAATGAGCCTCAATGTGCGCGAGATGGACATGGACATTGATATGGACCTCGCCTCGCAGAATGGGGACGCTCGTCGGGCAGGGGAAGATGATCTCCTGATTGACGAGCTACTCTTTGACGAGGGCGGTTCTCTGCACGAGTTTGAGGATGCGTGGGCGAATGAGAAGGATTTGGCGAACAAGGCAAAGGCGAAGCAGCTGTCAAGGACCAAGTATCTGGCGTCACCGGAGCCTTCTGGATCTGAGGACCCCGTGCCTTCGATGTCAGCTACGAGGGCACGCTCGTATTCCTTGTCGAGGATGCACTCGCAGTTGCAGCCAGCTCCATTCTCCTTTGGGAAGCCTCTCGCTAGTGCTAGCTCAACCTCGAGTACTTCCCGACCAGTGAGGAAGATTGGTCATCGTCGCCAGCTGTCGCACCAGCAGCAGCTCACTTTTGCTCGCCAGGCGCAGCGCGACGCAACCGGTCTTTCATCCCCTGTATCCACTGTCTCCTCTCTCCCCTCGCAGGACACCATCCAGGAGCGCTCTGAGACTCCCAGTTCCTCTGCACCTTCGTCGATGCCCGCTGGCACTCCTGCGCGGATGTATTGCCCTGGCATGAGTGTTCCTATGCCCCAACCAGAGTCTCGCGCGATGACGCCGACGACGGATGCCGAGGGTGCCGCTGAACTGCCACGCACCATGTCTCTTCCCCAGATCGTCGTGAACCAGCAGATGCCGTCCACTCCCCCGCGAACGCCGTCACCTTCTGGCGCTCCCATTCGTTCGCACTCCATGATGTCCCTATCTTACTCGTCCTTCTCGGAACCCAGCTCGGATGCTCCAAGCCCCCAGGCGGAATTGGATGCATTGATTGTCCCTGGTGCTCCAGTTTCAGAATCCCCTCTTCCTACGGCGCTTCTACTGCCTACTGAGGGTGAATCCCATATTGGAAGCGAGGAGCAGCCTCAGAGACAGGAGCCCCAACCACAACCCCAGCAACCGGTGCAGCAGCTGCAACCACAACAGCAACAGCTGCCGCAGCAGCCACACCAGCGAGTACAGCCTCCACTTGGGCACCATCAATTGGGCCAGATCATCGTTCCAACGATCCACCCCTCAAATCCACCGATTTGCGCAACATTTGTTGATGGTATGTTTCAGTTTCATGTTGATAAATAGGTTGCGATATTCACAGCGATCATTTCTCTTATTTGAAGGTGTCTTCGTGTACACGCTCAATGATCCTTCGAGTGGTCATCGGTTGCTCCGTGCGGTTGATAGCGACTACGTGCATCTCAGCTCGCTTATCGCGATCTCCAAGCCTCCCCTCTCTCCATCTGACGCACTCCGCATTATCTCATTATGCCAGAGGCCAACCATCATCCCTCCTACATTCTCGCAAGGAACTTCCACCGTGACCCCACTTGCTGGTTCGTGGGTCCCACTGGACGAGGCTCACCAGCTGTGCAACTCGGGTGAACTCAATATCCCCGTGCACTTGGGTGAAGTGTTCCTTCACAGGAACCTGGGCGAGACGTACTTCCCTGACCCTATCCCTGAGTGGTGCCGCTCGCGGAAGCAGTTGAGGGAGCAGCAACAGATGCAGTCGTCTATGATGAACCCTGCCTTTGGAGGCATTGTTGGTGCGGGCATGGTCGCGAATGGCCTGAACTCGGTGGGCAACTCGAACAACGTTAGTGCCATGACGGCTCTTGCAGAGTTGGCACGGATGGGCGGAGCGGGTGCTCCTCGTGTGGTTCCATCACCCCCAGCTGCTCCTATCGCCCCTATCGTGACGCAACCTACTGTCCCTAGCCCCGTGATCACGACGCCGATTCCTTCTCCTGTCATCCCCCATGGGTTCCAGCAGCAGCAGGCTTTCATGCCGCAATCGCAACCCCAACAGGACGCGCAATTCATCCATCATGTGCCTCAAGTCCCATCTGCTGGCTTGAACATGAATGCAGACTACTACAACCCTGCGATGAAGAGCAGAATCGTGCCATCCCCTGTCTTGCGCACTGCGTCCACCGCGTCGGTCTTCTCGTTCAACTCCGCTCCGAGCTCGCCTCCTCTTTCCCCTACCTCATCACTCAGCTCTTCGCCTAGTGGAACCCGGCACTACATGGGCCAGTTCACCTTTGACACGCATTCACTCTCGGCACCTTCACTGGGTGGTGAGCCTCCAAAGAAACGTGGCCCTGGTCGTCCTCGCAAGCACCCTCTTGCAGAGGATGGTTCCGTGCCTCCTCGGAAGCGCGCTAAGATTACTCCAGCTGCTTCGGTCCTTCCTTCGAGCACCCGCTCGGAGAGGGCCGCTGCAAGGGGCAGCACGAGGCTCCCAAGCTTGGGGTCGATCGGGCCTGCTGCTGTTGGTGCAACCACCATGTGAGCATCTGGCGTTCTTGACATCCTCTCCCCTCCCTATCATACACCCTTGTGCATCTTGTCGGACTCGCTTGTCCCCTACTTGTTCTTTTTTTTCTCTATCTCATTTCTTGGCATTTTCTTTGATTCTCACCATGCTCAAAGCTCGAGAGCTTTGTCCACCATCGTCTAAAATAAACAAAACGATAAACTTCATCCCTGTCGTGTATCACCAGACATATATTCTATTCGCATGCGTTAGTGGTCTACACCCTCGCCTCCCACCTCAGAAAATCAAGTCCACTTTGTCGTTCTTTACCTTGACTTTCTTGTATTAAATTCTTTGTGCGTTTTGTCTCTTCGTTCCTTACCAAATGCCTCTCTCGACGTGGCTGTCCCGCTTGCGGAGTACCGCACCGTTGTCTAGGCTGCCCTTCCTTTGCGATATCAGGCTCCGCCAGCTTGATTCAAATTACTGATTCTGATAGATATTGTATGAAAGCAAAAAGTACTTGCAACTTTGTGTATTTATCTAGCAGCATCACATCACATATTCATTCTGATAATCAACCAAAATTTGCCTTTGCCGTTATGCGCAGTAGACTAAGAGGCGATAGCCCAACGTGATTTGTGGTTAGACTACTGTCAATAATACACCTTCGACGTGTCTCATTCCCTGTTTGCATGTATATAGATACATCCTGAGAGCAGAAAGGTGAAAGTGAAAACCATAAGAAGCCCGCGACTACGGAGGTTGGATTCGCTCAAGCAACATCTTCTCCCATTCTTCCATCTCGCCAGTAGGAACCGTATAGCTCTCAGCGTCATTGGCTCGTGCCTCTATAGCGCTCTGAAAAACGCTCCACGGGATGGAGACCTTTGCCACCGAATCCTCATTCGAGCCCTCAGCAGAGGTAGTGGCGGTTGAAGGTTCCGGCCCTGCCTCCGTGCTGGATGAAGCCAGCTCAGAGGTGGATGGCAGTGGTTCTGCCCCGCCCAAACCAGGAACAGCGATCGAAGGGATCCGCTCATGCAGATAGTCCTCCCCAACGTACCACTCACCTTGGCGCGTTCGACTGAGTAAGACAACGTGTGCGGCGCTACCAAGGGACTGGGCCACATCATGCACAATTGAGCGGACGTATGTGCCTGAGGAGACGGTCATTTTTAGGGTGAAAACAGGAGGGGTACGAGATGGAGACGATGAAGGATTGGGAGGGGTTGAAGTGGGTTTGGAATCGATCTCAGGATCGGCGGTTGAGGGAGTGGTAGTGGTTGCATCAGCTGGGGGAAGAACTTCTGAAGACGAGGGCGGCGATGGGTTTGGAAGAACAGAAGCTGATGAGGCTTCGCCAGATCTTGAAGGCAACGGCTCAGAAGCGTCCACGGCCCCTGCAGTCTCAATCAAAGTCCTGATACTGGCCATCGCGGCAAGTTTCTCTCCTTCGAGATGCTTCTCAGGCCACTTGTAACCATGCCCAGAGGTTGATGGTGATACAGACGATGGATTTTCTGTCCCAGACGACTCTGAAGCCGCCTCTTGCCAATCTATGAGCTCGAGGGAATGAACTGTCACTTTGCGAGGTTCGATCGGGCGAGGAAGCGGTTTGCCTTCCCGGGCATATTCATACAACGGCTTCCCGTCCATCTTGAGGGCAGAGTAACTAGATTATAATGCTGATCTCAGTTCGTGCCATAGCATACAACGGAAGAAACACTTACACTGGGGGAAGCTGGGAAATCTCTCCCCGGAAGCCCGCCAGAGCCTCCACAACCTTTTCTCGAGTAACATGCTCCCAGGGAGTTGTTCGAACGATGGAACCTTCACTGTCGTAGGTGTCTGTTTCGCAACCGAGGATGGCAGTTGTGTAATATTCCTAAGAGCAGAGTAGAGTGAGCGTCGTCAGGGACGAAAGAGGGACTCAACGAACCTTTGAGCAGTCTAGGAATTTGCTAAGGGATTTAGTTCCTTTGTTTACTCCTACGACTGACATAAAAAGCGATTCAGAACACAGGTTGTGCTGGGTTCAGAACAGAACAGAGCTAAAAAGGCATTACCTACCGAGAACGCCATCCGCAAGGGGATCCAGCGTGCCGCCTTGTCCAATTTTGACCCCATCACCTTTGCCTTTGCGTTTCCACCTCTTTCCATTCGTGCCGTTCTTCCTGCTCTCAATGTGTGCTTGCCTCTCTGTTTCGTCAGTGATAAATAAGGGAGATTCCCTGAAAAGCGGCTTGAGGGAGTCCAGTAGCTTCATGGAAGTAGGTCCAGACGGCTTAAGTATTCCAAAGAGCCCCTGGAGAGGGAGAGCAGGGGTAATAGCCTTCGGCATCTCGTCTGAAGCAAGAAGGTGGGGGTCGAACTTTGTTCAAATTTAGAACTCTCCAGCATCAGTCCAGTTTTCTGCCAAAATGCATCCCAAATAGTGAAGGAGATTGCATCGATTTTTGGAAATCATTTACATCATTGTAGAGAACACATGATGTAAGAAACAACAAAGCTCGTGGAGCCTAAATACAGCAATAATAGATGGACGATTTACAAGTCGCAGAGCAGAAAATGAGCCAAAAAACCAAATGAAGGCGCGATAAAAGAATGGACAGGAGGGCCGCTGCACGGTCCAGTGAATTAAAAAGATTGGATGGCACTACAAAGCTGTGACCTAGAGCTCTAGGAGTTGTCGAGGTAAGATGGACATCCCGAGTATTGGGACTGTTGCTTAACTGCGTAGATCTGGTGGCACAGTGCAGAAACTTGGCCCAATAGAGGCTTTCGTGATTGAGCTACGCGTCAATTGTCGTTTCTGAGGTCGATGTGACAATGACCAGGGTTTTCATGGGGCGAGGCAGGGAGATCGAGGCATTGAGGTTCTTGCTCTGTGATCCCGGGCGGAAGGCCTTTGCGATCGGAGATCTCATAGGAGGAGGTAGGGTGACGACGGCAGATGACGAACTTGATGTTGTCCTTGAGAGCGAGGGCTCGCGCTGCAAGCTGTCAGGTGCATCTTCAGACAAGGGGCTCAAGGCACGAGGAGGGGAAGAGCCTTGAGGAGCAATCTTGGTGTCCTCTCCTCGAGGCATAGCAGCTAATTCGAATTCTTCGAGGCTAATATCATCGTCGACAAAGTCCACTTTCCGTTGTTCAGTACTTTGTCGTTGCTTGGGAGTATAAGCAGGAGACGCCACCGAACCGGGAGTCTCGTCGAGGATATCCTTGAGGGCGAGAAGGCGGGATTTTACAGCAACCGAGGGATGAGGAGTGAATGGAGACTGGGAATCGGAAAGCGGAGAGGGGAATGTGTAACGACCGGCATCCCTCTCGATATCTCGATTGGCCTCAGTCTGATGAACGTGCCAACTGTCCACGTGAGCAGCGTCGTCGCCACGATGGAAAACTGGGCGAGAAGTTGGAGGATACCTCATCTTATCCGCGTCGAGACTGGAAGGTTTGATATCCAAATCATCGCCTTCCGATCGGAAGTCGACCGAATGTGTCGTCCCAGAGTGGGGAGAAACCCCCAAAGATCCGCCCAGTTGCGATGGACGAGGAGGGCGAGGAGCAGCAGTGCTGAAATGCACCTTCGGAGTCACGGCTTGGCCGCTCGATGGGAAGCTGTCTGTAGCATTCGGTCCCTTTCCACGCAGACGTTCCGACCGGCTAACGACGAGTTTCTTCAAGCGTGTCTCGGTGACGAAGTCAAGCACGAGGGCGTTAAGCATTACCTGAGGGGAATTAAAGTTTGAGTATCGCATTTGGAGTGGTTTATTCAAAAATAAGACCTACATCTGTCCCACAGCTGGCCAGACATACCCACCCAAGCTCTTTGCCATGAAGTACGGTGAGGACGGTGATATTGACTGTGGAAGTTGATAAGGCAGCAAAGGAAGCACTAGAGAACGATGGAAGCGTTCGAAGGAAGAAGCAGTAAATGTGATATCAGGGTCAAGCAGACGACGAGTGACGAGACGAATAACTCACATGAGGGTCCGCGTCGTGAGACGCCGAAGCCCATCGCTCATACCCTTCTTGAAACGAAGGGGCCAAACGAAAAGTGCAGTCAGAAGCACCCTGTTATCACCAAAGAGATATGCGGTATCATAGCATTAGCAGCAAATCTTCGGGGGTCGACACGTGGAGACCATCGGCGGGAATGGAGAATCTGGATCGAACGTACGTGATATATCTGGATACGCGGGGGAAAATTGATTCATTAGTGAGCGACCAACTGAGATCTGGGTTCTTTGCACGTACGCATCGTATGTCAGAAGAGGGATGCTCCCCACTCGCCCCAACCCAATCACACAACTTCCGTCTTGTGTGCGAAACTCGGCGATCCGGGAGGCAAGAAGCAAGAAGATCACAACTCCATATCCCACTAAGCTAATCAAACAGACCACGGAGACGGGGTTCCTAAAGCGTTTTGACACGGCTGTACGCCATTCAGATGGCGTCTTTGGGGTTGCAGGGGGGTTTGGTTGCGCAAGCGTGTTGCGATTTTGAGCTTGGACCGACTGAAGAGCCGCCTTGGTAGCAGAGAGGTTCGACCAAACCATCCAAACGCGCTCTGAAAGGAAAATGTAGATGAGCAGCTTTGTCGTGGTGTAGAGCAGAATGCAGCTCCAGATGGCGAGAGAACAGGAAGTGATAGTATCCTCGAGGCCTACCCCATGTATCAATATGCCTGTAGACATCATGAAAGCAAGGGAAAAAGCGAAAACGAGGATGAGAGAGAGGCGAGCAACTGTCAAATTCTTCCAGCCACGAAGAGTGTTAAGATCTTCAAATGCCACTCGACGCGCGAGACAGACAGAAAGCACAGCCGTCCCAAGGAAATGGATGACGGCGCTGAGGGCTTGCTTTCCCGCACTAGGGAATATCATGTTTGAACTCATGGTGAAGGTGCCGAGAGCCTGAAACGGCGGAGACGCTCGCTTGGTCGTCGAGGAAGGAAGGAGAGGGTTGTCGAAGAGTCGAATAGTCACCGCCCGGACTCGGGGAACTCTAAAGCATCCTCGCCAGACTTTATGCACACATTATATATGGCTGCTAGGGGGAGAATGAAAGTATGGTGACCGTGACCCGGCTGTCGTATCTTGCATATGGGACACTCATGAAGGAGCGGGAGAGTGTCTTCTTAGACCTGGCCCGACAGCCTAATCGTTGGCATAAAGACAGATATTGCAGGTCCTTAGGAATGGTAAGCGGCAAGATAACTCGGCTCGCACGAAAAATTTGACGCCACTCAGGCACTAGCAAAAAACAATGATCGAGACCAGCAGTCCCAAGAAACATTGAGGGTGAGCCCAAGAGAACGATAATATCTCTTGAAATATCTCCCTCGTTTTGCTCTCTTCACAGCCAGACCTTACTGTGGGTGCCATGGGGCCATCGAGAGCGAAGTGGATGCAATGGTCGTTGAATCTTTCTCGGGACCGATACAAACTCCCACGAAGCGGCTCGGCGGGATGGATGGTTAATAGCCACCCCTAGATCCACTCTTTCTTCCCTCCTCTTCCAGGTTACAGCATGGGGCGAAGTAAATTTTCATAAAAATTGGAGTGCCGGCTTCCCATGGGGAGATCCCGAAGGAGACTGGCTTCCGCGGCTGGCGTAACATCGCGGCCAAGTAATGAGGGAAACTGGCTCGACTGATCGTGATATCTTATTGAATTCACAGTGGTAATTGCATGACAGGGTGACAACAAGCGCGACAGGCTGCACCGCGAATCATTGGATGCATGGCGGAAGCATGGCATCGGGGGTTGCCAAGCTTCTACGCGTGGCCGATCTTAACTCTGGCACATGCATTCTAATTACGGGATTCGGACATTCCAAGGCTCGACAGAGTTGACCGCCAGCTGAAGTTCTGGTAGTGCATGGGGCGGAAGGTTCGTAGTATGCAAGCCCTCAATGATGATCGAGGCCTCCGCGAAGCTTTCACCGAGCCCTAACAATACCAGTGACCATGGCCATTCTTTTACGTCTGTCTATAGAGACCGCGGCAAGGGGGGAGCTGCGTAATTCGGGCCATGAGCTGTTAAGGTTTCTTGGGAATCCATCCGTCCCGTGTGATAGCATGTGCACCGATCGACGAGCGGAACAAACCTGAGGTGTATTGCAATGACTTCGTATAACAATAACTAATGGTCCCGCGAAGTACAGAACGGCGCTATACGTTACATGTGCGGGTAATAACAATGATTGGGTATAAGATATAAATACTTTTCCCATATTCAAGGGGATATCCGGTCGGTCGAGTTTATTTCGGTTTCGGGGATCGAGGATCGGTAGCGAGGGTGGACTCTGGCCAGGGGCAGCCGAGGCTCGTTCGGATGTCGGAGATTTGCCCCTTTCGGTTTTCCGACGGTTTTAAGTCAGCTGGTCGTTGTTCAAGCGCTCCCTTCCCATTACAATGTAGCACAACCCAATGGAAAAGCGATTTCTCTAGCAGATCGTCCAGTATGCATTTCTCGTCATGGGATGTGAGTTGCGAGGGCCTTTAGACAGGCTCCTAGAGGCAGGATCAGCAGAACGGGCCAATCTGCTTCAATTCTTGCTTCTGGAGGATAGAGACAATATTCAGGGTTCTTAATGTCAGAGGTATGATCAGCTTTACGTTAGGCGATATAAATGCTCCTGGAAAACGCCTCTAGGAATATTGGTTCATGCACAGCATCGACACAATGACAGCATCGACGCTTGAATAGGAGGTGACGAATAGATCTTCTCGATAGATTGACCTCGTTGAGTTTTTTTTTTTCAGTTTGAGTGACGCTTTCCGATCACCTTTTGAGTTTCAGCCGAGCCGCAGCCTGAACAGACTGCGAAGAACTTCGATTCATAACCAAGATCGAACAAAAGGCTGCTCTACAAGTTGTGTGCCTAGCGGTGATGGGGAGGCCCGAACAACCGCCGTTTGGTCCCCCTGGTTGGACTTTCCTTTTTGGGCCAACTCTCCAGTATGTGGATGAAACTCGAATGGATTTTCAGTCTCGGTACAGTCTTGGCGATGACGAGAGAAAACGTGAACCGTCCCTGACATTTTAATGATGTCTATGGACTCCCGACTTGCGTAGATTTCGTTCGATGAAGCAGCAGTAGATGTGAGTCATCTCGATCGCAATGCTCCCCCTTTGTGTCCATCATTTCCCGTGTGTTGGGCATACTCCGATGATGGTACGGATTAGAGGATGGTATAAACGGGACAGCATTATAGAGCAAAAGGAGAGCGGGTTCCTTCCAAGTCTCCGCCTCCCGCACAGGGTTTGAATCGATAATACCGCAGGAAATCCTTCTCGCGCTTCGGCCGAACCTTATTCAGAATTTATAAAGAAGAGTCACATGTGAATCCAAAGCTTACGAGAAGTTTATCCCTCGGTCTTGCTGCGCACGAGCTCGAACGCAACCTATGAAGTCGGCACCATA
Organism: Clavulina sp. PMI_390; assembly: GCA_015039315.1. Lineage (NCBI taxonomy): Eukaryota > Fungi > Basidiomycota > Agaricomycetes > Cantharellales > Hydnaceae > Clavulina > Clavulina sp. PMI_390. The sequence continues at coordinate 44,404 of WIDE01000070.1, forward strand.
TGTTAATGGAGACGGCCGATGGCACGGGTGTGGCTTGGGCTCAGGCCTCGATCGAGAGGCTTGAATAAAACAGAGCGTAATTAACGGCTTGAGGCACGAGGCACCCGCAGATTTGTCTGCCAGAGAGCTGGGAATGCACTGTGCGAGATTTCGCGAAGATTTCAGGAAGACATAATCCGAGAATATATCGTTGTTTGACTCTTGGTAAGCAGTGCAGCATGCGGAGGCCGTCAGGAACATAGATTGCAACCGTCGCGGCGCGGGTGACTTCGAGAACCACGCAAATTTGCACATAGAGAGCTAGCAAGGCGCGGAAGAGCTATATTATACTGTATTATATTATATTATTTCATTCCATCGTTTGGTTCATGGCGTCCCTGGATGACGTGCGATAAAGAGCAGACTAATGAGGAAGATTGGGAAGCTGGGTTTTGTGTTTGCCGGAGCCGTGTGATAGGCTTCGGCGTCGTTGTGATGCGATGATGAGCTGCCTAGCAATGTCGGTGATTTTCCATCATCAGATATAGACGTCCCGGACTGATGAGGTCAGATATGCGATAGACAGTTTCAAGGGGCGGCCAAAGGCGTGTCTGCCACCAAACATGTCATCACAGCGCCTGAAGCATCTTCCGCTCGGCCACAATGTGTTCAAAGGGCCGCTTGAGGCTGAATAACGAAGTCGGCCGGGGCGGGCATCGGGGACAGTTTGGAGGGATCAACTCCTATCTTTTGAGTGACTTTTACTGGTTTGTGACGGCAGCAACTTTCTTGTGCTGGCCTTACACTTCAGCCGTCCGCAGTTCCCTTTTCCCGGCTTTGTCGATTATACTAGACTAGCGGTCTCGGAAGGCTTTTATTTGGGGAGGCTAGTTCTAAACTCGTCATCAGCTTTACCGAAGCAGACAACATATTGCGCCGCCAATCTTCCCCCGCGAGGTCGTAATCACGAGCGTAAATCCGACTGAATAGTGAGTTCGATCAGCCTCGTCTCCTCTATCCCGTCAGTGGCGGGAAATATGAAAATCCTGCAATTCATCTGAGGTACGATCCAATGATCGGCTTACGAGTGACAGCCACTGGCACATAGGCTGGAAGATGTGGCCACTATGACTGCCCCAGTATATATCTAAGGCAAAAATCCTTGAGAGGACGCTCCATAATTCTCGAAACCCCCACTTGTGACTGTATCCTCCGCGCTCTTGCGCTCCTCTTCATCAAGGGACCGACTCAGGCTTCCTCACACACTCCCTTGGACTCCACCAGAATGGACATGAATGAGAGCATGGTTTTCCCGAACGTCGGGATGCAGACCCTCAGCGCTGTCATCCACTTCGTAGCGACAGCAGTCCTGGCTGCCTGTCTGGCACGTCGCGTTGCATTCGAAGATCTCAACACCCTTCGAGGATGGAAACATTTGACGGTGGCTCGCCTCTCCCTAATCCTCATTTTTGCCATTTCTCTTGCCTTCATCATGGTCACTGGGACTCTCATCCATGGTGTTGGCCTCGAGTATACTCTCACATCTTGCTCCCTCGGCATTTGGAGCTGCATCTTGCTCTACACCTCGACCAAGCTGCTAATCTACATTTTCCTTTCGGAGCGAGTTTGGCTTGTGTGGTCCAATGTGTCTGCAACGAAAGCGGCCCTTAATGCACTTCAAACCCAAAAACGCCAATCCCAGGCCCCTAACAGGTCAATACCACCTTCTGAATGGCGCGCTGACGTCGCCAAGCGGCTCAGGAACCCTGTATACGTCGTGTGCCTGGTCAGCTTGGTGGGCTATGTGGCTGTGATCATCCTGCTCCTTGTGTCCCGTATCGCTGGCTTCCGCAAGCAAGACGGGAGCTGCGTGATTGGATTGGCGCCGACAGGAAGTATCCCGCTGCTGAGCTATGATGCGTAAGTCCAATCACCCGAAGAGGACTCAACTTTCTAATCAGCTAATATTGCTCCATCCATATATAGTTATATCACGTATGTCGTGCTTCACCCCATCTAAGGGGTCTCTATCCGTATTTGAATTCGAAAGCTGACTCGATGGGTTTACTGTACAGTGTCCTCTTGACGGCCCTCTTCGTATGGCCGCTTCGGACTAAGCAGGGGATGAGCAATGGTCTCCGTCGTCTCACTACCCGAACATTAATGTAAGTGCACATCATCAAGAGCCTGCTCCCCTTAGCGGTGAACTAACTTGCACCACCAAACACAAGCGCTTCATTTGCGGCCTTGGCCACTTCAGCGGTCAATATCTCTATTCTCGCCGCGATGAAAGGCCACCAGCTCGGCTGGGTCTGTTTGGCCAGCTGTGGGACGGATGTAAGCCCTCAATCTCTCCATATCCGAATGATCAGCTCATCCCGCCTTTTACCTCCAGGTCATGCTCAATGCTCTAGTTCTTGATTTCGTTACGCAGAGCCGATTGAAGAGGATTGCTAATGGCCGAGCTGATCGTCTGCGGCCCGCAGGACCAAACGTCACCGACAGTAGCTTCCCTACGAGTGGCCACATCGCAAGTGGCAAAGTGCATTTCACTGCCGCTCCACCCCCTCGCGCCCCTCGTGCCTCCCATCTCACCGTTGGGGCTCATTATGTGCGCCCACAATCTGTTGAACTACGATCACAAACGGATGAGACGGATATCAAATCGCCGAGCATCTACAGCGAGGCACCACCCACTCCACGATATCCTCCTCTTCCTAAATCGCCAGAACCAAACCATGAGGTCGAGGATGACGATGATGAACTGGACGTCGAGATCGACGGAGACACCCTCGCTCGAAACCACGGTCTCGATCTCGAGCGCAATGGTAGTTCTCACCGCTCCGCCTCCTCTCGCCGTCCTGTCGCTGCTGAGGCAGAATCTGAAGCTTATGAACTCACTGAACGGCCCCCCACTCGCCTTCAGAAGTACCAACGCCACTCTTCCCTCGCCTACTACAATGATGAAACCGAGGAGTATGACCTCGGCTTCGACCACATGCGCTACACCCCTGAACCCCCGAGCCCTTGGGACCCGACGGCGAGTTTCGCTCAGGGATCTTCCTCCCAAACTGTGACCTGGGCTCCCAGCGTCGGCGCGTCCGGCTATGATGACCTTGCTCTCTCAAGGACCGTCTCCAATCCCTCATTAGCCCCTTCGCCCCCTCCATCTGCTCTGCTTTCCGTGCGGGGTGCCCTAAAGGGATTTGCAGCACTGCAAAGCGCTGGGAGCAGCAGCAAGAGCGCTCCGATGTCCTTCCCTCGTCCCATGAATACGGTCGTTGTTGTTACCTCAGCTTCGGAGACGAGGGTTGATACCGAGTAGCAGTCACAATCCGGTCCCCTTGGAGCGAACTCACATCATCACATCATCAAACGCCATTCTGTAACCTATTTTTATTCAAGATTTTGATGTTGTTGTTCTTTTCACCGTTGCTTGATTCCTGAATCCTACACCCTCTTTTAATGCCCTTCACTTTCTTGTTGTTTGCTTCTCTTGGATTCTGGTTCACTGCCTCGGCCTTCCTTTACTCTACATTGTGTACATTTATAGTTCAACGAGTGCTATGTCAATGCATGTCGGATACGTCTATCAATGCAGTACTTACCTCCGCAACCGCGGTACCGATCTGACTTTCGCAGTAGGCAATGTGGTCTTGCAAATGGTGTAACCATCCCTCCAATCATAACGCTCCACACAAAACGGATTCCACTGGTCGATATCCTCACGTAGCCGCACACCAATAGGTTCAGAGGGACTATAAGGCTGCCTAGGATCTCAAACTTGCATTACGGCTATATTAATCAAGACAAAGAGTCTTAAATGTGTAATAAATCTAGGCAGCGTTTGTCACCAAGTTGCTCCTGTTGTCTCCCACTCCAAATCCCTCAATCCATCGAGGGCATGCCGTCGGGTCATGTTTCGGTTATATAGCACAAGGACCAGCATGAGAGTTTCCCTCTCGTCCACCCACTGATCCCACCACTCAGGTCGCACATGACTCCACTGCCTGCGCCCAAAAGCGGGCTTATCAGGATCAAATACAAGTGTAGGATCAGAGTCCGACCGTGGCCGAGAAGCCGGTACTGGGGGCGGGTACTCGGCCTTCGTCCTTGTCGGGGTACGGAGGAGTTGGGCGCGAGCGGAGGCATGAGACGGCGTGGAACTGAAAGTAGTATCTGGGAGCGAGACGGAAGTGGTGGTGAGGAGGAGACCACGACAGATGTTGCCGCTCTGCTCTTGGGAATGAGCAGCGTAGTCAGCCGGGAGGGTGCACATGAGGAACTGAGCCAGCGAGATTGAAGTGCGGGATCAGCATGGAAAGATTAAGAGCGTGTCATCAGCGGAACGAGAGCGTCAACGAGGATTTAACCACTTACCGCCCCTCTTGCTGCGAGGTTTCGAACCAAAGTGCTGAGATTCTTTTGATCCGCTTCCTTCTCTTTCTGCTTCTCGTCCCTTTCAGCACTGCTGTTCGCGCTGTCGCCCACCTCTTCGCGTTTCACTCCGCAATCTTCCTCCCACCCTATCCTCTCTTCGACATCCGAAACCTTCAACGTGCACCAGCACTCTTCCGTCGAAAGATCCACTGAACCCATCTGGTCATGAGCATCATATCGCCATACCACTCGTTCCTCGAGGAGGATCAGATCCGAGTATAGCACTGGGAGAAATGGCGGGAGGTCTGCTGCTGAGACGGGGGCGCGCCACGCTCGTGCAGAAAGCACCTGATTCTGGATCCCCGCCCTACCCTCGTCGCCATCACGCCGTTTACCGTCAGGAAACTCCCAAGGGTACCAGCGTTTTTGGGGCCGCTTGCCCGAGCGCATCCAACGCATCAAGGCACGCTCTGTCTTGTCCTCGGCGGTCTCGAGCAGGTTCCTAGCGCGGTAGCCGCCTACGACGAGACCTTCATTGCCCACCGATCCACGAGCAAGGAGACTTGCCATCCCGCGCTGTTCAAGTTCGTCTTCGGTACAATGCAGGTGCTTTCGGGGCTTCCGATTGTGCGAGTCTGGGTGACGCATTGACAGGAATAGGTTCTCGATGTGTTCTGGAACGGGTTTGTGGGACGTGTTGACTGTGACGCGGATGGTGGTGAACGTTGATGTTTCGAGAGCAGATTGAAGTGCAGCAGCGCGGAGCGCGGGATCTGGCCCGGAATACGAAGAATTCGAAGTACTGGCTGTGTCTTTGACGGGGGGAAAGATGAATGATCGCACGCTGGAAGCATATTTCGGGAGGCCATCAGCTGCGAACATCTGGGATGGAATTCGTAACTCCATGCGGAGAGGAGGGGCATTTCGATAGCTATGAGGCGATATTAGTTGGATGGTATGCAAGGATATGAATGATGAATACGAACCCGGTCGTCTGAATTCGCTCCCTTTCCTCTCTGTGTAACACCAAGGTATGTAGCAAACAATCGGTGTGTCAGAAGAATCAAGCATGAATCCAAGTTCAAGAGACGTATCATGAACATACCTTTCCTCTTTCTCCTCCTTTTCTCTCTCCGCCCTAATTGCATCGCTCCGCTGCTGCCTGTAATCTTCTGCGTACTGCCTCTCCTGCCTCTCGCGTTCCTCCCTCGCTTCACGGTCCCACTCGTTCTCCAGATCTGGTGCAGCTTCAGGCTCAGGCTCAGCTTCTCGTTCCGGCTCGGATTCCTCAAAGTCCTCAAGGTCATCAGGTTCGTTCGGATCAGGTAAGTGGAGGTCGACTGGAGAGGGCGAGCGAGGTGCGCGCGGTTTGGGCGCTGTCTTTGCGGGTGGTGCTGACGGAGGTGGAAGGTCGAAATCCATAGGCATGCCCCCGAAACCTATTCCCCCAAGGTCGCCTCCGCCATTCATTGCATGACCAAAAGCTGTTGCAGGAAGAGCGGGTGCCCCAGTGGTGTACTCCCCGCGAAAGCGTGCACCCGCCTCAGGAGCATCCAGGTCCTTGATCCCACCTGTGCTCTTGTCAAAGACGAGCAACCGACTGTGATTGACAGTGGGGAACAAGACGCCTCCTTTTGGCCTCGAGTCGACCCCAGGGTCATAATCAACATTACTAGGCCTTCGATTTCGATCATCGTCATTGTCATCATCACTATCATGACGAGCGCGACTCGCAAAAGCTGATAATCCTTCGTCGTCGCCGTCATCTCCAGGTTGATCGCCCCACCCACGCGGCATAAGGACTGGATCGTCCTCTCGCGCACGCGCACTAGGAGCATACCGTCGCACATACCACGTCGTATACGTCGTGATCGCCCCGCCTCGGCGAGCCCTCTTCCCTTTCTTGCTGGATCGGGAGCCTTTTCCAGCGGCGTCTGGAAAGTCTTCGTCCTCATTACTGGAAGCGCGCGGAGAGAGCGAGAGAGAACGTCGTTGTTTCTTCTTGGGTGGGCGGCGCCGTTCAGAGAGAGTTGTAGCTGTTGAGCGGCGAGCTTTGTGCGTGGCTGATTTCGAAGTGGAATCAGAGCGCGATCGAGAGGTGTTGAAGAGATAGTTCTTTGTCTTGCTCTTTCCCTGCTGAGCAGAGGTTGGGTGAGTGGGGGCATCATAGAGATCATCTTCCAACTCGTCATTCTCATCCGAGTCGACGACGAGCTGCTCATCCTCTTCTAGTTCGTCGAATTCTTCATCATCATCCACTTCATCATCCTTTGGATCAAACGGCGCATCATTAGGGCCATTATTGCGGTCCTCTTGGCGAGACGAGTTTGAGCGGGGGTGTAGGCAAGAGCGAGGGTGAGAGTTCCCAGAGCCAGAACGTCGCTGATGCCTGAACATGTCATAGACATCCTCATCATCGTCTCCGAGCTCATCGACGTCCATCTCCCCAACGCCACCATCATCGAAGTCAACCTCCATCTCATCTTCATCTTCTTCGTCCTGGTGGCTCGTGAATCGGACTGTACCGCGTGGGCGCGGCCGTATGCCGGAGCCTATACCAGATCGTATTGAAGAGCGAGGGCGAGAGCGGGATCCAGAGGCACGAGTACCACCACCACCACTGTAGACACGAGCACCAGTTGAACCAGAAGGACCAGAACCAGAGCTAGGCCGAGCACGCGATACTGTATTTTCTTGCTCTTCTTCTTCTGCGGATGACGCGTGCGATGATAGTTCTGACGAGAGATACCCATCCTGCCCCGGTGGTTTATCGCCTTCGCGCCACTTTCCCTTGGCCAGAGCAGAGTAAGGCGGAGTCGAGGACGAACGAGAGGAATTAGAGTCATCAGGAGCAGGACGACGGGCGGGGATAGTACTTGTACTTGTGATTCCGGTGTTAGTGGTCGTAGGAATTATGAAATGATCTCGCGTGAGCTCGTGCATCCGCCGAAGGAGGACGCGCTCCGGGATACGATTCGAATACAAGTGTTGGTCTTCATCTTTATCCTTATCAGAAGGCTGACCCAGAGAAAGAGGCTGATTGTTATCATCTGGATGCCGAATGCGACGCATTGTTCGCCTACGCAAGCGCTCCATTCTCCGATCGACTGCCGCACGCGAGTCATCATCATCGCCGCCTGCGACATCATCCCAGATCTCGATCATGCTGTCGTCCACATCGGCATGGGCTAGTGGATGAATTAGAAGAAGAGAAGTAAAATGAGTTTCTATCCGAGGGATGAACTCACTTTGCTGCTGCTGCAGTTGAAGGTCTGACTCTAGCTCCGATTCAGAGGACGATGATGATGATGATGATGAGGATGAGGAAGATGAAACGTTCAAGGGGATGAACTCTGATGAGGGTATCGACTCCGCCTGGTTCCTCTGGTCGATAGAGTGCGATCTTGATTGACTCTGGGGCTGGGACTGGGATGCTGGTCCACGGTTTGCTCCTGGTGGATTAGAAGACCCAGGGCGTTTTCCATCATCCTTCTCTCTTTGCTCATCTTCCTCCAAGTCGGACTCGGACGGAGAGACAGAGGCAGACATGGAACCAGCATCAGAGTCATCGTCGAGAGCAATGAAAGCAGTCCCTTTAGCGAACGGGTCATCCTTGTCGCCTCTTTGCGAGCGGGGTGGAGCGGGATGTGTGGTACCGCCACGTTTGGACTGAGCATCTGGACGCGCGTCTATACCTGCGGTTCGTCGCTTCTTTGTGTTGCGTTTGGGGTTGCGATCGCCATTGTGGCGCGACGATTTATCGCTCTGTGAGGTGAGGTATGCGGAATAGTTGGTTTCTCCAAAAGTCGACAAAGCGTGAGCTGGCTCATGTTGTTGAGGAGGGAGTGTGGTGGGGGCGTTTTCGCCAAGTCTGATAAAAGCTTGATGGGCTGCACTTTGGGATGAGGCACGACGCTGGGTCTTGCCGTCCTTGCCAAGACCAGTAGTAGTAGACTTGCTTTTGTTCATTATAGATTGGGCAAATCCACCAGGAGGAGAGGGAGGTGTGGGGTCGCCTCGTGGGTGACGCGAGGCGGGGGCTTTCGTAGACTTCCTCGAGGCTCGAAGATCATCAGCACTATTACTATGCCTGTCAAAATTGACATGCGGCTGCTTCACGACCTCGATGGAAGTCTGATTGTCGTTAGGGGGACGCTGGGACGACTGGGATGAGGAAGGATTGTCATGTTGTTCACGATAGGCGCGACGCTCGTCCTTTGTCGGTTTGCTTAACCGGGGAGGATCCCGGGTCATGATAATACCGATACCGAAGTCCTTATGTTATTCACGAAACGAATCAAAAGAAGAACGCGCTTCAATTTGGTGGCGGGGACGATGAAACGCGACGACTGGACGACGCGATATTCATTCCATATGGCACGCCTCCTGAAAACTCTTCCCAAAATTGAAGAGACGCCCGAAAATGAAAGGCAGCAGCCGAGAGGTCTAGATCTATGCAACGTAAAAAGTGAGAAGGAGGAACAAAAAAAAAGGCTGCGAATTGGGGGTGGCAGGCACAAGATGCGGCCCACCGGCCAGGAGGCGTGTGTGTTGACAGAGACGGATCGAGGGTGGTGGGGGCCTGGGAACAAGCCACGTGATGTCTCCACTCCATTCAGTTGTGCGGAGTCCAGCCCACGCGACTGAAGCGATGACGATGATGATGGGGTGTCTCTATACAGTTTAGTACAGTCCCCGCTCGCCCTGCACCAAACAAATGAGGGGGCCTTAGACGTACATATACCTACCTAACCCGCCAAGGGAATATGCACCTCTCCCCCCTCTCTTCCACCCCCTTTTCCTCATCAACGGATACTAGGTCGCCGGTGAGCCGCTTTTTTCTTTCCTTGTGCTAGAGTGAGTCAGGTTCGGCCCCGATTGACCACGAGCGCCCCCTCATTAGCAGCCCACGTTGCCGCTTGTATCCAATACCATTATCATCATACCATAACGAAAAATAACGCTTGGGCCAGAGAGTGCTACTGCAGTAGTACCAATACCCAGCTCAGCTACTAGTCTCTAATCTTGCACAACATCTATCGACGACGATCACGATGACGTTTGCGCCCCAAAAAATCACCACTCAATTCTGGCAGCTCGCTATTCTTGGCTTGGCGCTGTCACTCGCTCCACAAGCACTCGCACTCAACTTTACAACCCCCTGGGCCCAATGCGCAAACGTCACTGTCGCATGGACCGCTGGTGGCGTGGCGCCGTATGAGCTTTTGCTTGTCCCCGTGGGCCACCTGACCCCCGAAACACGCACGATCATCAACTACCAGAACATCACTCCCTCCACTTCTTCGTCCCCCTCAGGCGCGCTCAATAATACGAACCTCGTATACGAATTCTCATTCCCATTGACGTTCCCTGCCGGCTCGGAATTTGTCGCAGTGCTAAGCGACAGCAAATATGGCCCCGGTAGTGGTGGGACGTCGCAGATCCTTGTTGTTCTAGACTCGCAAGATACGTCCTGCTTGAACACAGAGCAAGTCAAGCCTGCGTTCTACTTTTATCTGGACACACCGACGCCATCGCAATGCACTCCATGGCAGATCAGCTGGCCCCAGACTATCGACGAGGTCACTTCCAATAACACCTCCCCGAGTTCGGGATCTACTGCCCTCTTTGACGGCATGTCATTATGGGCAATCGTACCGGGTGTAACGACATTCGCCGTCCCACTCCCATCCCCACCCACAGCGCTCTCATCCTCTTCCGATCCAGTCCTGGACTACACATCCTGGACAGTCGACCTCGCGCACAACACAGAACTCATGCTTGTCGCGGGGTACACCCCACAAAAGGGCATTATCAATGCGCGTGGAAAGGGCGGGAGCACAGATGTAATGATCGTAGGGAACGGGACGGATGGGTCCGCGTGTTTATCCACCGACCCCCCGAAGACGACGCTGTTCCCTACTGCTGCCGGTACGAGTACTAGTACGGGCGCAGGAGCATCTGGTACGAGTTCTTCAGGCGGTGGGTCGCCGAATGGGACGAATGGGTCGGGTGCTGCGACGAGGAGACGCACGCTCCCATTCTCTTCCCTATCACTATCGTCATCATTATCGCCGATAATCGGGATATTCATGACAGGTAGTTTAGGCGTCCTTTTACTACTTTCGTCGTTCTAGAGTATACGGAGTAGGTTGTTAGTTCCGTGTGGATAACAGAGCCATCCCCTCCTCATGATCCCATGCATGATCGACATGAGCATCATGACCCCCCACCCTCCCTCCCTTTCCTGTACTATCGCTTTCGATTTTGTATGCGTTCGAGGTTCGGAAGTCATATCGCTTTCGCTGTTTTCCTCCCTTTTTTCTTATGGACGCTTTCTTTTGTGTGTGATGAGGAGAGGTATCCCCGCATCACTCATTTATCCATATGGTTTTTGTTTTTGTTTTCGTATCATACCCCCCGCGCATCCCAAACTCACTTCAATGTCATTCATTCAGTCATCCAGTCACGCAGTCTGAATCACGAGCTAGAACAAGTGGATGAATAGTGAATCGATTCGTCTCAGGGTTTCTGGGAGCAGCATAGGCTTCAAAGCCCGTTATGCATGGAGTTGTGATCATACCTGAATAGGGACGAGGGAATTAGGTTTACTGTAAATAAAGCGCGATACTTTCCCGACGTTTACTCCAGGTATTAGAGTCCAGATTTCTCCATAAGCCGTTTTGTCCAGCTCCGCTGGGCCCGTTTGATCCTCACGACTGGCTCCCGACCCACGGTAAGAGACAATGCCCCCATGGCTACAGCACTACGCCTGTGAAAATTCTGGTCAGGATTTTTCCATATAGAAAACATTATAACATACATTTCATCCTTGGCGACGATGATTCGGCACGGTGGGTCGGCTTCCAATTTTTCTCTAATACTTTTCTGGAAGTAAGGATTATTGGCAAGACCTCCGATGAGGATGATTGCCTGTAGCAGGTGAGCCCATAGTCGTCACTCTGGGTATTTTGTACCTACAGACACTTGATGAGCCCTCTTCACTGCGAGAAGGCCATCGACAGTCTTGTCAATAGAGGCTTGGAAGAAGCGAATTGCTACCTCGCTAGAAAATGTGATTGATAATATCTCAACTCAACAGTTGTTCACTTACCCTGGAACATTCAAAATCCCTCGACGGATGCCGATTCTCTCGATTTCCTTGTCCCTGGGGCCACATCTCACCTGCATCGTGTCACAAGGACCGGTAAATCGACACTTTAATCGGTTACGAAAATCGTCCGTCGCATCATCCATGATATTCTGTATTTCTTCTAAGTCATCCCCAAGAGCTGGTTCCGTTATTTTGGAAAGATAGTTAGAAAATTCCAGATCAACGTAGTCTGAACCTGCATCGATAGCTGGTAGCCGAGGCTTGTGAGCATAGTATCAGAGTCAGGCTGGGGAAGACTGACAGACTGATGGTGTTAGCTCTTCTACCTCAAAGAGGGTACCAGCTTGTTCGCGAAGCTTTTGGGACCTCACAGCATAGTTCGATACATCGACATATCTTTCTCCGCATTGACACATAACGAATTTTCTCTTAGCCTGAATGCAGAAGATCATTTCGTATAATACCATTAAGGCCTTTGGGGACTTACTCTCAGGAGAGTGTTCACTTCAGTTTCATTCGTCAAGGCGAAAGACATTGCTGCCTCGGCTTCCTCAACGAAATGTAGTCGTGAACTGAGATGGCGAGGGCTGAGCAAACCAGATTTTATGACTGCGTTACGAAGAGCAACTTGTCGCTGAGAGTGCCATTGATTAGGTTGCGAAAATGCAATTGTGACCTCGTTCTTGGTCGAGACCCAAGGGTCAAATCCACAATAACTCGTCAAATGAGAGCGGGCATGACGTAATAGAAACTGAAAGAAGTCGGCATAGAGTCTCAAAAAAGGAACTTGTTCATTGGGATCTATTTCGTGGATAGGTGTTCCTCTCAAATGGTTGATTGGAAAGCAAGGAGGGTGGTAGACTTACCCGACACCGAGTAATCAAGTTGGGGTGGCCACCTCTTGAGATGTTGGGTGGGTAGGTAGTGAGTAGCGCCGTTAGTTTGGAGATTCTCTTGAAGCTCCACTTGAACCTTTGCTCCACACGCTATAAGCTAAATTTACGGTCAGGTCGTAGTCACAAACGGTAAGACGAAGCTGCCACAACTTTACAATCTGTGTCCGCGGTATAAAGTAGAGTAGTGGGCACACGGGAAAGCTGAGGTTTTTGGCCAGGCCATGCGTTTACGGTAGTGGAAAAGATGGGTCCATCTAAGCCAAAACCCTCAGCTGATCAGTTGTGACCAGTACTTAAGTTTGCTATTACCGCTGGAGACATAGGCAGCAGCAACGACACAATGCGTAGTATCGATGTCAATTGCGATGGTAATTGTCCCACTAGAGGGAGGTCCAAGTATTTCCTCCATGCGCTGAACAACTTCACGGCTCGGCGGACGGAGAGCAGGCTGCTGTGCCCACATGATGTTTAAAAGTTTCCAAAAAGCCGCCTGACCATCTTGGTGGGGGAAATGAAGGGTAAGAGAGGGTAGGGGCGGTCTTTTCCCCTTTACGACTGCCTCTGCGACTGTCCATTCGAGCATTGACCTGAATGGAGGCTGACCCTGCCAAAGATTCAAAAGGAGCATGGAAAGAGAAAAGATGTCACTGGCTACGCTGGTGCGAAAGTTTTCAGGTGACGTTTCTAAAGTTGACGATGTTGAATGTGATATTCAATATTGCTCACTCGCAGCATTCATACCTCCAGTGAGCTCTGGGGCCATGAACCGAAGCTTCCCGCCTTGATTATTCGAGTCCTTTCTGAGCGTGAATGTCCTGGTAACCTCGTGGACGATTCGGCCCATTCCAAAGTCGCATAGCTGTGGATTACCTTCCTTATCAAGAAGAACATTATCCTGCCAGGGTGATAGGTAGAGCCGCCATGTGCGAGTTGGAAAAAAGATGCACAGACGTGGTATTGAAGGACTCACTGGATGGATATCTCCGTGGATTACCGGTGGATTTCGCGTGTGGAGATAGTTCACGCCATTGCATACACCTAAAGTCTATGTCATGCGCCCGCAGTGCCAAATTCGAGGTCAAAGATAGCTGGCAATGACATCCGATCAAGTTCAAAGACTCACTATTGTCTTGAAGTCTTTGAAGTCCAATAATTGGCCATTCTGGCTCTTCAGCAGATCCCCCAGCGATCCACGCTCAATGAGCGGTAGAACCATGAGAGGACGTGAGTCCACATCATGATATACTCCTATGAATGGAGTAATGTTTTGGTGGTGGAGGATAGAATGTGTAATAGATTCTCTATGCATGCGCTGCACTCCGAATTTAGTCATTACTTGAGTAAAAATTGGGTCAGAGTCATTGTTGAATACCTGAATGAATTCGAGAGAACAAGCAATCCACTCGTTTTCAGTGATATCCAGCTCACGAATGACGATGTCCTTTCCTGAGAGGCGCCCTCTATAAATACGAACTTCGCCTCCTTTTGCTAGCAATTTGTTTCTGTCAAAGGTGACGTTTTCTACCACCAAAGCACGAGGAAGAGCACACTGAGCGAAGCAAGCGGTTTGTAATCGCTTCAACGCATTCACATATCCCTCCGAGTTTGGGGGATGATTTTGTAGATCCTGAGCACCAGCAGAGAATGAGAGGAAAACCACTCGATCCATGTTGGAGATAAGCCCTACATACAGCATGCATGTTATCTAGCTCGTCAGGTTTAAAAAACTCAACAGCTATAGAGCGATCAGGCGCATGATCCTGTACGTTCAGAGAGCTTGGATTAGTAATTCGAATCCGAAAGCATTCCTCTCAGTTCTGACTTGCTGCAACTGTGGATCTTGGCTGGCCACGTCTTCATCCATGTTCAGAGGCTCCGTTGACTGACGAAGAGAGGGGGGCTAACCGTTTCCTTGGATAGTATCGTTCTTATATTACTCCTATGATCTGATAAGACTGAGGAGCGGGGGCATGGCTCGTGGCTGGTGTGCTTTTGGCAGCTTCTCTCAAGAGAAAAACGTGCTGTTCTCGGGCGGGCCCGATGTGCACAACTATAACCTCGCAAATAGCCTAGTCTGTCAGCCAGCAGCGCTCAGAGGCTGGTTTATGCGATAAAAATTCAACTCGTTCTCTTTTAGGGATAAGTGCCTTGTCACCTGCGATCCAGAAGTCGCTTGGTGCTTGTTACGGTCGTTTGAGTTATCTGTCATGATGATTATGAAAGCTTGGAATCTGGCAACAACATGTGACATTCGTGTTGTTGTACTAGTACGGGCGCAGGAGCATCTGGTACGAGTTCTTCAGGCGGTGGGTCGCCGAATGGGGCGAATGGGTCAGGTGCTGCGACGAGAAGACGCACGCTCCCATTCTCTTCCCCACTATCGTCATCATTATCGCCGAAAATCGGGATATTCATGACAGGTAGTCTTGGTGTCCTATTATTGCTGTCGTCGTTCTAGAGTATATGGAGTAGGTTGTTAGTTAGGTGTGGATAGCAGAGTCATCCCCTCATCATGAGCCCAAGCATGATTGACATGAGCATCAAGACCCCTCGCCCTCCTTCTCTTTCCTGTAATATCGCTTTCGATTTTGTGTGTGTTTGAGGTTCGGAAGTCATATCGCTTTCGCTGTTTTCCTTACTTTTTTCTTGTGGACGCTTTCTTGTGTGATGCCCCTCATCACTCGTTCCTTCAGACGATTTTTCGTCTTTGTTTTCGTATTATACCCCACGCGTCGCAAACCCACATCACTACCACTCACTCATCACTGGAATCCAAGAAGTTTGCTACAAGAGGATGCATTATCAAGCTGCTGTGGGAGAACTCAAGAATAGCGTGACATTTTTGTTATTTTTTGAGTTAGTCACTCTCCTCCGAGTCCTTCCGTCCATCTCTCTGTCATGGTGACTGTACACTCACAACTAAACGCCCGCCCTTCAAACGAGAGCGAATGCCCACAGTAGGCGAGATAGAAAACAACGCGCTCAAATGAACTTTCGCACCCAGCAGGACACCGCTTGAGAGTGATTCGCTGGCTGGCAATCACGTGGCAATGCGTGTCCTCCATTCCAGCAACACTTTGTCCCCCACCCTCCTACGTATGTAGATGGCCCTGCCAAGCGAAATTTCAAATTCAGCGCCGCAGAGGAAGCCGAGAGTGCAAGTCGAGGTGAATTTAAGCTCGGAGGCCCCACTTTGGGCTTGGCATGCGAGCAAGGATCGGACGAATTCCGGCGAACGCTCGGCGAGCTCATATAAGTTCATCATTCCCTCGTTCAACTTGAATGTACATGTATGTGTGTATAGAGAATACCTTGCCACGAATCGCCACTCCAAGTTCTACCGACATTTACGGCGACCATGATTGTTGAATTGTCTTGGCCTTGATGCTTACGCAGGTTCTAAGATCACAGGGCAACATCATGCGCTTGGCGAGTCCCCGTGGGGTAAGTACGTAGTCCCTAAAAGAAGAAGACCTTTGCTCCCTTCATCCCTCTCCTCATGCCTGAGAGTGATCAGGATCCCAAGCAATCATCATGTTTCGCACCACAGCCTGGATGTGGATGACGAGTGCACTCTTGCTTTCATGCATCAACTCACTTCTACCTAACATTAACATCGATCGGCACAAAACGCTCTCCGTCTTCGTTCATGCCAGCAGCGCTCTTGAAGAACATTCGTACGAGGCAGATCCATATCTCACTCGAGGAGACAAGCCCGTTGATACTGAAGCATGGACCAATAGTACTGACTGGGATCAAACGCCCAGCGAGGATGAGACAGGCCATTGGATTTTCGCCGCTGCAAGCGAAGCCATGCTCTACTGGCCCCAGAGCGTGATCGTCCAAGGCATGTTCCCATTTCCTCGAGAAATTCCATTGACTTATTGCCGGAAGCTGACTACATACTCCTTCCTTCAATGGCCGCGTTTCCCCTTCACTACATTTTCATTCCATCGACGACGCCCCCTTTTGATTTTCTTGTCATCGACAGGTCATTCCATGCTGCCAGCGGTGATTCCAATAGGAACCGTCATGTACCACGGCCGCCCGGACCAAGATGTACCGACCGCGCCCGACTGGCTTGCCTTCGACTATGAACACGCGTATTTTTTCGCCGAACCTCCCAAAGGCTATGTCCTCACATTCACCACCAAACGCGCCCTTCGCGTCATTTTCTTCGACGGGCTGAGCGCACATCACGGTCGCGATACTCAACAAGTCTTCACCTACGGCAAAGTGGACGAGGAAGGGACAGCTCCGTTCGATCTTCATGAGGAACTCTGCGAGTGGGCAAAAGACCACAATATCGATGGCTTCATGCGCGCTGAAATGCACTTTGAGGTCATCAACTGCAATTTTGCGAGCTCGCTGGAATTGTTATCGACAGACAGAGCCTTGCCGTCCGAAGAGATGATCGGCCAGCTCTTCAAGTCGGAGCCTACTGCGCGAGATGATAGCCACCTCCGGCCCGCAGGCTGGGTTGGCTCCCTCCCGACAGACATGTGGTCTGAGCTCGATATGGCTGCCAAGTGGCACGACTTTGCACCAGGCGAGACGCGTGCACGACCCGTACTCAGCAAATTCGTGACCTTCTACGACCCTGCGGTCAAGTCGCTGAAAGCAGGACGCAAAGGGAAGATGAGAGATCAGCATCGGCTTATTGGTATTGAGGCGGAGGAGGCGAAGATGATGATGGAGCAGCTAGAACATGTAGTGAAAGATGGTGCAGGATGGGACGAGAGGTCTGGCGTCAGTGAGGTAGATTGGGAGAGCATACTGCGTGTTGTGGTGGAAAGATATGGGGAGAGGCTCGAATTCCTCAATAACACCCTCGCAGTCGATAGTGACTCTACTATCAAGCCCTTCGCCCGGTTACGCAAGGCGCGCCAGCAAGTCCTCACGACCCTACTGCCATATTTCACCCTCTCAGACGCTCCTCCTTCCAATCTTGCGAACCTGTCCTCTTCCGCGGCCCTCGAGGGCAAACGTGCGTGGCTTGCCCCTGTCATTCAGCGCTGCGCAGCTACCCACACTCGGAGTCTGCCAACACATCTCTTCACAAAGCAGGAGACCCTGCTGTATAACGGCGTACAAACCGTCATGCGCGAGATCTGTCGCCGAATGGGACGGATGTTCTACACGACGTATGACATTGAAACCATCGGCTCGACAGAGGACGGTTATAGTGCCATTGCAGAGTCAATGCGCGTGGAAATCAATGAGTTGACGGATTGGTTGGACTGGGTGCAGGTCTGGTTGAAGTGTCGACCTGCATGTTCCTCCGACGTGAGTCTTTTGTCCCTCGTCTGGTCATTTGTTCATTTCCTAGGTCAACTCACGATGCATACTTGTCTATTCCTTCGTTATCTTCTCTAGGAATACTGTATCCCCTCAAATGGTATACCTGGAGACATTCCTCATCGTGGGGCCAGTCTACATGGCTACCAGGGTGATCGTCGCTCGCCCCAGTGCTTCAAGCGGCCCAATGCATGATGCCCAAAAATTTCCTCCCACAAGTGAGTGGGCAGAAGCATTTGGATTAAGGCGGCGAATACTTGCATATACCAACATCACCGGACCTATGAAACTTATATTAATATTGGCTCAAGGTGCCAAGGCGTATTCCGTCCAGGTGCTACTAGCAACACACGCAGAAAAAAATAGCATTCTATTTGCGTATCCGGAAGGATTGTTGAGATTGAAACCTACAACAAATTCGAGTGCGGCCAGAAACTCCTAACTAGACCTCAAGAGGCCTTGGTGGTTTAGTGCGAATTTCTGGTTTTCTGAACAGCAAGACTTGCGCCGTCCTCGCCGAACTGCTCTCGCGAAGCGCCAAATAGGAGATTGTATTCGATCATACCATGTGTCTTGCACCTCGCCCGCAATGGTTCGACTGAGGAAGTGCATTATGCCTCTTCAATTGAATATCGGTAGGGCCTTCGAGATACAGATCCATTGAAAACGGAATGTACATGTATATGATAACGACAATCCATGTCGTCAAGAACGACTACAGCGCTAGCCCGACTCGGAGAACCTAACTAATCCCAAAAGAGAACAGGAGACGACCGAAGCCGGCCGAGAATAAGGTAATGACACACGATTTACACATATTGAATAGACAACAAGGGAAAGCGAGTTTCCATATCGAAAACAAGACACATGATTGAAGAAGCATAGGCAAGGGACTAGGTCTGGAAAGGAGCGTCGAGAGGAAGGAGGGTGTCGCAAGCGGGACCGTGAAAGAGTGAGAGGAGGGGTAGCGCGTGTATGTTGGCGATTAACCTCGAGCAGGAGGCTTAAAGAAACCATCAAGGTATGAAGGCAGGCGAGAGTTTGTACAATTACATCAAGGATGTCGTCGCATTACCATAAAAGGGTCATATTTGATTCGTGAAAGCAGGACAGAGGGGAAAGGGGAATAATGGATGATCCGCATTTCATGCAATATCCTCTCCTTCAGCCTCAATGGTCGTTTCTGACTTGGACGTGACAACGACAAGAGTCTTCTTTGGCCGTGTTTTGTTGCCCCCAAACGTACTAGCATTTTCTGCAAACCCCCTGATAGCAGCTCTCACAGAGAGCAGCTGCGCGTGAGCGGATGGAGGAGGCACAGACGAGTTCCGAGCCTTCTGAGATGGTACCTCAGTGGCAGCGTTGGCAGTCCACGGCCTCATCCCGCTCGCTTTCGTAGGAGCCGCTGAAGCGGGAATCTGAAGTGGCGAGGCGAAGGGATGTTTAGACGCGCCGTGGGCAAAGCTTGTTGTTGGGTCCCAAGGACTCGGGATCTCGGGCAGCGACTGAACCTGGTCAAGCTCATTGTCATCCATACCCTCGTCAGATTGCGCAAATGAACGACGATGTTGGGGAAGGAGGGTAAGGGGGAGACTAGCGCCCGTGTTATTGCGCGATCTTTGCAGGCGGGCGGGTGTGCGAGCCGGGGGAGTGATGATCGAGGGTTGAGTGGAATGACTCCTTATTGGAGGGGAGGCAGAGCGGTGGACGGTATCACGCTCAATATCAATGTCATGGTCGAGATTGGAGACTTCAATGTCGTCGATACCATCATGAGTGTGAGGGAACATGGGGGTTGGAGGGGGAGGGTACGTCATCTTGTAGTTTCGGTGGGGTATTTCAATCTCCTCATCGAGGCCACGAGACTTGACGTCTGCGTGCTCGCCTTCCGAACTCAGGTCAACCGAATGTGTCGTACCAGAATGAGGGGTGACACTCAACGGCCCCCTACCCATCTGAGATGCTCGCGGAGCGCGAGGTGGAGGAGCAGCGGCACTGAAGTGTACCTTGGCATTGGCGACGTAGCCGTTTGTGAGGACGCTGCTTCCAGAGGCACCAGCTAGCGCTGCTCCTCCGCCAACGCGATCATTTCTACTCTTGACAATCTTCTTTAATCGCGTCTCCGTAACGAAATCGAGGACGAGCGCGTTGAGCATGACCTATAAAAAGCAGGGGACGGCGTTGTGAGTTGATTTGGTGAATGAGAGCATGTACGGCTAAGGAAACTTACATCTGTCCCACAACTAGCTAAGCAGACCCAGCCGAGTTCGTGGCCGCGAAGCACGGTGAGCACGGTGATGTTGATAGCAGAAGTGGACAATGCAGCGAAAGATGCTCTAGATGATTAGGGGAACCGGTTAGTAGGGCTGAACGAATTGAGGAACCGAGGCCGACCCTTGCGAGGCCTGTTCTATGAATGACTTACATGAGTGTCCGCGTCGTGAGACGACGAAGAGCATCGCTCATCCCTTTCTTCGTCCGCAGTGGCCACACAAAGAGAGTTGTCAAAAGGACGCTGCCAAGGAAAATTGGAGTGTGAGCATTCAATTGGAGCGATCAGTGGTCGGCACGTGGGAAGCGCAGACCAGGAGCTGCATGCTGGTCGGACGTACGTGATGTATCTAAACGTATCAAAAGGGATGACAATCAGTGTGTGCTTGGCACCGGAGCTGCGGCTTCTTCTCCCGGACTTACGCATCATATGTCAAGAGTGGAATGCTCCCCACCCGCGCCAAACCAATCACACAACTTCCATCTTGATTGCGGAAACCGGCGATCCGGGAGACAAGCAAAAGAATAATCACAGCAACGTAACCTAACAAGCTAATCAAGCAAACCAGATAGACTGGGTTTTTCAAGCGCTTCGTAACACGGTCACGCCACTCGGAGGGAGCCCTGGATGTAGTGGGGGTGGGGGGTAGAGTGGAGGCATGACGGTTCTGGCCCTGAGAAGCGCCGAGAGCTGCCTTGTTGGACGAGATATTCGACCACACAAGCCAAACTCGCTCGGACAGGAATATGTAGATGAGTAGCTTTGTCGTGGTGTAGAGCAAGATACAACTCCAGATCGCGAGCGAGCAGGACGTAGCCGTGTCTTCCAGACCAATGCCGTGAATGAGAGTTCCTGTGGCCATCATGAATGTTAGGGAGAAGGCGAACATAAGGATGAGGGATAGGCGGGCGACTGTCAGATTCTGCCAGCCTCGAAGCGTGTTGAGATCTTCGAAGGCAACTCGGCGCGCGAGGCAGATGGCAAGGACTGAAGTCCCGACAAAGTGTATGACAGCACTGAGTGTCTGCGTCCCTACGTTAGGAAATATCATACTGTGAGCCATGGTGATGGGCGTGGAGGCTTGTGAGCGGTAGGCTTCGATCGTTCAGGAAAGAGAGGAAGGGATTTCGGAGGTGGCTAGGATAAGGTCACCACCCAGGGGCGAGAAAATCTAACGCATCCTCTCGAAGGATCACCGGTATATATACACCTGGAGAACAATGTAGCTGAGGATGTAACTGTGACTAAGAAGGTGGTCCTTTCGTACCTGTGCATGTAACCAAGCTTGTGTACTTCCCGCTAATGAAGGCATAGTCAACCGAGGGTGTCATGATCGGAGTCGAATCAATAGGATTTACCTTGACGATTACAACCTAGCGGGAGAATCATGGCAGACAACGTATTTGTCGAAGATCCCAATAGTAACCCGTCTGAAATTGATTTCGGCAGCCCGCGAGCCATGTTAGACCCAAGTAGTAATCTGACAAAGAAGCCAGCTCACGGATTCAAGGATTATCGAACTGCCTAGCAAGACGATGGCCGCTGTTGCTTTGGTTAACTAGTATACCTGAAAGCGCCTCTACAGGATTTAGGCGATTTGGTGATTCCATACGTTGTGCTCAAACTCAAACGTAAACTTGCGAGGCTAAATAGGAGCCATGCCAACGGTAACAGGGAAACGGTACTTCTACCGCGGTAAGGATTTTCAACTCCAGCTCAAAAGTTCTCACAGCGCGGCTCTTGTGCACGTGTTGTGTGGTTATTATCAAGAACGCGATTATCAGTCGCTGATGTAATTAGAAAGCGAAGGGACTCTATGGGTCAGCTGAAGCCATATAGAACCTACGCTATCCGTTGGAGGTTGAAACTGAGTTCAAGTCGAATGTGCTTCAGAAGTTCTCGAGGTTAGTATGACCGATCGAGGATTCTCGAAGACGCGAAGACCGAAGACCATCGGATGACAGCACTAATGGCTTCCATGGTAAAACCACGAATGTATGCGCGAAGCTCGATGGAGCTGTCGGTCGTTGCTACCATGTTGCAGAGGGAGACGGGCGGTTCTTCATTTGGTCACCAGCCTCGCAGCTCATCCCAATCACCCTACTCAATTCAGGGTTGAAAGTTTAACGCCAGTATGGTAAGTGTCGAGCAAGGGTCGCAGAAGCCTCTCCGTAAAGTTTTGCGTAAGCCTTCGCAGGGCGCCCGGTTGTGATTCTCCTCCGCGTCGTCGAGGCGGGAGAGGGACTGGTGCGCATTTGTATCCCACGATCTTGGCTTCTCTAGTGCATTACCAGGATCCATAGATATGGGTCGAATGAACAGAGAGGGAAGCCCGTGGTGATATTTAGGCCATGTCAGAAAAGTAGGGGGTCAGTATCGAGCAGGTTCGACAGGTTGTTGAGACAGGAGAGACCTGCCGATGGCAAAATACTGAGCCTTCGAAGTGTCTTGCTCGGCCGCACCTGAACCAGAGGAATGGAGAGCTCTGAAGCGGCTCCACGGGGGCACCAGGCACATCGGAATATTGGTCCAAAGCTGGCCATCATTTGCAGGTGGCCGTGGGCAGGCACTCCCTGCTGGTCTCCGGGTTCCCAAGCTCGGATGATCCTCGCCGCGGCGTGGCCTATCCACCACAGCAAGAGGCACCAGGGGTTCAAAGAAAGATTAGCCGCTTGTATTGTCGGGGTACTGGTATTGAGGACAGGGAAATAGAATGGTATCATCAGGGGTAATAGATGACTGTCTCCCCACAAGGGTTCAAGATCAATAGAAGTATGAGAAGGTAAACCAAGACGAAGCATTCTAGCGAGGGGAATGGGTTAAAGCCTTAGGGAGAAAATAACAATGAACCGCTTACTTCAATCCGAACACCGAGTCAGATCAGTCATCACCGTATGGATCATCGTCGTCATCCATGTAGCCCTCAATGGAAGCAAAGGTTTCCTTCACTTTGACCGGTGGAGCTGCCAACTTATTGTTACCCAAGCCATAGCGATAGTCCTCTTCATCCACGACCTCATCGCCATTGAAAAATGGAGGATGATCAGATTCCGAATCCGAATCGGGGTCGGGCTCTAGGGTGACATTGGGTTTGGTTGACGTTGATGGTCCGACGCTCTTCACTTGGTCCATGAGTGCCACGATCTTCTTGCCTTCGGCATCATTATATGAGCCACCAGAGAAACGAGTCCAGATGTCGTACATGATACTAATAAGGCCAGAAGAAATGCAACAATGAGAACTCAGAGCTGGAACAAAGGAGAAGAAATAAACATGGGGCTTACTCACTCGATATCGTTTGCAGCGCACCATGTGTCTAGATTGCAAGGTATGCCGAGCCTCAACGCAAGACGCCTCAACTCATTTTGAGGGCTACCTTCAACTCTCGCAACGCCACGGGTAGCCCAAACCAGGTCTCTGAGGTCGAGCACATACACAGGTCGCTCTCGATCTTCCTTCACATCCGGGCTTGGCGAACGCTCGCCACGACGCGGCTCGTATCGATCAGGCTGTCGAGCACGACCATCACGACCGCTACCAGATGGGCGCGATGGTGGTGAGCGCGAGCGAGACTGGCGGCGAATTGGCTTTTTATAGTCCTTTTCATCGGCGCCCTTGCGGTCCTCCATCACGGGTTTCCGCAAGCTGTCCACGCTATGCACCTTTTCCTTTGGATTGAACAGCGTAGTTAAGCCGATTTCCCAAGAGTTCACATCTATAATTGGCTCCTCTTCGGGGGTCTCGTAGCTGAGACCGCTGAGTTGCTCTTGAGCGTTATACGTAATGATGATAATAGGCCCAGAGACCGAGGTCGAAGACATGTGGGAGAGGAATAAGGAGGAAAGTCGTGTCTTGATGTCAGCGAGCTATGGGAGTGCTATATTAGTTTCATGATCGAGACTTTCAGGCCTATAGTAAACCGAAAGAACGTGCCTGAAGCTCCTCAAATGGGCTGTCGCTCTGCAATGACTGAAAATTCGATATAAAGATGAGTTGTAGGTACAATATATCGAGCTCAAAGATACAGAGACACACTTCTGGTTTATTGAGATCGAATATGGACGCGCCTTTGACCTGAAAGTAGCTGCGCTGGAACAGTTGGCCTGATCCTTCGGCACCACCAGACGAGTTCAGCTCTGCCCAGGCATAATCACGAAACGCGAATGCATCTTTGCCGCGATGAGCGGTACGGTCGCTCTCGAGGATGGCAGTGCGGGTAGCAGAGTAGAATATCACGGTCGGAATGCTGTTGAGCTGACCGGGGCCAGGTTGAATGATGAACGTGTCGAGTTGGGAAGGTCGCAGGGAGCGATGACCTAACTGGTATATTATCCTAGGAACAGGAGTGTTGCTCAGCCATGCACCGCACAATGAATCCATGGCACGGATGAAACAAACCAACCGGCTTTGTTCGAAGAATCCTCGATGACGCGAGGATCGGTTGGCGAGGACTGCGTCTTCTTTTGCTGAGGTCCGGAACTTGACTATCAACGAGCCATTAATAGGGGATGACCTTGCACTGGAGTATGGGATGAGTTCGATATCAGGGATTGTGACAAGGTGCAGACAGTTTGAATGGACACACATTTGTTCAAGCGTGAAGTTAAAACTCTTGTTGCATTGGCTTGTATCTCCAGAGCCTTTACGCGGTTGTCGACTCGAAAGCTCTGCTTGGATTTCTCCGGGAGTAAACTCAACTGGAGATAGAGATACGTAATCGTAGGATTTCCGCAAATTGCGCAAGTCACGGGGAGGTTGGTAACTCGTACTCTCTGGAATGAGGATATAAGAAGCTCCACTAGGCATAATCCCTTGAAGATATAACCATGATGTATATTGATGCTCAATAAATCATAGTAAAGAAGATTCTTACCGAGAACAAACTGGAATGCTTGTGTTACGGGATCTTGGGTAAGGCGGACCTGCTTCTGAGCATCCTGCCTGAACACAATCAGGACAATGAACAGGGTCAGTGAGAGATACATGTACACACAGAGAACGAAAATGGCATCTGAAGCCCCCAAGTTGATAAAAGTAATGCATTCTAGGTCTCGCCTCACAAGTCAGCGATATTCGGGGAGCCCGTTTCACCCGAGAGGCTCAGAGGCGCGATGATCTGGCGGCCAGTGTCCACAAGCGTTCTTATGCGACAACTTGAATTAGCATGCGGAGCCAGTCCAGCCCTCAAGATGGCCAACACGGTGACGACGTCGGAGGGCGCGCGACAATCTGTTGCTGTCACCAGCTGTCACACTCGTGAGAACTATTGAAAAAGACCGCAACCTTTCGGCGTTCGTGAACCTTCTGAGCATACTAAGAGTGTGTTGGCTTGCCTCCTCACGGCCTTAAGATCATGGGGAGAAAGGAAGAATCTCTGATACAAAATGTGACATCAGTATCCCCTAGAGGCAATACGGGCCTCCATTCCCGATCTAGGATACTCGCGGTAATCCTGGCAACTTTGTTCTTGTACCACTTGGTTCCTGTCTCTCCACTGTTAGACAACATATTAGAACAGGTCTGCTGCCCAACTATCCCACCTTCCTTGACTATCTGATCTCGTCAGGTTCGAAATGAACAGATACATCCCGCGAAGGGTCTTCGTTGGAAGCCATGCCTTGACAATGACAAGACATTATGCGCGTACCTAGACGTTCCTATGGATGTAAGCTTCGCTAAACTAGGTTTACTTGTGTGCTCCACGCATTGAAATCCGTTCTCCTGCCAGTACACCAACCATACCTCGAAGGACATTGTGTCCATCTTCCTTCGTAAACGGCCTGCCTCGCATAAGGCTCACCAAAAACGCCTTGGTTCGATACTTATGAACCCCGGTGGCCCCGGTGCTAGCGGCAATGAAGAAGTCCTGGACTTTGGTGAAGACTTGTACGATCTGCTTAACGGTAGGTAGTGCTGCTATGTTAACAATGAGAGGTACTTGAATAACCCTTCGTTATGACTTAGGGCGCTACGATATCATCGGTTTTGATCGTGCGTGTCCAATTGTTTTGGTAGCCATTGCCTCTGTCGCCTGACGATTTGACAGCTCGGGGAGTAAATATGACTCTCCCCCCGATTGGATGCCAGTCCAACCCAGCTCAGGCAGCGCACCTTCAAGAAGCACTCCAACATTTCGGCATCCCTTTCGAAGCTCGGCATTTTATTGGCTCTGGTCCTTCAGATCCTCTTGCAATCGCCGCCGAGCAAGCGTATGCGAAGAAGGCGGATGCCTTTCATGCGGCGATCGCTCGCTCCTGCTTCGAGTATGGCAATCCCGAGCTATTGAAGCATATCGGAACCGTTGCTACTGCAAGAGATATGAAAAGCATTCTCGAAGCGATTGGAGAGCTCGATAATGGTCTAAACTTCTATGGAAAGTCGTATGGAACTGGGCTTGGAGCCACATTTGCTGCGTGTGTCTCTCGTTTGCTTGTTATGAGTAGCGATACTAATACCTATCCAGATTATTCCCGGAGCATACGAATCGTGTGGTGCTAGACGGTTAGCCTTACCTTTGGTCCCTCCTAGTGGTGACAGATATTGACGCAAAAAATAGGCGTCGTTGATGTTACTACGTACTATCGTGACTTCCTCGCTTATGGGAAGGCCGGTATGACCCACACATATCAGGTAAGGTCCCCCTGAACATGATGAGCCTCTTGCATTCTCACCATGATTTGCGCCTTCTAGACAGCGTCAGGATTTTATGCGTCTTGTGCCGCAGCAGGGCCAGCCCGATGCGCCCTTGCCGTGGACAACAGCACCACCGCTGCCAGTATCGAAGAGCGTGTCAACAGGGTGTTCACTTCTGTGGCTCGCAATCCACTACCCGTCTCTTACTCATCAGCGGGTACGGGGCTTCTAACTGCGTCAGATTTGAAGTTATTCCTCTTCACACGACTGTACGGTCCGAGGAACTGGCCAGGTCTTGCCAAAGGTAAACCCACTCCGACCCCCTCGATCGCTTGAAACGCAAAAAATAGAGTGAGAAATTGACTGACTCAACTCAATAGGATTTGCCGAAGCCGAGCGAGGGGATGGGACCTTCGTCTTCGAGGCTTTATATAGCTATTTCGTTAAGAACCACCCGTCGTCCTTCGTCACCAACCCGTTCCACAAGCACATGGGTAGCTCGTTCCTAAGCACCATTGCTATCATGTGCGGAGATGCTGTCCAACCAAATGTTACCTCGGATGAATTCCTCGACTAGTAGGTTGTCGATTTCGGTGTCATCAGCATGAGAGCTCACATCTTGATCCAGTCTCCATCAGCTGGAGGATATGAGCCCCATTGGACAGAATTGGGGACAGTGGCAGAGTTTCTGCCGATTTTGGGGTGCCAAAGCGGTCGAGAGATACGAAGGAGCTTGGATCCAAGGAGAAGATCTCAAGAAGACCAGGTATGTGCTCATCGTGGGGCATCGACACATGTTCAGTTGTCCGACCCTACGGTTACTGATATTATGATGATAGATTCCCAATACTTTTTGTTAGCCAGACAAACGATCCGGTAACACCACTACCCTCAGCAGAGAAGCTTTTCAGGGCGTTTGGGAACGAGTCAGCATCACTGTTGATCCAGGACGGGTACGCCATCAATCATAACCCTTCGTGGGACCAATGTTGCAATCCATTCTCATGCTCTTCACTTTCGTCTATGACAATTGCTCGCTATTTACTTTGCTATCAATCCCAGATACGGCCATTGCTCGTGAGCCTCTTCTTAGATGTGCCTTCTAACTTTGCCTCAACTTACGGCATCGACATTCCTCTATTCTCCTCGTCTCATACATAGGACTGCACACCCATCTCTGTGTACGGTGAAGAGGATAAGAGATTACTTCCTGAACGGGGTCGTGCCAGATCCAGGGACGATGTGTGAAGTAGAGTATGTAGACAGAATTCCTCCTGACTGCATTGATATCGTCTAATAACTTCGTGGACCGTCATTCAGGCCTGGATTCTTGTTCCCAGATCCTCAACAAACCAAAGCGAGCATGCCTCATGTGTCAGACGAGGATGTGAGCTTGACGGAGATTCTAGACAGAATGAGTCACAGAAATCCGCAATTGCATCGTATTTACTTTCCTCAAGAATGATGTATTAACTAACACTAGTTGTATGTCAAGATATCAAGATGTTAACCGTATGCAGGTTATGTAAAATGGACACAGTACATTATTTCAGATTCACAAGATAGCACAATCAAGAAAATTAGAATCCCTCCATCCATCAAAATCTATTCAGGAAAGCCCGGGAGAGGCTGTATTCCACCCATGATGATGCACTGCTTGATCCAACGGTTATCCACCAGTTTGGGTCCTCCAATGTTGCACTTTGCAATCGCTTGCTTCGCTTGACGGACCATCTCGGTTACCTTGCCATTCTTCTCTTCGTGAACAACGACGAGGTAGTCATAGGTATCCAGGCTGTCCTTGGCGTCGCCGAGGTGGCTGACAACCTCGGCGGTGGGAGCACCAGCGGCAGCAACTGCACGCCGAGTATCCTCGCGCATGCTTTCCTAGATTGCATATGAGAGGCATATAAATATAGTGACAATAGCGGAAGAGACATACCGTCTTGGCAAAGAAAAGGAGAACAGCACACTCGGCGAAGGGCTGGCGAACGTAAGGGTTCTCTTCCAGACGAGCGAGGCGTAGTGTTTCTATGCCCCAACGAGGATCGAAGGATTGAGAAACGGGCTGTCTTAGATACTCGGATTCGCCAGCAGCTAGGAGATAGCTTCGAAAGTTCACATCCGACTGGGGTAAAAAGAAGAATCATTAGAGATGAAGTGACAAGATGTCAAACACAGAGAGACGTACCCCGTTCAATCGATCCATAACCCATAAGAATGACACACAGGGAATACCAAGTGCGAGCGCCATCATGTACTTGGCCGAGTTCAGAGGGGATGGTGCAACAACGACGATCTGTTGCACATCGCTGGAGCGCGCAACCCCTGTCCACTCGATTTGATTGCGGCCTTCTCCAACTTTGATAATTTCGGAAAAGTCATCCACCAGCTTGCCGCCGGCACGCCGAATCTTCGTCGTGAGGCTATTTTTGTCCCTCACCTCTAAGCCCGTCATGATGATAATCATGCGAGCGAAGGCGCTCTTGAGTTGTGCAGGGGCTTGGGAGGTTCGGGGGAGGACCATCGGAGTAGCAGTGGGTTGGGATGATGTGAGCAGGAGAGAAGACGTGGTCTGAAGGTTATTGGAGGTACGGCGAGGTTGTTGTTCAGACGAGACGGGTCGCGAATTAGAAGTGCTCGTCCGAGCAGCTGTTTTCGGCTTCCGTGAGCCGCGACGAGACTTTCCAGAGGATTTGGACGATGGGCCAGCCTTGGGAGGATCATTCACTTCAAGGTCGAGGTCATCGTCATCAACGATAGCACCACGTTTCTTGGAGCTATACTTTGCCAATAGCTCGTCTCGATCCTTACCGGACTCGAGAGGAAGCCCTTTGAGCTCCTCGGCCGTCATCCGCCGATGCTCAGGGAACTTGTCTTGCGTGATGCGGACACTCGTCCCAGGAAGGGTGAGTTCCTCTGGAGCGGCTCCATTCTTCCTGCTACTAGACTTGGACTTGGAGCGAGCGCCGTCAACGAGAACGGTGAGAATGTAGCCTTCCTTGTTATTCCAGTCAACATTTTGAACCGTGGCCATCCGCCCATTATATTTGTCGGCAGTATGAAGCTCAACGCGATCGCCAGGAACGACAGGAGAGCGAAGGTCTTGCAGAAGAACAGGGCTCACATCGTTGTCAAGGAAAATGACCCAGTAGTCGCCTCGAGAGTGACGGGCAACCACACGGGCGAGATAGAAAGATTGGTCTTCCCAGCGAGCCCAAACGCGCCGAGGTCCTTTGTGTGTGTAGACAGCAGTGGAAGGTTGTGCCTCAGCGTCGTCCTCGTCGGCATCCGACTCATCAGGCTGGCGCTGCTTATCCTTTGCCTTCTGGGAACGAGTGATATTCTTTGGCGGACGAGCTGAGACCGAAACTCGGCGCTTTTTGGGTAAGGGCGATGGACTGGGGTCACGCTCATCGTCATCGTCACTCTCTGAGTCTTGCTCCTGTTCCTCGCGATCTCTCCGCCGGCCGCGAAGACCAGCAGCTTTCATTGGCGAACGACTTTGGTATGTTCCATCACGACGCTTCTGGCCAAACTGGTCGAAATGACCTGAACGAGGATGCTGCGACGCCTCATAGTCCTCGTCAGACGAGCGGTCGGCATCAGACGAAGACTCGGAGTCAGTGGAAGAGTCATCCTCGTGGCGTGAGAGACGAGTGGAAGGACGTCGTGGGCGTGAAGGGCCAGCTCGTGGAGAACGATCAACCTCGGCATCGGGTTCTTCATCTCCGTCTCCTTCCCCAACTTCGTCTTCGGCTTCAACCGCGCCCTCAAGCTCGCTGTCAACGTCCATGGGCTCTCCTACCTCCTCCATGTCATCGTCATCTTCCTCAATTTCGTCCTCAGACTCTGGAGGAGCAGCCTTGCCCTTGCCCTTGCCCTTGTCTTTTCGCACTGACGAACTAGGTGCAGATATCTTGGGCACAGCCGAATGTCTGCCTCGGCCCTTCGTCACATTAGGCAACGACGCCAGAGGAATCTCGAAGGAAGATGACGCTCCGGTGACGACAACAGGTGGCATTGTTGTTTGTGGTGCCTCAGTCGACGTCCTAGCGGGCCTCGAGATGGTAGAGGGGTTGAAAGGGGAGGATGCGGGCTTGAATGGTGAAGTGTTAGGGGTAGTACGAGCCCCAACAGATTTTGCGGGAGAAGGTTTGGGCCGAGGCTTCATCGCAGCGACCTTGGTGGAGCGGACTGGTGTGGATGCTGCAGCCGGCAGCGGCGAGGAGCTAGTTGGAACAAGAATTTGAGGTTTTGCTGCCTGAGGTGGGGCTGAAGAGGCTCCAGCATTGGCCGAGGCAGGTTGAAGAAGCGTGAGTGGTTTCAAGACGGGGAGCATCTTTTCTCTCTCCCCAGTCTTTCGTACGGGTGTGGGCGATTGCAGAGGCTGACTCTCCTCATTTCGGGCATGAGCACGATTCACATCTTCATCAGCGAGGCGTTTCTTGCGAGTGTGAGCAGGAGCAGCAGGAGAGGGAGTGAGCTTGGCCATGGCGGGAGTTATCGTGTCTTTGGCCTTCCCTTTTCCTGCTCCTTTAGAAGAGGGTTTTGAAGTCTCGGGAGGCTGAGCGGATGAAGCAGGTGGGATGTCTAGATGGACTTGGATTCCGTCATCGTCAAGGTCCACATCCATAGCATCAAATCTGTGGATGGCGGTTTGCTTTGGAGACACATCCTCGAATGAGGGCTGGTCGCTGAGCCCACTGATACCGCTCCCACTCGTCATGCTTCTCAAGCGATGCAGTGTACCATCATCCACAGGACGAGAGGATAGGTGCTTCTCATCAACTTCTCCGCTACTTTCCGAATGAACGCCACTATTGGCCGCACCGACCCGCGTACGAGCACGAGTTAGGGCGATTTGCTGGGTCGGAGTGACGGGCTGGGTTGCTCCTCCTGGCACACCAAGATTATACGGGGTGCTGGGACGTTCAGGGGTTGATGGTTCGATAGGCGCGGAGGAAGCGGGAGTCTGATCAGAAGACATCGGGAGTGGGGAAGACGATGTTGTGATTGGGAATTGGATAGGTGGTTGCGGTTGAGCAGACTGAGGCGGTGCATCCTCCGAGCTCGGAGACAAGAGCGCTCGACAGAGTTCCGAGTCTTTACCGCTCTCGGGAGTTTTCCCGACGTCCAAAGGCTTTAGGCCAGCATTGTTCTTTCTGGGACCAGAGGGGTTGGTATAAGTGTGAGGGCGCGACGAAGTCCCAGCACTGCTTGTTGGACGACGAAATGGGGGGTTTAGCGGGTCGTGTCCTGGGGGGTACTTTACGCCAACAATAGCATCTGGCTGGGATGCTGGGTTTGTGCCAGATGAGCGCGAGTTATCAGTGGGTGTACCTGCAACCAAGATCATACCCTGCCCACCCACGGGATTCCGCGAGGTCGACAAAGGTAGCGGAATAGGCTCTTCGTATGAATCCTCCAATGGAAGATTTCCTATGGCGAAAACGTGTTGAGTCAAAGTACAGAACAAATCAGCCACATTACCCAAAGGCTGAACATCGTGGAGGAACTCACCCATCTCTTGCCGACTATCATCCTCTTGAACAATCTTGGTCTTGCGATTGCCCTTCGTAGGTGATGGGGTGGCCGTCCCAGGGCGGACACCTCGACGGCCCCCAGGCGAAGCTACTTTTGCTGGCGAGACTGCCTTATGGAGAGGTGGTTCTCCTTCGGCAACATGGCCGCCAGTAACACGGGTTGGCTTCTCTTTCTCCTTCCCCTTCGTGACGCCACGCGTTTTAGCTTCCGCCTCAGCTTCGGCATTGACGTTTTCCCTCTTAAGCCGCGCAAAGTATTCCGCTGCATTTTGGGGTCCATGGTCGTCGGCGAAAGAGTTTATCGAGTCCAGTGAAGACCGACGCTTGGGACCTCTGGCGCTAGGTTTGGGCTTTGAGGGACCGGCACCGTTGGATGAAGCTGCGGGCTTATGACGAGATGGATGCATGAGAGGGTCGTCGAGGGTCGAGAACGGTAGACGATTGGGGGATAGAGCCCGAGGAGCTGCAGTGTTTCCAGTTGGTGGTGAGGACGAGGCGCGAGGTTGGAGGAGTGATGGTAGGAGGAGAGATGAGAGAAGTGGCGCAAAAGACGGAGTCAAATCCTTCAGTTGTCCTGTGGCTGATGGTTGTTCAGCCCTGTCATCTCTGCGAGGAGAAGCTGTACTATGAAGCGGCGTTGTTATCTCCGAGTCATCCGAGATTCCTCGCTTCTTGGAAAGCGCCTCGAAGTCCATAACCTCCACTTCTGGTTCTGAAGTTGCGTTGTCCTCTACGAGCTGCGAACCACCTACCAGTTCAAATGCAAGGGATTCTCCAGCGGGGAAGGACTCCAGTTGAGACTCGGACAGCATTTCACGGACCTTTGAGTCCCCTGAACTGATCGAGGTGGTGGTGTCAGCAGCCAAGTTGTTCGGGCGCGGCTCACCACCAAACGCTAGTCGCAGCATGTAATCTCCTTGTGACTCCTCGTCTCGTCGCTCGGACGATGCCGATGCCGATGTCTTGGCTGAAACCGACTTCCTGAGGGACGATGATCTCGCGGCTGGCTGCCCCAGTGACTGCGAAGTCATATTTCTGGCGCAACGGGGCGCGTGGGGGGAAGGAGGGAGCGCACAATGGCGCGTTGTGCCCCGTTTGGGCTTGTTGTGTCCCAGGCTGTCTTGTTTGGCCACACAAGTCAATATGCCTCCATCCACTGCCCACAAGCGTTCAGTGTCGTCCCGTGAGTCAGACACGGCCCCACAATCAAAACGAACGCGATTCCAGGAACCGCCTCCTCCCTCCGCTGCTGAAAAACAACGGCGAGCTCAAGCTGCTGATGATGCTGCATTTGACGAGCAAGTCGAAGCCGATCTCGAGCAACCGTCACTAGCGAATCGGAAAAAAGCCGTCAAGACGGACGGCTATGATAGTGACTCCTCAGACGACGGCGAGGGCGTCGTGCTGAGCCGCCGATCTGGCGCAAATGATGCTGCTGATGATGACGATGACATGTTTGCCCCCTCTACTTCCGCTGGCCCTGGAGATCCCAACAAATCCTCTTCATCTTCCAAGAAGAAAGAAGAAAAATATCTCAACCTGGGCGATATTGAAGGCCAGGAATTCACTGGGGACCCCAACGATGCTGGCGACGAGGAGATCGACTCGGACGCCTCTTCTGACTTTGAGGACGAGGATGCGCGAGAACGCAAAGCAAAGGAAGGCATGGGGTTCGAGATGTCCTCCTTCAATATGAAATCCGAGATGGAAGAAGGGAAGTTTGCAGAGGATGGCACTTTCCATCGCTCCTTCGACCCACATGCCGTCCACGACAAGTGGCTTGATGCTATTGATGATCGTGAGATGCGGCGGGCGAGGAAAACGAAGAAGCTGATGGCAGCCAAAGAGAGGGATCGTGTTCGTGCTGAGGAAGATGCAGAGGGGAGCAAGGATGAGTTGTGCAAGGAGCTCGTGGGCTACCTCGCCAAGGGCGAGACAGTCCTGGAAGCTCTTCAACGCCTTGGGAAAACCTCCAAGGCTAAATCCAGCGGCTCGTCAGCAAAACGCAAAGGCAAAGGCGAGGCAGCCAATGCCGTCCCATCTATCTCATCTCAAATGGACGTTGACAACGCACTTTCCTCCTCCCCTTCCAAATCCCGACCTGCACCTCCCCCCCAGACTCCCATCGAACGAGTTACCTCGCTGGCCTCCACCCTCATGTCCCTCGGTAACATTGATATTTATGATGAAACCTATGAATCTCTCCTACGCGCCGTCCATCGCTCAGGGATCGTACCACGCGACTGGGTCCCACCACCAGCCGTCCCTGCTGATGCACGGTACGAATACCGGTGGTCCCCAGCATATGTCGCAGAGTCTGGTGCGAGCGCGACAGAGACCTATGGGCCATTTTCCAAGGATGAACTGACGGGATGGAGAGATGCAAATTATTTTGGAGACTCGGGGGAGAGGGTCAAGTTGCGGATGGTTGGTGGCGGGGATCAATGGGGAGGATGGGACGTTATACTTTAGTCAGAGGTACTAGCTTTTTTTGTGCCACGATGAGCACCAATGAAAACCACCTCCAAACACCGATCATAATACTTTGCATTCATAGTATTAATTGAGAAACTTCAGATGTTCGAGTATGTAAGGAGTACAGCAATGGGGTATTGTCCTCATATCGTATTTCAGAGTCCGAATCAACAGATGAAGCTATTTTTCGTTGCATCATCTGGCCGCCTCCTTAAGCTTGTGCATAACCGCAGCAACGAATCCAGGGCCGTGTCGCTGAAGCAATCTCCTCGCCGTGAGCAATTGCTGCAACAGCTCCTTTGCAATGGGGATATGATTAGGCCCACATCCATCATAAAGTCGTGGCTCAGCTAGATGTTTTTGTAGTGCCGGGACGACCTCCGAGCTCGCGCATGCGATGAATAACTTCGCATTTAAATTGGAGGTCATGCGAATACCGAGTAATGCGCAACGTCGCGCATCTGGGTCCGTATCCCTACCCGTAGAAAGTGTCTCTATTAGATCCTAGGATGTAGCACAAAGAACTGTGATGATCGTACCTCCGATTAAGCACCAGAGCGAGGGCGTCAAATGCATTCGCGTCCAGCACAGAGCGTATACCCAGCTCTCCGCATCTCGCGAATTCGCCAACGCACCCAGCTCCTGCTGCCAGCAATTGGTGAACAGAGTCACTGTATCGAGAGGGGTGATAAGCGACCAACGAATGAATTCTCTCGGTGGCCTCGCTTAGCACTCACGGGTTTCGTATATGTCCTATAACCAAGGGAACGATCCCACTCTCAATAAATCGGCGTATCACGGTGTTTTCTGTTTGTGTTGCGGCCATACACCGATATGTAGCCTTCACAGTCATGGCGCGCACTGTTGGCGACGCGTCTCTGAATTACGGACCTGGATCAGCGACGAATGGTTCACAACACGACGGAGGGAATACACGAACTCGCGTTCCAGAATGTCCTTGAAAACCTCAATGCAGCCAGCACGAGCAAGTCGATGGCCGCAGCGACGGTCCGGTGAATCAACCTGGGCCACGAAAGAGAAGAGAATGTGCAGCGCCATGAAGTGCTCTCTACTATTGAATTTACTATGCAAAAGACATTCGGTTAACAGGGCATATCCTCGGTCCAAAAAAAACGGGCAAAACCGTACGGTGATCGTAGAATGGAAAGCATGACATTCAGCCCTGTGTCATCCTCGGCGGCAATCGCTTCTTGGGCTGGTATACCGGTGTCGCACAAGTTGGACAGGGTTCCCATGATCTTCGGGATAATTGATGGAAGTCGGCGACCATCATCCAATTCGAGAGGTGCGCGCGATGGTCTAATGAAAAGACAGGTAAGGGGACAAAATCCGCGTAAAATAAAGTTTATCGCCCACCCAGACGCCAATAAATCCACTAGAACAGAAGGTATATTCGCTTGTAAAAACGAACGGACGAAATTTGGGTCTGCGTCATCTGACGCAATGGAGTGGAGGATGTCCACTGCGCGATAGAGGGACTCTGTAGTATTCGGCGAGGTTCTTTCATCAAAAGTAGGTGTAATCAGTCGAGCTGTCGACTGCGCTTCCCACAAACTCACCTAAAACGAATGATCCTTGCAATTGCGTTGAGCAAGGGCGGAGAGGCGACTTGACGGCATGCCCAACTTCCGTTCTCGGCGTAGATAGCTAGAGCAAGAATTAGCCCGTTACGTGTCGCTTCAGGAGACAAGAACCTTTCCAGCTCCTGTGACCTTGTTCGATCCTCAGTATTATAATGCACAATGACTCTCCAATTCTCACTAGAATGCGCAATTAGTCAAATTCGACAAGGGGAGACGAGAACTTGCGGTTCAACTCACATTCCAGCCAGGATATCTACCGAGATCCCTAGAAGCTCATCCGCCATTTGCCCATCTTGCATTGTTATTAGCGGCAAAGCAGCCGTCAAAGCAAGCGCTGCGACAGGAGGACACGATTTCCTATAATATTCCAGACTTCAGCGGCCGTTTATTGCTAGACAAACGACGAGCGCCAACGGAGCGTACATATTATGCCTCGCTATCACCAGCAGCCGGGTCAACGCCTGAAGCCCGCGCAAGGTTTCCTTCATTGAGCTTGTCTTGTCCGACCCGCTCATGAGAATTACTGCGGATAACGCAATTGAAACCACAAATAGGGGTTCAACGCTGGTTTGAGGCCAGGGTCGGGATTCGGAATCACTAAATCTAGTGTGAGATGTGAATAATCTTCGAACTATAGATAGGCTCACATTAGTATACAAGCAGCTTCAAGGAGTGCTTGTGGGGCTCCAGCATTGATAAGCCTCGCATGACAGCTTGTTCCCATAGTTGATACAATTGCGATGATGTTGCTCATTGCATACCGTGACCAACTTGTATAACACATCAGATCGTGAATAAATCTATACAGCAGACCACACAGTGGAGGTAACTCACCTCAAATTGCTGCCATTGATGATATGAACAAGAGATTCCAGAAGACCACCCTCAAGGGCGAGCGTGGCATGTTCCGGTAGAAGAAACCCGAGTTCCCGAAACAACTCTATGATGTGAGGATTTTCCAAAGGTTGTCTTGAAGCACTAATGGACTCTTCAGCGTTAGTGGCATTATCCGGATAGTTGAGAACCCACGGAAGTTTCTTGATTTCCGTCATTATGGCCAGCAAGCGTTCGCCAACTGTTTACTTTCCACGTTAACCGCGGTCATGAGCATCAGGGGAGGGTGCTCACCTTCTGATCCCGGTGCTAATATCAAGTCATCAGGAGTACAACGAATAGCATCCAGGCTAATATTTAGGGGCTTGAGGACGTCGCTACAGGGACCTCATTAGCGGATGGGCGTAACTCGGCAACAGGCAACTCACCTAGATGACCGGGAGAGATCTTGGAATATAGAGCTTGCCAAGACAAGATCTTTGGTATGGGACCGTGCCATTTCCGTACATCCCGGATGCTGGAGAATGTTTACTAGGGTTTTGATGATCTTTTGGTCCTGTGTGCCGTTGATTTTGTTGTTGTCCTTCAGCCTGCAAGATAGGATAAGTAAATGTTGGGGGGTCGATAGCCCCATGAACCTACTTAAGTACCCGCTCTCTTCCGATATGAAGGATTTCAAGGACCCCCATCGTCACATCGGCCTCTAGTGGTACAAAATGGGCAATATTGCAAATAGTAGACGACATTCCAGCCAGCAGGCCCATCGGCATCCTGGAAAGATGTTCAGCAAGCATATACTAAGCGTATGAGTGGAGCTTACTCGGGTATGCTTTTGGTCGTTTGGGCAAGGTATTCACTTCTCACGAGCAAACGGGAACCTGAGGAAAGTTCGCTTATCCACAAGAAAAATTGTTGGATGAGCTCCAGTTTCTCCGAGTGAGCGTCATCAAAAGCCCATCTGGGTCAAATCTGTTGTCAGGATCCGGAATAAAGAGCTTAGCAGAAAGTTGCAGCTCACATCGTAGAATCGCCCAGAATTTCGCTGACGAAATCACATTCCTCAATAGCGGCGACGAGGTGAGGAGTTGGTCTAGATGTTGTTCCTGATGGTTTGTCGCTGAAATTCCTGAAGGAACGTAGGAGGGATTCCACATCCCCATTACTATGAAAGTTGGGGAGTAAAATTAGCTATGCATAAATCATGGAGAAGGTGAGTGAACGAACCCAGATCGAAGAAGCTTTAGGCACAGCTCGGTATAGCCTACTTCTAGGAGTGCTTCTTTCGAACGTTGACTGCCTCCTGCGATACAACCTAGGAAGGCACAAACACGATCTCTTAGCTCAGCACATTCCTCGGAGCTTGAGCTATTAACAGTGATTGTGATCGGTGAGAAGGCTACTTGTAGTAGATGGGAAGGTGAGATAGAAAGTGTGGTGCTTACGCGAGTACTTCATCGTCTATCAACTGTATAATACCAAGAAAGTCATTCGTTTGCTCTCTCATCATATTCTGGACGTCCTCGTTTGCTTCGAGGGACCTGTGAATTTAAATCTTCGGTCAATATGATTGATAAACCACAAAATTTGAGGCATCAACCAACATGCCGAGGGTATGCAAGGCCGCTCCCTTCACAAGCTCCTTGATGTCTCTACATAAACAACCGATTGAGTGACTCGTTTAATAACAAGAACATTGCAAATATTACCGATCAAGTATGAGTCGAGCGAACACGTTCTTATGTTCAGATTGAAGGAGCGCTATGTCTGTTACTCGTCGAGAAGATAGCATCAAGAAGAAGTTTAAAAATTCGAAGATATTTCGAGGCAAAGTATTGTCACTGTCAAGAAATGATTCAATTCATTTGACAAGTGAGAGCATAGTGGGAAAGGAACGTACTTGAGCATGATCGTAATAGTGGTCAATACCATGTCAACAGCTCCACTTTGTACAGCGCGCTCTACGCCCTGCGCATGTGGCGCGCCAGCTGGATTGCTCGTCACAAGCGTTAGGCTCCTAATCACATGTTGCACCAATAGCGGTGTATTTGTGCTAGGCCTCATGATATAAGTTTAGTGTCATCGCGAAGAGAAAGCAGACTCACTTCCTCGTGCCGAATTCCACAAGTGGCTCAATGATGGAGGTGTCGCGCAGAGACGGGAAGCCAGGAGCTCCCACCCGACTCAAGCTCTCAACGATACCGAAAACGATGCCTAGTGGACTGTCAGGCGGTATGCCAAGTACAGTTTTCTCCCCAGAAGGGCTTTTCGATGATCCCTTTTTGCTTGCTATCGGAGGAGGGACGGCAATCCTTAGAGGTAATGGGTATGGTTATCAGTCGTCAAACGAAGCTACGAAATAAAAGGCGGAGCTAACTGCAAAAATTGGGCGAGCATCTCATCAATCCCAAACCTGGCGAGGTCAAGCATCCATCCTAGCTGTCGAGTAAGTGGGTACAACATCTTTGCTGCACCTTCCACATCCAGGTTGCCACTGTAGATTTTGGCCTGATGGTATAGCCCTCGTGCTGGATGGCTGGAAGCGATGTAACGGATTTAGTGGCATGGAGGGTTAACGGGAAGAAATTGTTTGGCGTACACATCAAGCGTCATACGATCCGGACGGAAGAGAGTCCCTCGTTCGCCTAATACCAGCTCGATCTTGTAGCAAACCTCAGCACTCTTTGCATTCCCAAAGGCAGAGCTCAAAATATCCTGCAACTGCTTGACAAGATTGTGGGGGCGGGCTTCGAGTGGTATCTCAATCAACTCGCGACGCCAGTAATATTTGAAGTACGATCTGAGGAGATACGAGATGGATGCTGCCATTGACCAGCAGTTGTGCCCGAAGAGGTCATAATTGGGGTCTACTGCGATA
This sequence comes from Clavulina sp. PMI_390, assembly GCA_015039315.1. Taxonomy (NCBI): domain Eukaryota; kingdom Fungi; phylum Basidiomycota; class Agaricomycetes; order Cantharellales; family Hydnaceae; genus Clavulina; species Clavulina sp. PMI_390. Next base: position 84,310 of record WIDE01000070.1, read on the forward strand.
TACCGACCAAGCAGGAAAGACAGGTCGTATAATTTCGGGAGGAAAGCAGGTGGGATATCTGCCAGCTCGGCAGAAGTAACAGAAGATATGCGCTCAACGACGAAGACTTTTCTACTAGCAAATGACTCCTCTGCACCAGGTCGCATAATCTCAATGAGATCAAGGACCTGCTGATGTGATCGACCCCCAATAGGTGCAGCTCTTGGGTCATCCGATGCGACATCAGATAGTTCAGAGTCAGATTCCGCTACTGCCGCTTTCCCCTTTCCCTTAGGGCCCGATTTAGACTTCGGCTTTGGCTGCTGTGGAGTAGAGCTCGGTCCTGAACGCATCCGACGGCCACGATCGATGCGAAAAGTCAGTCCTTTCGCCACTAGCCCGGCCAGTTCCGCGTCTGATATCGACCCTGGCTTTGTTGGCTTCGCGGGCACGCCGTTCAACTGGATAGGTGTGGCCGCGTAGCTCGCGAGCTCAGGTACAGGTGCCAATTTAACAACAAGGAACTCATGCCACCAATCAGTGGATTTCTGGTGTTTCCAGCGCCGAACTTCAAGAATAGGGAGGTTGGATACTCCAGATTGTTTCGCCCACGTCGTGAAGTGAGGTACGGAGAGTGGAGTGATTCCACCGGCACAGCGAGTCTTGAGGTTCGATATATCTGGAGGAGGCAGTCGAGCTGCGTCGGAGTATGGAAAGGGAATAGCATAGAGACAGAGACCACGTTAGAAAACTGCAGATATGCATCTACCACTTTAGGGGTCCCATCTATGACGCGCGAAGGTCTTACCAAGGGCAGAAATATTGGAAAGGGAGTTCTTTGTGGGATCCATCCAGTATTGGGATTAGAGAGGATTACTGTGTGATAGGGGGGAGGGGGGACTGTAGCCTTGATGCTTGCAAGAGGGAGACGGCGAAGGAGGCGAATTCAAAAATGACATCCTGTCACACAGCCTCGCGAGTGTAGCTCTCTGAGTCAGTCGTAGAGGTTACACGAAACGCGCCAAAACGAGGTCCAAACGATCTAGTTGCAAGGAGGGCCCAAAGAAACAAGCGGATATTGGGACTATCTCTATAAAGTGCTTGCCAAATGCTTTCAACAGAGTTCAATCCCATGAACGGAACCATACAATCACAAACGGTGCAAATTACGGCACAACAATGACTTCCGCTGCTGATCTTGAACTCCACATCGAGCTCTCCACTGCCAATCACTATCAACGAACATCCTTGCGCTTTCAAATAAGTCTCTATCTGAGACGACCCACGTTGGAGACTTTTACTGAGGTGCCTTTATCAAACTCACCTTCCTTCATCCTTCCCCTTCACTCCCGCAGCTAGTACCAATCTGTTATTACCTATGATTTTATATGGCTTCAGAGGCCGGGTCTAAGCTAAGGGCAGTCGTCAATGCTAATAATAACATTCTGTACCTGGTCTCAGTGCCGTATCTGGGTTGAGGAACCCCAATCTCAGCATCCATCCGTCTTCCAGTCGAAGCTACATCGAGCCCTCCGTAATTGGAAGGGTATAGCGTAGTGCTAAATATCAGAACCGTCCATCTCGCTCCCAGGCTTTAACTATATAGAGACTTGTGTCATTAAAGCGGATTGCGAGACCAAACAAGCGCTATTTGATTGGTGTGGTGCGGGGTCGCATTTTCTTTGTCCACTCTCTCAGTGTCGTCCCTACTACACCTATCAAACAGCAAATGATGCCATCTGCTCTGTTTTCCTGAGTTGTTTGTCATTTCGAAGCGAGCCAGCGCCGCAGTCCACCTCAACAACAATTGGGCTCTTTTCGCTGGCAGGGCTGGCTGCACGTATATATAAGACTCCTCACGACGCTCAGATCGTACTCCCTCAGAGATACCACATCTTGCGTTCTCGCAATCCTACACCTCCAGTGTACCATTTGAGTCCCATCAGCTTCTGTACCCAGCCATTAAGCTTCACGATGAGCCCTTCTGCATCTTCCCATGGTCAACCTACTCGTGTACGCGAAAGCACGAAGCAAAGAAAGTGGGACCCCAAAGAGGAGATTTACGCTGAGGATCTGTACGACTATGCGAATTCCAATGGCGTCGCACCAGCGATTCGCAGCGGGCATAACAACTATGGGCAAGGATTGGTGTGTCTCTTGCTCTTTTATTCTATAAATCATAGGCCCTCGTTCGGCTGTACTAAATGGATGATGCCTGTTCATTCCCGGATCCCTTTAGCAATCGACTGGTCGATGTCCTTATTGTCAGATGGTCAGCCCGTATGCTACATGCAGATATCAATGGTGCCCCACGAACGCACAGTCAGCAGGGACTGGCGGCAGCGGTAGCGGCGGTAGTTCTAGAGGAGGAGGCTACGAGATTGTTGCTGAGGGTGCTAAAATGGACCGTGGTCGTCCTCGGCGTTAAACGACCACTCCAGCATCGCTACATTATCTTTTGTTATGCTCTCTCTAATTATCCCCTCTATATGGTAGTACTGTCGGAGCCGGTATGCTTTAGAGTCTGGCTTCCCATATTTCTCATTCATGATGATCGTTTGAGCTTCACGCTGCCCTCAAACTATACTTTACACAGTCTAAACTTTGTTTTGTCCGTGATCGAGTTATTCTTTTGTCATCCCAACAGCATACATCAGGAACCTTCGCCGAGGTCAGGTGCTCAACCAACGTGTAATTCCACAACAATTACTAACACGTGCAAGTGTAAAGGATGAACATTAGTCAAATTGACGCGAGGGATCAAGTATGGTAACTAATCTACATGATACACATTTGGCTTTGTCTTTAGCCATTGGGCTTTCGAATTCAGTATTGATGAAATGAAAAAGAGCTGGGAGAGAGAAGAAATTGGATGGAAAGTCATGGCAAGCAGGAAAAATCGAGGCAAATGGAAGACTTTGTGTCGTGAAGTGGCGAGAGAGAAAAGAAAAGTCATGTGGCCGAGAGGACAAGATCGAGTAGATGGAAAGAAGCAAGAGCAAGAGGAGAGGCAGAGGCAGAGTGTAAGAAAGAGAAAGGAAGAGTTCTGAGCTGGGTGTGGTGATAGTGGTAAAGGTACAATTGCAGAAACGCAAGAGGAATGAGAAAAGCAGACGAAGAATAAGACCCCAAAATATACATGGTAACAAGAAAGGAGAAGTAAGAAAAAAAGAAACCAAAGGCGCAGTGGTGATACAGTGGGTAATATGGAAGATTGAATCAAACGAGCTTGATATGTGGTTGATTGAGAATGATGAAAAAGAGAAACCAAGATGAAGTGAGGCAGAAACAAATCGAGTCGAGGTGAACAGTAACGGTTAGAGAGAGAAGCAAGGTATCGAAACCGGTGCGGCAAGAAAAGTGAGAGGGACTGTTCTTCGGGACCAGGTGTAGTTCAGTGTTCGGGAGGGTCACAAAGCAGAATATCCAGTGGGAAAGAAGGAGCAGCAGGGAGAAGAGAAGAGGAGAGTATGTTCGATCCAGCAAGCCAAGAAAATATCAGTCGCTCGCTTGTTAGTCTTCAACATCAACGATAAGGCTGCGCTCGAGAATGAATTTGCCCTCCTTGTATCGCTGATTGTCCACGTAGGCCTTGTCCTGCATATAAACAGAGAGAAAGGAAAGAAGAAAGGGGGGAATGATCAATAATTGGCCAGTGCAAGGGTTCGGCGCGCCACATGGATAGATAGAGCACAAGAGAGGACGAAGTGGCCCATGCGCTCCATGGAACCAAAAGCACAGGAAAGAAATAACGCAACCACAAGCCAAGCTCGCGGCACAAGCGCAAGAAGAAGAAAAAAGCTGGGCAGATGGCAGATGGAACCAAGACGCGCGCATGGACGACGACCGGTTATCCATGAGAGCGGTGCACACACATGCTCGACAAAGAAAGAAAAGAATAGTCCAAGCAATGATGAGCAAAATGGAAAGGAAGAAGAGCGGTGTTGGTGATCGGGCGGAGAACGTGCATGAAGCCAAGGGCATTTAGTTGGTGCACCATGCAGTACATCATCGAGCTCTCCCGCCGCCCGTGATGAATAAACAGAATATTCGCCATGGAAAGAAAAACAACATGCTGCAGCGGAGTTTTTTTTGACGGGCGTCAAACGCGTTCGCTCGGGCAGAAGAAGGAATGAAAAGCAGGAAACGAGGCACAATACGATCGTAATCGGACCCCCCTCATGAGACGCGGCTATTTGACGCGGAATACGAGCGGGACCGATAGAACAATGACGAGATAATGCTAGCTCCCCCCAAATATGAGGGACGATCCAGTGAATGAGAGTGACAACGGAAGAACATCGACGCGATCATCAATCCAGAACAAAGAAGGAAGCAAGAGAGAAGAAGAAGAGAGAATCTTTCTAGCCCAGAGGAGCTAGAAGAACGAGAGTTGTTGCGCATGATACGTACGTATTTCCAGCCAACCATTGTCCCGCAGCGCGTGCAGTAGATATCGCGGACCACATGCTCGCCTGTGGTCATCGCGCGGTTGACGGGGTCGCCGTGGTCAACATTGACACTGTTTCAGTGTGTATGAACGTGCGCGTAAACGTCCAAGATCCAGAGAGGGCAAGGTCCAGAACGCGCCCCGAAAAAAGATATTGGCGGATCCCAGTTTCGATGACAGACAGGTTACAAAACGAGGGAGGCGGATTTTGGTGCCCGAGCGTCCAACATCCGCACGTCAAGCAAGTCAATGGTAATGGAGTTCCGAGAAGGGGAAAAAGACATTGGGGCGGGATGTAATAGGACAGGGAGCCAGCCCCACGAACACATACAGAATTGACAGCATATGCACAATTCGTTGGGGAAGAGAAAGCGAGGCCAGACCGGGATTTCATCGGCGTGAGTGCACGTTTGACGGTGGGTGAGGAGGGAACATATCCGCGCGCGGCGATTGGTTCGTCCAGGCGAATGGGTATATCGACGCGGTAATTGAGGAGAGGGCGGGAGCGCGCACACAATCCGTTGGGGAGGATAGAGATAATCGAGATTGAGATTGGATTCGAGAAGGGTATGGAATTGGGTGGTGATGAGATGCCGGTGTCAACGATAATGAATGAGGGATAGATAGATCCCGAAGGGAAGGTGGTGTTGTTGTAGGTGGTTGTTGATGTTGTGGATCCCGTTTGGGCGCGCGGGCGGCGAGGCGAGAAAGCATATACAAAGAAGCAGCATGGACCACCACGCCGATATCAATCGGATTATGGATGGAACACGCGGTAGACGGACCCAAGAGAGAAAGAGTAGAACGTGTGCATCAGGGACTCAATTCGATCGGACGGCCGAGAAAGTGAGGGGCAGTGATCATCAATGAGGCTGTTTACTTACACGTAGTCGAAGAGATATGCGCGACCATACTGGCCGGTGAACGCCTGGCGATAGTAATAATAATGGTAATAATCATCGTCATCATAATGGGCAATTTACGCCATAGATTTGGGGGTGACAAAGGTAAAGTGAGCGGATTAGGTTGGGGATTCATCTCTTGTCATTTAGGCGGGCAAAAGGAGCAACCCAGCGCTCCAAGGGTGTCAAGTTGTAAGATGAAAAAAAGGAAAGAAAGAGAGACACCCACTCGTGAGACCATGCTGCTAATCGTCGCCAGGTGCGTTTGGCACTTGAGACACCCAAACACGCGGATGTCGCTCAGGTACTTGTTATGGATCTGACCCATTCTCTCGCTTGCTTTGCTCGATGGTGGTGGTTAACGTTGTTTCTCAGGGCGGGATGAGTGCGGCTATTCGTGCGTGGCGGCCCCTAATCAAACTACGGTGGGATCGAGCAGGGCTAATAGTAACGGGTAACGGGTGCGGCGTGACAATTGATCGTGACGGTTGTGCGTGGGACCTGCTCACGTCATCTCACGAAATTCCTCCCCAACGACTTTCGTTGGTGTTCAAATAGAGCCAGCCCCCAAGAGCGATCCATCGTCCCCTCGCCCCTCCCCCACATTCCCATCATCGCGCCGTAGTCGCCTTTAACCTTACCTTACTTCCTCCGCTACCTCTCAATCCACAATGCGTAAGTTGTCTCACTTTGACGCTGAATCTTTATCTTATTCTGACGTCCAACCGTGTCCACAGCTGGTACCACGCTCCAGATGACCCCTCTCTCTCCCCTCAACCCCGCGGCCGCCCACATGCAGGCTCGTCCCATGGCCCCCGCGCGCAAAATCTCATTCCCCCCTTCGCGCCCCCTGCGTCCCTTCGCAGCTCCCAAGCCCACCCTCAGCATTAGCTCCGTCTCCCGCATCCCGTCGCCTGGCAAGACCAGCCCCACCAAGACCAAGCTTATCGAGCCCCCAAAGAACTTCCCCGGCGGATGTGGTTTCTTTGTGCTCAACCTCTCTGGTGACGAGCTGGCGCGACGCGGGTGAAAAACTCGGCACGCGTTTCAGCGTCCCGGCTGGCGCGTGCACCACTCTCTGTTCAGTTTCCTCGAGCCATACACTCGTAGGAAGCCTGTCGAAGAGTGTGGCCGTGTGTGCATCGCTGTCAAACTAGCATGCCCATGCAAACGTGCGCTCCGCCACGGCCGGCGCTTCAAACACAAGTCTGTATGACTCTGAGCTATTATATCTCTCTCGACCGCCGCCCGTTCGTCGATCCCTCTCCAACCCATCCACCCACCCATTCAATCTCCCATCCGCCGTCCATTGCTACCCTGAATCATTATTCACAACCTACCTTATTGGAACCCATTCCGCCCTTCTCGTCCTAATAACTAAAGAGATCAACGCCTCTCCTCTCCGAATTCCCTCATCCCGTCCCTTCCTCCGTCTTCCCTGTCCCATGCGCTGTTCCTCCAAGTTGTATTATTACCACTAGCTTCAGAGCTTCCTTCCCTTCGCCGACCGAGCGGCGGCCGCAGCCCCCTCGGGCATCATTGCGCTGGGCCCCACTGCGGCAGTGCATTTGTCCTGCTGCCCGTTCCGCTGTTCCCGTAACGTATTATGACCAATCGCTGTGTCCTGCTAGCTAGCTCTGCCTCGCTCCAAAACATTTCTGTGGGTGTGGCCCAGTCTGTCCTTGTTTTCCAACTTTTCATGTTGTAACAATAGAATATTTCTTTCTCTCCTTCACCTGCATGTTCCTGCCCTTCAATTGTCGTAGTATAGTTTGCTACACTTCTTTGCGATATGAAAATTCTGTTAGCGCGTTTTTGTCGTTCTTTCGAGCCTTCAGAGCCTCTGCGTGTTGGCGTGTCACAGCTCGCCTGGAGAAAACTAACCGAAATTCACAATGACTGATGAAAAGTGAGTTGAGTGGTTTACGCCCCCCAACCATTCCCATCGGAGTCCCCGAGCATCGCCCCTCATGACCACCGTCGTTCCTGATGCCCATATCCATGGACGCACGCTCGCGAGTCGTGGGCGTGTGTTCTGGACTCTTTGTGTGAGTGAGGTGCGCGGGATTCCTTCGTTCGTGTTGGTGTTCTTCTTTGTTCTAATGTTCGCTGAGAAGTTCAAGTTTAGGCGTAGCTATAGCATTGCTGGGAAACGCAATAAAATACGGGCCGCCTGCCAACCCAACCCAAGCAAAGAAGAACAACCCAGGACCCAGCCTCCTCATAGAGGGAGTATTAATAGAGCCGGCTCGGAGATGCGATGACGACGCTTCGCACACGTCATTTCATTGTTGTCTGGAGCGCATTACGACGAATTGGCAATAGCACACCTAATCGATTCTGAATGGGGATGACAAGCTTATATGACGAATGGGGAAAAACAAAGGAAGCTTTTTCTGATCACGTGCTCGATGCGCCCTTTCGTACCAGGTCGTCGTTCAGCTTGATCTAATCTATACTGTACGAGAGTTTGGCCCACCGGAGTGATAGGATATAGCATGAGAAGACCAATGGTCCCCGCTGCCAGCGCTCTTATCGCTGGGTTCGTCCTCGCACACGGTGCCGCTGGTGGTGACCTATGCGCATGATCATGCGTCGCGGCACTGGCACTTCGCCGATACTCAAGGCTCTTCTGCTCGCGTTCCCGCCGTTAGTGCTGCTGCTAGGAACACTGCTAGTCCGATCCGATCTCTCCCAGAGAATCCTGTCCATCTCCTTTGTTCGAGGCGGCGCACAACCGCCTGTAGCTCATCATGCAGCTCGTCAATCTGTCACTCAAGGAGATAATAGCTCATATGAACACGAAGATCATGATTGGATCAAGAACTGGGACCGAGAACCTAGTGAGGATGAGACGGGCCAACGCATCTTTACTGCTGCAAGCGAGGTCATGTTGTACTGGCCACAGAGCGTCGTTGTGCAAGGTAAGTAGCAATACTTTCCTTGCTGCATTTTAGGTACGAGAGCAGGGACCAGGCTCCTTCATCAAAAAGAATTGTCTCATTGCCTCCATGAAATGGGCGATAGAGCACCTTATTCCTATAATGACTTGCTTCCTCATTCCCTGACGCTATCATTGATACTTACATGTCGCTATCTCCCTAGGTCATTCAATTATACCCGCCGTTATCGCGGCAGGCACTGTCCTCTATCACGGTCGATTAGACACGAATGTCCCAACTGGGCATAACTGGCTCGCCTTTGATTTCGAGCACGCCTACTTCTTCGCCAAAGCCCCAAACGGCTACGTGCATGCCTTTTCTACGAAGCGTGCCCTAAGAGTTATTGTCTTTGACGGACTCAGCGCGCACCAGGCTCGTGATACACAACAAGCCTTCTTTTATGGACAAGTGCTCGAGGATCCTTCATCTATTGATCCTGAAAGTGGAAGGGAGTCGTGCACGTGGGCACGCGAGCATGGCATCGATGGTTTCGTGCGAACGGAGATGCACTTTGAATTCATCAACTGCGATTTTGCGGGGACGATGCAGCCGCTCTCGGTGGTTAGGGTGCTCCCAACCGAAAATAGAGTCGACCGCTCGAGGCCGGATATCGCAGCTGAACCGTTTGTCGCTAGTCACACCTCTTCTCCTGATCCCCTATTGCCCTCTCCGCCCTATAATAGGCTCCTGGCATCTCCTACCGCAGTCCAGAGCTCGATGGGGTCGAAACTTGATCGTGTTGTTCCACCTGAAGGGTGGATTGGCTCCTTCCCAACAGATTTATGGATCGAACTCGACCTCGCTGCCAAACGACACGACTTCCCACCTGGAGAGACGCGCGTGCGGCCCGTCTTCAGTAAATTTGTGACGTTCTACGACCCTGCACTCAAGTCGCTGTTACCCGGGAGGAGGGGCAAGCTTAGAGATCATCATCGACTTGTTGGGATCGACAAAGAGGAGGCAAATATAATCATGAGGCAACTAGAGGAGGCGATCGATGATGAGGCTGGGTGGAATGACAGGAGGGGTGCGAGTGGGGTCGACTGGGCGAGCATACTGCGCGTCGTGGTAGAGCAATACGGGGAGAGGCTTGAGTATCTCAACGATACCCTCTCCGTTACTAGCATCAGATCTCACCCAGACAACAGTTGGTCGTTTATTCGAGCGTTAAAAGCGCGCCAGCAAGTCCTCACTATACTCACACCATATTTCAGCATTTACGACACCCCTCAGACCCCCTCCTCAAACCTCTCTTCTGAGTCCTCCCTGGAGCCCATGCGCACGTGGCTTGCACCCGTTATTCAGCGCTGCGCTATCACTCACACCCAAGGTCTGCCTTCGCACCTCTTCACGAAACAGGAGCATCTCCTGTACTATGGCGTCCGGACCGTGATGCGCGAGATTTGTCGTCGTCTAGGACGGATGTTCTATCTAGCATACGACATTGAGCCTTCCGATCCACAGGCGATGCAGGCAGAGGAAGTGTACGACGCAATAGCAGAAGCCATGCGAATGGAAATCAGTTCACTAATAGAGTGGCTGGATTGGGTGCAAGTATGGGTGAAATGTCGCCCCGCATGTCCTGGTGACGTGAGTCGCTTGTCTCCTGTTCTACGTGTTTTCTTTCGGGCTTATCTTCCTTGCGACCGTATGTGCTGCTTTCTTTGTCCGTGGATCTATTCAGCAATACTGCCTCCCTTCGAACGGCATACCTGGTGATCTCCCCCACCGTGGACCATCGGGAGAATATTTAGGGGGCCGTCGTTCTCCTCAATGCGTGGAGCGGCCCAACGTATGACGCCCAGCGCGAGAGAATGGACCATACTTCCCTGTCTCTCCTTGCTCAATGCTTTCCTCATCCGCAACACCTTCCATTCATCTCATTCCCTTGGCATCAGCATTTCATGATCTACCGTATAGTAATTCTTCAGCACTTGCAATGACCTGGGCCTAATGGTTCGTTCATCCACGTCTTTAAACGGTCCTGTTGTTTGTATATGAACAAGAAACTCATAGATTTCTTCCATTCCATATTGATTATATGGTGCCATCCTTCATCAGCCATTGGATTGGACACATATCTTGCCTGTCAACCTTTCATTCCTGAACTTGGGCTGCCAGTCTCTTGGTACATGCCTGTTACTCATTTGGCAACATGAAGAGCGGCCCGGGGTACGGAACTTCATTCCGTTATCCGATACGTTTTCCCGTACACCTTGGAACTAGAGCTCGCTGTGTTCCATGTTTGTGGCGTAGATTGTGGCTTGAAGGATGTGGTTGGAGCGGACTTTCGGCACGGATATTAGGAAACCTTTCACGTGCGAATGCGCTTCAAACCTATTCTTGTACGATAGAAAAGCACCGTGATAGGTGCCAGTTGAACTGGGGCGTAGGACGTTGGGGAATAGATCTAGAGCGGCCTTCCTTATCTCGTCGTCGGCATCGTCAAATGAGCATGAACCGCCAAGAATGAAAGTTTGGCATCTGAAATTCCGGATAAACGCGCGTAGACAACATTTGAGTCATGATAAGATACCACAAGTATATTGCACGAAGGATCATCTACGAGCTTCTCAGTAATACAATCATGACGGCGGTGCTATTGATCCATGTAGTTATGACGGACAGAACCTGGAACACGAAGCTCGTAGAATGGCAGTTGATAATTTAGACTGCTGAGGATCGGACCAATGGAAGATCAGTTTCAGTCCATGGGTGCGGGACCGGGAACTGAGGACCCTCCTGGTCCGCAAACCTGGATGCTATCGACGTCGTTTCATACCATTCTATTGAGGGATGGACGGTTCTGGGAGGAGCGACGACCATTACGCATTGGGTCTCTTGACACACACAGGGAAGCGAAGAGGCCCTGAATAGTCCCATCCAGGCTGACGAGGTGGTTTGTCACCAGGACCAGTGGATGGAAGACAGTATTCCTAGAAAGGAGAGATCGGCAGTAAGCCAGAGCAACTCAACTGATGTTCGTATAGTAGCACTCCACTCACATCGATAGCGCAGGATGGCCGACATTTCATCCAGACCTGCACCCAATCCAACCACTCCATCAGCGAACTGATCTCTACACGCATAGCTTCTGCTATTGCGCTGTACGTTTCCTCTGTTTTCTTCTCTGGGTCGATAGTTTCGATGTCGTACGACATGTAGAACATCCTTCCCATTCGGCGACAGATCTCGCGCATCACGGTCTGCACGCCGTGGTATAGGAGATGCTCCTGCTTTGTAAAAAGATGGGTAGGTAGCCCTTTGGTGTGGGTCGTGGTACAGCGCTGGACGACAGGGGAGAGCCATGCGCGTTTGCTCTCCATGGAGGACACATTGGCGGGGATGTCATAAACAGTGAAGTATGGGGCGAGGATTGTCAGCACTTGCTGGCGAGACTTGAAGGCCCGCGTGAAGGGTACGGCCCTGTGGGTAGCGAGCGTATGATTGAGGAACTCGAGCCTCTCTCCGTACCGCTGTATCACAACACGCAGTATGCTTTCCCAATCAACGCCACTGGCACTACTCTTCTCCTCCCATCCGACCTCATCATCAACCACTTCCTCTAGTTGTTTCACCATCATTTCGACGTCCGACTTCTCGATGTCCAAAAGTCGATGGTGATCCCTGGTCTGACCCCTCCGTCCCTCAATCAACGACTTGACCTCTGGGTCATAGAACGTCACGAACTTGCTGAACAAGGGCCGCACGCGTGTCTCTCCCGGAGCAAAATCGTGACGTTTGGCTGCAAGGTCAACTTCAGTCAAATAATCCGTGAGGAGAGAGCCGACCCAGCCCGCTGGCGGAGGAGGACGACCAAATCCTGGTGATGATGGTCCGTCTCGTCCTTGTGGGAGCTGAGCATTGATCTTAGATGCGTTCGGCTTTCCGCGCTTGATCATGTCCTCAGAAGGTAGCACCCTGAGCGTTGAAACCAGCTCCATCGTAGTCCCGAAGTCGCAAATGATGAGTTCAAAGTGAATTTCTGCTCGCATGAACCCATCGATGTTGTGCTTCCTTGCCCATTCGCACAGCTCCTCCTGGGGATCAAGTGGAGCGCCTTGTTCTACCACCCGCCCATAAATGAGCATTTGTTGAGTATCGCGAGCCATGTGTGCGCTAAGCCCATCGAACGCAAGGACGCGGAGAGGACGTTTGGTGGCAAAAGTGAGGACATGGCCGGAGGTAGCGCTAACGAAGACATGTGCATGCTCAAAGTCAAAGGCAAGCCAATCGGGTACGGCTGGTATGTTTGCGTCTGTACGGCCATGGTAGAGGACGGTGCCTGTCGGAACAACGGCTGGTATGATAGAAAGACCTAGAGTCGCAAGGTACGCAGTCCGACATGGGCCAGTGAATGAGGAAGTAAGTTTTCGGGGAAGCGACTAGTCAGTGTCGGTTCAGTGAGATCACTAGAGTCGAAGGATATAGGGCCTTGTCTTTCTTGCGCCAAAATTGAAGCTGAATCCGACGGCTTACCTCGCACAATCACGCTCTGGGGCCAATAGAGCATGGCCTCGCTCGCAGAAGTGAATATACGGTGGCCCGTCTCATCCTCGCTGGGCTCTTGATCCCAGTCAACGTTGCACGGTTCGGGCTCGGCTAGCGCATTCCCTTGGGTCTCCTGTAGATTTGCTTCGTACGATAGTCTCTGTAGAGGGAGCTGCGCGGCTTGAACGACGAGAGACCGCGTATGCTGGATGACAGTAGATTGACTTGGCTGGAGAGACAAAAACAAAAGTGCGTTCAAGATCCATGGCCAAGGTGTACAGCGAAACATTATGCCAGCACCCGACCGTGGGGGTTAAACTAGAGAGGACCACTGTGGATCCAGTGGATGACCCTCGTGAGCCTGCAAAGCGTATTGGATTATGCTCCAGCATGGTCAAAGCTGTCAAACAAGCGCGATGACCGGAACCATTATCCCGGGGCTGTTTTGGCTTTTTGGCTCGGTGCTTCCCACGCTTGTCGTCGGCGGGCTCTTCACTGCATTCCTTTCAAGGGTGCTGTGGGAGTGCTCTCACAATCCTGCTAGATTTACCTCCTGACCCCGATGGCCCCACATTCTGTAGCCCAGAACGACCACGCACTGAGTAGCTACCTCAGCATTTCAAACCTCCAACGGAAGCATGGGTCCTTCTCCGCGCTGGAAGGCCTTCAAGGCTTTTTCCCGCTGCTCGCTCGGCAACACCGTCTCATCTATGCGAATACTTTCCTTGCGCAGTGAGCCGTTGATCCTAATGTTGTTCGATGCAGCATTCTCCCTCCTCGGAACTCTGATGTGATGTTCGCCATTCTCCCGAGCTTGCATGCATACACGACTTTTTCGTTCGTGTTACCAACATCACTTGTGTTGGAGAATTTATGTCGCGGTCCATGCTAGTTTTGGATCAACAGCATAAACTGCTATTTAAAAAAGTTGATTTGTTGCGACCAGCGAGATAGATTGATATCAAAGATGCACGAGGCTGGTGATCAGTGGTCAAATATTTCTAAATGCTACAAGCCCGCGCTCATCTCTTTTCCTGGGCCGTTCCAGGGCCACAGGAATGGCTTTTCCAATTGGCCTTGACCCTCAGTAGACCGTTGGGTACCAGGAATCCCGCTCTTCTCATGCCTCGTCTGCTGATTTGCTATACCGCATCCAACCCTCGCCGACGGCGCGCTATTGTCTCAAAGCTTGACAAGCCAAGTGGGGCTATATTATGATATCTGCAGAATGTGTAGCTGGACAAGATGAGCGGAAAGAAATGCACGCTTTGGCGATCACTCCAGTGCGAAGCTGCGCTGCTGAATGGTCCTTTTGGAGGAATTGTCAAGTCGCTCTGCCGCCGTAGAAGCAGATAGGTGGATCTTTGCCACCACCTTGCTTGCATTTGTCATGATGAATTATTCGCATTAACACACGTTGTACGCATCTCCATTCCTGCATGAACCAATTCCAATCATGGTATTTCCCCTGCCGTCATGTGAATAGAAGAGAACGGCTGAGCCACGATGAACTGGCTACAGTGGGGCCTATCCTCCGCTATCAGTCGCCAGCATGGTTTCTATCCCTGACTATCATTTATCGTTTTCGCATCGAGCCAACAGAAAGAAAAGGAAGAATTGTGGAGGTATTGCAAGGCTGCGCGTGCGCCGAACAGAAATCATTGGAGATAAAAGTCTGACAGTACGAAGTTCAAACATGACAGCTGTGGAGCGGGAAGGCGGACGGATAAAACGGAGGAAACCTCCCGCCCCGACAGCTTGAACTGCAAAAATCCACCATCTTCCAAGTGACGCATGTGATGCAGAAAACACATAAATATGCCTACGCAGTTGAGCGAATTTCCCCATCACTCGCTTCTCCCATCCCCTCATCCTACTAAGTTTCAATATGCAGTTTCAGTGCAAGTGCGTACCCTCTTATCTACCGTGGCGGTTAGACGATTAACACGACCTGCTTTGTCACCAGCCAACATTGGTGGCCTCTCCAGGTCGACGCTGCTCGCACCGAAGCCCTGAGCCTCTCAGCAGCCACCGAGGCCGCTGTCGGTATGTACTGACAGTTTCTCTAAAGACTAGGTCCGCTCACACCCCCCGCTCCACTCATATTTATATTTATGTAGCTGCTCCCGTTGCTGATGCCGAAATGGCCGCATTTTGGAACGAGCTCGGTATCTCCATGAACTTCTAGTGACTATGTCAGTCGTGCTTTGGTATCGTTTTATCTTTGTTCCTCATTGACGTTTCGATGCTTGCTTTCGTCACTCGCGTAGCCCGTGTACCCAGCGTGTTTTGAACATATCAATAATGAAATCGAATGACTCTCCGTCTCGCCCTGAACATACATAACGTGACTCTAAAGATCAGCTGACCATTTGAGTGATAACCCTCATATAAGAGGAACTGATACATAGAGCTGTGACGATGGTCAGAGAAGGGCTGGTGTCGATTGCAAGGCGATAGGGTGCCACAGCTTGATGGTATTCACGCTAATCTGGCCCGGTGGGCATGTAGTGTGATGAGATCACGCCGAGATGCTGGGCTGGGTAGAGGGTAGCAAAAGTTGCTTTTGAATGAGCCATTGTCTAATTCAAACGTTCCGATATTTTTGAAGGACTGAAGAATCATAATAGATGAATCAAAGTAAGGTTGACAGAAGCCAGAGAGAAGCTTCTGATGGTTGACAGCTGGGAAATGCATCCTATTGATTAGGACCCTTACGAGTCAGAACGCAAAAGTATTGCCCAAGACTCGTTTTATCACGATTCCGTCCGGGCAGGCCGATGAAGTGGGAGAAAAGTGCGTCGCTACGTAGGACGCTTTCGGGGGTCTGTCTGAATTCTGAACTTGTCGGAATGCTGGACGTTAAGCAAAGGTTCAGACGTGGAACCAACCATGAGCCAAATCGGGGAAAGGGGAATAGATAAAGAGGACATCCTTTCATCCAACCCGTGAAGAAGCTCGAGGAACTATTTTGGCGAGCTGCTGGGCTCGTCAGCGGCGCGCGAACTTGATGAGCGTGGGAACCTGGGACACCAATACTTCGCCCACAGCCATCAAGAGGTTTTACAGATTCCTACCCAAGGCTTAATTACTAGCACTTAGTATCATATACTCGCCAGAGATTCTCTTGCAGAGATCTGTGCGACGTTCAGGATCCTGTGCTAACTAATTGGATCAACGATGAGACCACCAAAATGCTCAAGAACCGAGCCGTCTATTTTGTTGATCTCGTGACAATATAACTATGACAGTGCTAACACTAACGTATGTACTTACATGTATACCGGTATGTATGAGGGGTCGAGGCCGAAACACAACACAACAAAGAAATTCGTAAAATAGCAGTTGATAATTTAGACCTACCGAGGATATGACCAATGGAAGATGTTTCTGATATATTCATGTGGGATAGAAGGGGAGTGGAGGGGGTCCTAGTGGACAGAGCTCATTCCACGAGGTGTGGGATTGGGGGGCTTATTACGCGTTTGGTCTCTTGACGCAGGTAGGGAAGCGACGAGCCCCTGAGTATCCCCAGCCAGGACCACGAGGAGGTTTCTCGCCGGGACCAGTGGATGGGAGGCAGTATTCCTGGAAGAAATGAGGGAAGAGGTGGTCAATAAGCTAGGGTAACTCAATAAAATTTAGCAGCAAAAACACTCACATCAATAGGGCAAGACGGGCGACATTTCATCCAAACCTGCACCCAATCCAACCACTCCATCAGCGAAATGATCTCCACGCGCATAGCTTCGGCTACGGCGCGGTACGTCTCCTCCGCTTTCTTCTCTGGGTCAATGGTCTCGATGTCATACGACATGTAGAGCATCCGTCCCATTCGGCGACAGATCTCGTGAGTCACGGTCTGCACGGCATCGTACAAGAGGTGCTCTTGCTTCGTGAACAGATGAGTAGGCAACCCTTTGGTGTGGGTAGTGGAACAGCGCTGGATGACAGGCGCCAGCCATGTGTGCTTGCTCTCGATGGATGCGGACGACACGTTTGCGGGTGTGTCATAAATGGTGAAGTAGGGTGTGAGCACTGTGAGGGCCTGCTGGCGCGCCTTGAACGCTCGCGAGAAGGAATTTGTTGAGTTGGCGGCGAGGGTGTGGTTGAGGAACTCGAGTCTCTCTCCATATCGTTCCACTACGACCCGGATTATGCTTGCCCAATCAACACCACTCGCGCTGCTCTTTTCTTGCCAACCAGTCTCATCATCAACTGCCTCCTCCACTTGCTTCACCATCATCTGCACCTCCGCCTTCTCGATCCCCAACAGTCGATGCTGGTCCCGAGTCTTGCCCCTCCTTCCTTCGACCAACGATTTGATCGCAGGATCATAGAACGTCACAAACTTGCTGAACACAGGTCGCACACGTGTCTCGCCAGGTGCGAAGTCGTGTCGTTTAGCAGCAACATCGAGCTCGGTCCAAAAGTCCGTGGGGAAAGAGCCAACCCAGCCTTCAGGTGGGGGAATACGACCACGTCCAGGTGGTGGTCCTCCAGGCCCACCAGGGCCACCGGGACCTCCTGGTCCGCGTGGGCCACGACCTGGCCCGCCCGGTCCACCTGGGAATCCTGGACCACCAGGTGGGCCTCCAGGGCCTCCAGGAAATCCGGGGCCACCGGGCCCATCAGGTGGACCTCCCGGACCGCCTGGGCCACCACCAGGAAAACCTGGGAAACCTGGATCTCCTGCACCACCAGGCCACTGTGGAGGAGGAAGAGACCCTTCTGGAGGGGCCGGGAAATCACCGAACGGAGGGGGAGGGAAGTCAGAAGGAGGGTCTGACTCGGATGCGTTTCCGCGCTGAATCATTTCTTCGGTCGGTAGCACCTTGAGGGCAGAAACCAGTTCCATCGTACCCCCAAAGTCACAGTTGATGAGTTCAAAGTGCATTTCCGCACGCATAAAGCCATCGATGTTGTGCTTGCTCGCCCATTCACACAATTCCTTCTGAGGATCGAACGGAGCGCCTTGCTCCATTACTTGCCCATAAACGAAGACCTGTTGGGTGTCACGGGCCATATGGGCGCTGAGCCCATCAAACGCAAGGATACGGAGGGCCCGCTTGGTGGTTAAAGTGAGGACGTAGCCAGTGGGGGCCCTGGCGAACAAGTACGAATGCTCGAAGTCGAAGGCTAGCCAGTCAGGCACAGTTGGGATGTTTGAAGTTGAACGGCCGTGGTACATGACGGTCCCCTCTGGGATGACGGCTGGAATTATGGAAAGACCTGGTAACGTGAAGCAGGCACATTGGTACAGTTCAGAGATGAGTAAACGAGGAAAGGGGCCATAAGAGGAACAAATGGTCAGTAAAAGTTCGGCAAATCAATAAGCTTTGGAAGATGGAGGGTAGATTTGAGCAGGACTAAACCAGGAATTCGACAACATACCTTGCACAATCACACTCGTCGGCCAGTATAGCATGGCCTCGCTCGCAGAAGTGAAGATACGGTGGCCCGTCTCATCTTCGCTAGGCTCTTGATCCCAATCGACATTCCAGCCCTCAGGCGCAACGGCCTCATCTTCTTGAGGGGACTGCGGATTCACTTCATAGGATGGTCTTTGAAGGGGTAGCTGCGCCCCACGAACGAAGATGGATGGTGCTTGCTGGTCGAGATCGAGCTGACTCAACTGGAGGCACGAAAGCAGAAGTGCCTTCACGATCCAGGAAGGGGCACGAAGCATGGTGCGTCCACGTCACCAACCGTGGACGAAACTAGTGAGCACTGTGGAGGAAGAGAGCTGAAACCTTGCAAGGGCCATGTTCCCCGGGGTCTGCTATCGGATAACGCCGCAGCAATGCGCAGCATCAATCAAGGGGCAGCGACTATTGCGACGACTCTATATGGCCGGTATCATTATACCGCGGTCGTTATATTTGGCTTTTTTCGGCTCGGCCTTTCTCACGGTCGCCCTCCCTGTTCACCACTGAACGATGGACCGAGGAGAGTTCGTGAAATGAGTCAGAATGTATGCGATGGACTTGAAATCGACTACAGAAAGTTGAGCTTAGATGCCATGATTGAGATCGCTCATCCTAGCCTCATAACCCTTCGACGACCATGGATGGTCATCCACTTGGGAACATTCAGCTCGGACGAGTGAGAATCTCTTTATAGAAGTGTGCTATCATCTATCGAACCTGCCGATCGATATAACACGATAACAGTTCAGAACATGACGATGTTAATCGGCGACATACGAATGGGGGTTCTTTGACTAGAAAGAGGAAAGATAAATCGAAGAAGGTAGAAGGATAATCCCGCACGTTATTCGCATCTCCCTAAGGGATCGAGACCTCATGCGTTGGGTTTCTTAGCGCATTGAGCGACGCGATGGCCGCCTTGGCCCCCACCTCCAGGGCCTCGTCCGGGTCCGCGTCCAGGCCCTTGGTTTGGCCCACCATTCGAAGGTACACAGTATTCCTGGACCGGCAAGGAAATTGATATAGTTCGTGAGCTGACGGATTTGAGTGGGAGATGCAAAAAAGTGGAAAGCGACTCACGTCAATAGCGCATGCAGGACGGCACTTGAGCCACACCTGCACCCAGTCCAACCACTCCAGCAGCGTGCTGATCTCGATGCGCATCGCTTCTGCCACTGATACATAGCTCTCGTGATCCACCTCGATGTCACCGTCGATCGCCTCGAGATCATATGCCAAGTAGAACGTCCTCCCAAGGCGCCGGCAGATCTCGCGCGTGACAGTCTGCACACTGTCGTACAGGAGATGCTCCTGCCTCGTGAAGTGATGGGTAGGTAGACCTTCGGTGTGCGCAACAGCACAGCGCTGGACGACTGGCACGAGCCACGCGCGTTCATCCTCAATGGAGTTAGAGTCGGACGACACATTCGTGGCGACTGGAGGGGTGTCGAAAATGGTGAAGTACGGCGTGAGGATGGTGAGTACTTGCTGACGTGCTTTGAACGCTCGTGTGTACGGCGTCGTAACATTACCCGCAAGCGTATGATTGAGGAACTCGAGTCGCTCTCCATACCGCTCTACCACAACATGTATGACGGTGGTCCAATCGATGCCACTCGCGCCAGTCTTCTCGTCCCAGCCCGATTCATCTTCCATCGCTTCTTCCAACTGCTTCATGACCATCTTTGCCTCATCGTCTGCAACTCCCATAACCCGATGTTGATCTCTGGTCTTTCCTCTCCTGCTGGCCAGCAACGACTTGACCGCAGGGTCATAGAATGTCACAAACTTGCTAAGCACTGGTCGCGCACGGGTTTCACCTGGCGCAAAATCGTGCCATTTAGCAGCTATGTTGGTCTCGGTGTGAAGGCCAGTGGGGAAGGAGCCGATCCACCCTGGGGGCGGTGGTGAGCGCCCACGTCCTGGTCCGCCTGGGCCACGACCTGGACCACGCGGGCCACCAGGACCTCCCGGACCCCCTGGACCCCCTGGACCGCCCGGTCGTTTTGGAGGAGGAGTAGGGGACTGTGGGGGATCGTCGGATAGCGAGACAGATGATGACGAGCGCTCGATACTGTCCTCAGACGGGATCACTCGGCGAGCCGACAATAACTCCAGCGTAGCCGGGAAATCACAGTTGATTACCTCCCAATGCCCCTCAGTGCGAATGAAGCCATCAATGCCATGCTTGGCACCCCAAGCGCACATATCATGCTGAGGTGCGAATGGACTCGGAGCCTCCTGCCCATTTAGCACTCTCCCGTACATGAGGATCTGTTGAGTATCCATAGACATGTGTGCACTCATACCGTCGAATGCGATGGCGCGCACTGCACGCTTTGTGGCGAGGCTAAGCACGTAACCATTAGGAGGTCGGGCGAAGAAATGAGAGTGTTCAAAGTCGAAGGCGAGCCATTCGGGCACGGTGGGCATATTGGGATCGGGGCGGCCGTGGTAAAAGACAGTTCCCGCTGGGATGACGACCGGAACGAATGATTGACCTTGGAACGTCGTAGCGCATGTTCGTGTTCATACCGCAGAAAGAGTAGATATGATAGAGGAGACGTCAGGGCTTCTCTCGCAAGCGGCAGGCGACCAAATTGTTACGTACCTTGCACAAGGACACTCTGCGGCCAGTATAACATAGCCTCGCTCGCCGCAGCGAAGACAAAATGCCGCGTCTCGTCTTCATCTGGCTCTCGGTCCCAGTCGAAGAACCACTCCTCTGACCCGCCAAGTTCTTGAGCTGGGTGAGAGGACGAGAGCTGGGCGGCGCTCAGGACCTCCTCTGCTGGCTTTTGGAGTGGAAGTTGTGCGCCTTGGACATAGAAGGATGATGTTTGTTTCCAAACGCTGGACTGCCCGAATAGGAAGCCCAGGAGCAAGAAGGCCCTTCTTGCGACAGAGTCGCTGAGCATTGTCGACGTTCAGCACGGCTCGTGAGGGAGGAGATAGAGTTGGAGCTCAGGCAGGAGTGTGCGACAAGGGAGATCTCAGCATGTTGTGGCTTATCAGATAACCCGGTGAATTCTGATTCTGATGCTGGCCGGTGCGCAGCGTGGAGAGCTATCTATATTGCATGAGTCACGCGCCAATTTACAACCTAAAATTAGCGACAGAATGGGGGTGTTTCCAAACTTTCTCCCGCTAGGTTGCTGTTTGTGAGACGCGACTCGGTTTTCTTCATTTCCTGAAGTAAGCACAAGATGAATGTTCCGACGTGCAAGAGTTGCGTGGACGCACAGAAGTTCAAGTTGAGGCGAACCAAATAAGTGCCAACCGGCCGCCTTTCGAGTTGCTCCCACGAGACCCCCGATGCAGTTTACGACAGGCAGAATGCTTTTATCCTCGGCCTGCTTACCAACATATTCAGGGGACTAAACTCTATCGTTGGCGTCGCTTGGAGTAGACTAGGCTTTAGTGCCTCAACATTGAGTCGCACTTGGACTGGCGGACGCGACACTTCCTTGTACTTTCCGGAGTTTTCTAACATCGCCTTCAGTGCAACAGGGAATCTAGATTTCACATCAAACACCCTGAGGGTTTAAATTTATCTTGATGTCATAATCGATTATGTCCGTAATTGTCAAACTGCCTCCAAACCCCGGTGACGCCATCTCTTATCACCTCGCAACAAAACACCCTCTGGGGCCAACAGCCGATCGGGTCTCATGATCATAACGCACGACGAACCTCCGTCACGCATTGGGTTTCTTCACGCACTGAGGGAACCGACGGCCTCCTTGGTTCTGGGCTCCAGGCCCACGTCCAGGAATCTCGCCCGGTACACCATAAGAGGAGAGGCAGTATTCCTATATAGGAGGGAATAGAAGAAGTTAATTTTATGAGAAGGGTAGAAAAGAAGTGTGGTCGCCGCGCTACGTAAGAGACTCACATCGATGGAACACGCGGGGCGGCATTTCACCCACACCTGCACCCAATCCAGCCAACCCAATAGCGCGCTGATCTCCAGGCGCATCGCCTCTGCCACAAGATCATAGCTCGAATCTGATTCCATCTCTGCCTCGATAACATCGATGTCATAGGCCAAAGAAAACGTGCGTCCGAGGCGGCGGCATATCTCGTGCGATACGGTCTGCACCGCATAGAGCAGGAGACCCTCCTGCTTCGTAAATAAGTGCGTAGGCAGGCCCTCAGTATGTGCGGCGGCACAGCGCCGGACGACGGGTGAGAGCCACGCGCGTCTGCTATCCAGGGAGTCGGAGGTGGCTGGAGGGGTGTCGAAGAGGGTGAAGTATGGTGTCAGGATTGTGAGCACCTGTTGGCGGGCCTTAAACGATCGCTTGGATGCCGCTGTAGTGTTCCCGGCTAGCGTATGGTTGAGGAACTCGAGCCTCTCCCCGTACCGCTCCACCACGACGTGGAGTACCGTGGTCCAATCGACGCCACTCACGCCTGTCTTCTCATTCCAACCCGCTTCATCATCCACCGCATCTTCCAACTGCTTTATCACCAGCTTGGCCTCCTCGTCATCGATGCCCAAAAGCCGATGCTGATCCCTCGTCTTACCCCTCCTTCCGGCCACCAGCGACTTGACCGCAGGGTCGTAAAACGTGACGAACTTGCTGAGTACTGGCCTTGCTCGCGTCTCTCCTGGCGCAAAGTCATGCCATTTGGCAGCAGTGGTGGTCTCAGCCCCAATATAAGTGGGGAAAGAGCCTATCCAGCCTTTTGGAGGAGGTACTCGACCGCGAGGTGGATCAGCAGGTCCGTCTTGCTTCCAGGTATCGCGCGAAGTAAGCCATGATCCCCGAGATAGGCCGTCGAATGAAGGGGGCGGGATAGAGAGCTCTGTTGTGGCAGGCTTGGAGCGGTCGATTTTCTCTTCGTCAGGGAGCACTCTGCGCGTAGCAAGCAGCTTCAACGTCCCTGGGAAATCGCAGTTGATTATCTCCCAGTGATCTTCAGTGCGGAGGAAGGCATCGATGCCATGTTTGTTCGCCCATGCACACATAGCGTCTTGTGGAGCCAAAGGAGCATCCCCTTCGAGCACTTTACCAAACATGAGGATCTCTTGAGTATCAAGTGACTGGTGTGCGGTGAGTCCATCAAAAGCAATGGCTCGTAGAGCACGCTTGGTAGTAAAGCTGAGCATATAGCCGTTAGGCGCACCCGCAAAGTAATGAGAATGCTCGAAGTCGAATGCGAGCCATTCGGGCACGGTGGGGACGTTAGTGTCGAGGCGACCGTGGTAGAGTACAGTGCCTGCTGGGATAACAACGGGGACGAACGATTGGCCTAGATTTACACGATGAACAGGTGATTAGCACGTTTCAATCTCGATGCAGGGAAAAAAGGGGGAAGACCCAGAGCGTGCGTATAGAATCCAACCAGAACAATGAAGCCATACGACGTACCCTGCACAATCACAGTCTGCGGCCAGTAAAGCATGGCCTCACTCGCAGCGGCAAACACCTGGTGGCCCGTCTCGTCCTCACTTGGCTCATGGTCCCAATCGGTACTCCACTCTGGCCTGGACAGTTTTTCGCTTTCATCGGTTGACTCGAAGCTGTACTGATAAGACAATGAGCCGGGAAAGTCTCCCTTCTCCCTTTGAAGCGGGAGTTGAAGCCCATGAACAAAGATATCCGGCGTTCTTTCGCCACATGGGAATCGTGCAAGGCTGATCGCTAGAACAAATAGGGCCTTCACAACAAATGGGTATCTGGAAAGTATCATGGCCCGACAAATTGGCTAGGTAGTCGCCGTAGAGGTAGAAGAGAGAGCTTGAACCGTGACTTGACTTGAGTAGGGCGCTAGGGAAGGTTGAGGATTTTGCTAGTGACCGGCAGATCTCATCTTATCAGATAAACCCGTGGGAATCGTGATCTTGATCCCGTTTCACGGCGCAGGCGGCCCCTATGCACGTCACTTGTGCCGAATGAAGATGACTCGGATGGGCGCTATATTGATTTCGAAGCAACTCTCGGCGCCGCGCCGCATCGTATTGATTGTGTTCGACAACAGTAAGTCATGTTCATGTGAAGCTACATCAGGAGACAAGGACGAGAGAGAACGAGCAAGTTGCCTTGAAACTACTTTCACTTCTGATCTTCCCCCTTCCCGCAATATTTCTTGTGCGTCCTCCAGTCGCTGTGGAGTTTTGAGAGGCTGTTCTTTTGCACAAGGATAATATAGGGGACGTACGGCGTCTGGCATTGCACAGAGCAATAATACTGCACCTTGCACCGCGCGCACTGAAGCTTTGCAGATTTGAGGGATGTGCAGCCTGGGAGTCCGCATATCCGCTCGGGATTGTTGTGTGCTGCACGTCGTGCTTGCCCCTCGAGCTCTCTAAACCAGATGTCGAGTGTAGCCCATTCTTTCTTGATATCGTCAGATAGGTACGGCTTGGACATCGTGCGTTCCTTTATAAGGCTTATCTGGCGAGATATTTTGGACATTGGCGACGTATCGCGCAGACAGTCGCGCGTAGCGATACACAGTGACGAGATCGCGCCAATAAGATCAGGCATACTGCCTGTTCGATGCCTTGTGGGTAAATCTGTAGTAGGGTCTTCCCGGTCGAAGCCAAGCTACAGGGGACTCACTCGAGGTCTTCTGTGTTTTATCCGTAACCACTTGGGTGCTCTGCCAAACCTCCAGAACAAACAGTAGACCAGAGTCCATGGACTCGGTAAAGAGCTGGATGACCTCCGAGGGAACTGCCTGCAGGACCACGACCCTAATATAGCGCATCCATGCATAAATCATGAAGAAGAACCAGGCAGTCGTCGAATCTTGGCTTAGATTTTGTGGTGCATCCCACAGCTTGGGGATATCATTCAGCGCATACGCAACTGATAGGGTAATGAAGTTGTGCGATGCGAGAACTCGAACGAAGTCTTCGTGAGGATCAATGTTGATAGTCACGCCGAGTAGGCTCCACTCTTTTTCAGGATCTGTGCCTAACGCTAAAGGATACTGAATCGCCTTGAAGCACTGGTCAATGAGTTCTTCATACGAGTGTTCTGTCAGGCGGGGAATGAGCCCAACGAGAGAACCCGGCTCTTTGTTTGGCGATACCAGGGCTAAGTCTTGAGTGATCCCACGTAGAAGCAAGGTTGTCGAGCTAAAAACCCCTTTCCATGCCGTGAGGAGCGGGTTGGAGGGGATGGTGGAGCTATAACGTATCTTCCAGAACAGAGCAAAACCAGCTTCGTGGTAGGCCAGTCTAGCATAAGAAACGGCGGTCATTCCATGCAATGACAGGCGTTGTTCACTTACTCACTCACTTGAGGGACTCAGGGAGATGCTGGATCTCCACCGCAAATACTCCATGTGGAACAAACAATAGAATATGCGACCGTATATTCATAAGGGCTTCCCCCACTTCGCCATCGACTCTCTCAAAAAGGTTTTTACTCTTGAGTAGCGTCTGCATCATTTCAAGACCGAAATTTTGATAATGGGCCTTCGCTTTCGCATAAAGAGAAGGGAATATGCTCTTGGCCGTCCAAATCTCCATTATCATCATGCTAAACACATTAACGAGTGCCCACCAGACCGGGGACTGAGACCGATGGTTTCGGTTCAGCTTCGGGGCAGGCAGTGTTTTTCGGTCTATTTTGAGCACTGACCTTTCTATTGATCCAATCTGCCTCCAGTTCGGCAGGTGAGAGGCTTCCTGCGAATGGGGCAATCTCTAAGAGCAACGCAAGGACAGATTCAAAAGCACCAAACTGTTGGGCACGTTCGAGAATTCGGACCATGTCCCCAATATCCTGCCCCCTTAATGTTTCCTGTAGCTGATAACATAAATAGTGGGCCTCAGAAGGAAGAGTCACATTGCGTGGCGAATCGGACGAAAGATCGAGGGTCCCTGGCTTGATGGATTCTAATAGTGGGGATAAGGAAGAATAGACGGAATTCTGTGCCTCTTCTTCAGAGGAGATCATGGGAACGAAGAAGCCGTTTGCTTTGCAGGTGGATGCTTGATCTATTGTGATAAAGTGCAGTAAATTGCGTGTAATGTTTGGCTCACTCGCGGTACCGAAAGGTGGGCTGCACGCCATGAACGATTGCTGCAGTGATAGTGACTACACAAGGCTTCACCAGCATCTCCATTACGAGCCCTCTCAGCGGCTACATGCCATGCTCTGATTCCTAAGGCAAGTGAAGGGACTGGAATAGTCAGGTTTTGTGCTGCTTTTATCATCCTGTGTGAAGGCTCTTGACACACTACATGAATATGACTTCGATGCGTCCTATATTGATCCTGAAGCAACTATCTGCGCGGAGAGGCGCCGTATTGACCGTAAGCTACAACAGTAATATTCAGACGACGCTACATAAGTAGACAACGAGGCCGTTTTGGCGAGAGAGAACGTGCAAGTTGCCTTCAAACCACTTTTACTTCTGATCTTCCCCCTTCCCGCAATATTTCTTGTGAATCCTCCAATCGCTGTGGAAATTTCAGAGCTTGGTCTTTTGCCCAGGGATAATCGAAGGGACGTACGGCTTCTGGCATTGCACAGAGCAATAATACTGCACTTTGCACCGCGCACATTGCAGCTTTGCAGATTTGAGAGATGTGCAGCCTGGGAGTCCACATATTCGCTCGGGACTTCCAGGTGCTTCACGACGTTTTTTCCCTTCAAGCTCTCTGAACCAAGTGTCGAGAGTGGCCCATTCTTTCTTGACACCATCGGACAGGTACGGTTTGGACATTGTCCTCTCTCGTATGATGCGGACTTGACGAGATAATTTAGACATCCGTGATGTATCGCGTAATTGGCTACGCGCAGCGACGCATAGTGAAGAAATTCCATCTATGACTTCGGGCATATCGTCTGCTTGAAGTGTAAATCAACAACCTGTTCTCACAATACCGCTAGTTAGCATCAAGAGGTGAGTACTCACCAGAGGTTCTTTGCGCTTTGTCCATGGCCGACTGAGTGCTCTGCCAAACTTCCAGAATGAATAGCAGACCAGAATCTATGAGTTCGGTAGAGATCTGAAGCAGCTCGGAGATCACTGCTCTAGTGGCCACGGTCCTAATACACCGAATCCAGGCGTAAACCATGAAAAAGAACCAGGCAACTATCGAGTCCTGGCCTAGGTTCTGTGTTGCATCCCAGAGCCTGGGAACAACGCTGAGCGCATGACTAACGGAATGAGTGATGAAGTTGTGTGATGTGAGAACTCGAACCAAATCATCGTGGGAGTCGACAATGCTGGTCATAGCGAGTAGGCCCCACTCTTTTTCTGGATCTGTATCCAAGGCCAAGGGGTATTGGATCGTCTTGAAGCACTGGCCAATGAGCTCTTCATAAGAGCGTCCCGTCAAGCGAGGAATAACCCCAATCAACGAACCCGGCTCCTTGTTTAGCGATGTCAGGGCCAAGTCTTGGGTGATATCGCTTAGAAGCAAGGTCGTTGAGCTGAATAATCCTTTCCAGGTAGTGAGGAGCGGATTGGAAGGAACAGTGGAGCTGAAGCGTATCTTCCAGAAAAAAGCAAATCCAGCTTCTGAATACGCCAGTCTAGTATATAAGATGGAGGTCATTCTATGGGATGACAGGAATATTTCGCTTAACCACTTACTTGAGAGGCTCAGGGAGATGCTTAATCTCATCTCCATACACTCGATGTGGAACAAACAACAGAATGTGTGATCGAATATTCATAAGGACTGCCCCTACTTTGCCGCCGACTCTCTCGAAAAGATTTTTGCTCTTGAGAAGCGACTGCATTAGTTCAAGTCCATACTCCTGATAATGGGCCTTTGTTTCGGCGTGAAGAGAAGGTAGTATGTCTTTGAATGTCGAAATCACAGTGACCACTATGCTAAAGACATCAACGAGGGCCCACCAGACCGGGGACTAGGGCCGTTTTTTTCTGTTCAGCATCGGGAGGAGTAGTATTTCTAGATTTGCCTCTTGTTTGCTAACCTTCCCATTAGCCGCATCTACTTCTAATTCGGCAGGCGAGAGGCTTCCTGCGAATGGAGCTATCTCTAAGAGCAAAGCAAGGACGGATTGGAAAGCACCGAACTGTTGGGCACGTTCGATATTTCGAATGGGATCTCCAATTTCTTCCCCCACCATTGTTCCAAGGAGCTGAGAACATAGATTGTGGGCCTCAGAATGAATAGTCTGGTTGTAGTGCCGAGTCGAAGGAGCATCCACATATCCTGGGATGATAGAATCTAGGAGTGGGCGCAAGGTGACGCAAACGGCGTTCTGGGCCTCTTCTTCAGACGAAATCATGGAGACGAAGAGGTCGTTTGCTTCGCAGATGGATTTTCTGTTCTGCTTCGTCTACTGTGTTTCGTGACAGGGTGCCGTAAATTGTGTGGAATATTTGGTTCACTCGCGGCACCGAAAAGGCGGTCTCGGTGCTATGCCACAGAGATCGTGGATTTACAGGGCTTCGCCAGCGTCTCCATCGAGAAATCTATCAACGACTGCACGTGATGCCCTGATCCCTGAAACGAGTGGAGGGGCCAGAATAGCCGCGTTTCGCGCTGGCTTTTATCATCACCCATGGGTCTCTTGACGTACTGAGGGGAGCGACGGTCCCTTGGTTCACCGGTACCCCACGTGCGCGCCCAGGGATCACTCCAGGTACTCTATTCCTACGTCGATTAATGAAAAGCCTATCGTGAGCAAACGGCATGACACCAGCAACGATGCATCAAGTGCCAGACCCACATGGATCAAGCACGCAGGCCGACGTCTCATCCAGACCTGGGCCTGGCCTAATCAGTCTAATACGTACTTATCTCCTTGCACATTGCCACTACTGTAGCGTCATATTTCGCTTCTACTCTCTCCTCGCCTAGTATGATCTCAATATCATAACTTCGCAAGCTGAAGAGAACATGCGCCTGAGGCAACGACGTATTTCGCGCATCATTGTCTGCTCCGTGTCGAGTAGGAGACGTTCTTGCCTCGTGGAGGGGTGCGCAGGCAGCGTGTGAGCAAAGACTGAGACGGGCCATGCGCGCTCGTTCCAAAGTAAACTGGAGGATACAATTGCAGGCGGTGGAGAGCTCGAGGATGGGTGTTGCTGGTCTCAACACCAGCGACATTGTGGTTGAGGAACCCCAGCCTTTCTCCATGACCTAACTAAATTACACAACCTTATTTATGAATGGCGATCCGATCATACCCGGAACTTCCGCTTTAGTCACCGTGCAGACAATAGAGAATTTTATAGGTGCTGCCGCAGTGACACGATCAGTGGTCTGAAGCCGCAGTAAATCCAACCTCAGACAACACTGGACCTTCGCCCTACCGTAACTCAGGAGGCAGAGCGCAACGAGGGATTCACCCCTTCTCGGCCGGGTCGGATCTGCACTGTTTCGCATGTTGCGGGATAGCTGATCACCTCGAAAATCATCCTTGCATGGGTGCTCAAGGAGCCTAGAACGAAAAGGATCATGGAGAGGCAGCCGAGCGCACCAACAAGCCACTTGAAGGAATTCAAATTTCAATGAAGACCGAATTACATCGGCTCCCTCAATATATATTTCTGGCGAGAGATCTTCATCCCAATGCTTGGCCTTGACAACCTCACTCTAAACCCAACAACCTCACGACGCCACCCTTGGACAGCACGACACTAGCTCGTATGTAGAACAACAAATCACACAATCACTCGACACAAGCGCGGCGTTAGAACAAAAGATCCATGTATAATGATCAGTCGATCTAGCTAAGAACAGCTGGGTGATGGATACAGTGGGGGGTATGAACGAGACGAGGTGGCTTGTGAGAAGCCAAAAAGTACGAAATGTGAAGGGAGTGGTGGTGGACTGGTGACGACAGCACTAGATAATGGGGGACGAGTAGAAGGAATAGTTAGCTTACTATCGTGAAAGCAAGGTGAAGCGTAGGAAACACTTACAATAGGATACACAAAGCCAAAGACCCAGAAGTGAAACGACCCTATTCGGGCGATAATTTGAGGTTGAAAAAGGTGGCCTATTAGGAAAATGTTAGATTGAGAACGAGATGATCCAAGTTTGCAGAATCGTGTGTGGACTAACAGAAAATGGAACGAAAATTCAGCAGCGGGAACCAAGTCGATCGCACGAGGTGTGATTCATTGTGAACCTATGGCAGGCAGAACCAATTAGGACTAGAATTAGAGCGAACGATGAAGAGCGAGGCGTGCGTACATCTCTTAGATGATGATGCAGCTGGTCTGGCTGCTGCTGCTGCTATTCGTGTCGACGGTAACGTCTTGTGGGGTGGAAGTAGCCTCGGTGGCGGCGGTGGTGGGAGCGAAGAAGAAGGCGAAGGCGTCCATGTCAAAAGTTGAGCTTGGGGGTGGAGCGAAGGGGACGAAAGACGAAGGCGTGAGGGTGGGGCTGGGTGGTGAGGTGAAATCCTTGGTGGCCTGGATATTTATAGAGCTGGGAGGAGGGTATGAAGCATACAATGAACCAGCGGGTGTAAAGGTGGTTGTCCGCAGAGCCGTTTGGCAACGGATTCAAAAACTCGAGTCAATTCCAGAGCCACGCAGCAGCGTCAGTGCGGCCATAAGGCCCTTCCAGATCATCGGAGGCTATTCCGGACAACATAATAGCTTTGTTCACCATTGTCCATGCTACAGGAGTGGATGCGGGCGATAAGCGCTAGGAAACACCGGCATGGGCAGGGGAAGCCATGGAAACGTCGGGGGAGTCATGGTAGGATTTAGTGAGGCCGGAAGCATAAGGAAGCATAATGCATCCGCAAGGCACCATCTGGCTGGCGAAGATATTGTACAGGCTCATAGATTGTTCCAGGAGATGAAAGCCTAATACAAAAATAATCCCACTAAATCCACGAGTAAACCAGACAGAGGAAAGTGAAGGGATGCGTGAGGAGAGGCAGCTGGCGATCAATCTCCCTTTGTTCATTTGTTAGAGCATGGGGACCGTTCTACGGGGGAAAAGAAGAAGTATCAAGCTGTTATCCACTGAAGAGGCGTCAGGTGCGATCAGTCGACTGGTTGGGGGATACACGAATAACAAGAACAAAACAGACCACCACCCACAGGACGCTATCATGAATCCGTCGGCCTTAACCATGTTTACGACACGTTGAATATAAGGAGCAGGGGGACTACTGGGCGTCAGTGTGCAGATATGTCGTGTGAACGCTGACTCAACGCTAGAGAAGGCCGCCAGGGTCGCCGGTGAAATGACACAGTTGTTCAAGCAAAAGAACCCAGTATCAAGCATTCGCAGTCTGAAGACGATTATCATTGTTGTAACGAGAACGTTTCCTGGAGCCACAGCAAGTTGGAAGTGGGAAGGAGGCGACTCTGATGAGAGATACGACGTGGGTATGCTCGTCCACCCCACCTTCCTATTTCGGCGGCGCTTAATGTGGGTTTCTGAACCAGCCAGAAAATCCGATCTGCCAAATCCTCTCCCAGACCTTGTAATTCGTTGACTCATGGCCCCAAATATGACCTTTGGTGTTGCATCTGGGCTTGCGTGCTAATCTAGGTACGAGTGAGGACGTCGCGTCAGCCGCTACACTGGAGCGACCACGTTACAGGTCTGACTCGTTCAGCAATCCAAACAGGGTTCTGGAGAGTCGATATAGCATTTGCAAGTATGTAGGACTAATTCAGCTATCTGATATATCCATATCCCCCCATGAAATCCAACTATTACGCTACAGTACTGTCAACTCGTACGACGAGTTTCCCTGCTACCTTTGCGCGTTTGTACGTACCAATAACCTCTGGGAGACTTTCCAATCCATCAAAAACTTTCTTCTCAACGAATATTTCGTTCTTTTGGTCTCCCACCAAATCGAACAAGGCCTGCATGTCCTCTGACGATCCAATATTTGAACCAAATAGTCGGACGTCTCTGAAGATGAATTCGCCATATGGGACGCGAACTCCATCTGCTGGTAAAGCGACTATCACCGCGGTGCCATGCGTCTTCGTAATTGCACACGCCGTGGCTGACGCTGTGGGGTGCTCTGTCAGAATGATGCTCGCGCTGACGCCTCTCCCACCCGTCGCAGCTTGTACAGCTTTCACCACCCCATCATTACCACCAGCAAGCGCGTCGATCGTAACATCTGCGCGTGCACGACGCGTCAGCTCGAGCCCTTCGCTTCGCGCATCAATTCCTATGACTTTGAGATTGACGGCTTTTGCAAATTGTACCAGCAAGTGGCCAAGGCCTCCACCACTACCCAACACAGCGATCCAATCATCCTCTTTGAGGGGAGGCTGAGATTGAGCGCGAGCGACTTGGAGCGCTCGGAATGCCGTGAGGCCCGCGCAGGTGAGGGGTGCAGCGTCAGCGAAAGTCATGTTGTCTGGCAGGCGCACGGCGAAGCGATAATCCACGAGGGTATACTCTTGGAACGCGCCAGGGAGTGTCCAGACACCGACAAACCCACTCTGGTGGGCACAGTGCTGGTTATACTTCAGCGTAACTGGGCTCCCTTCTGCAGAATACGTCATTGTGCAGTCCTCACAGGTGTCGCACATTCCCGCACCACCGGCCGCGGCGATTCGATCACCCAGCTTGAAGCCTCCCTTGGTCGCGGCATCGCTCCCTAGCTGCACAATAACCCCAGTGGGTTCATGCGAGCCTGCGAGCTGTGAGGGGGAAGGATCGACGCCTGGCTTCGCTGGGCCATCGCCTTCTAGTATTTGGAGGTCTGTGTGACAGAAGGAGGCGACAGCGACCTTTATCAGGATCTGATATGGTAGAAGATTGTGGAATGACGGAGGGAGAGGAACGTCGACAAGTTCGTATGCTGGGGAATCTTTTGAATACTATAGGCGTGTTGAACAGAGCATTAGCGATCAATCTCAGACCGGAACTTTTTGACAATGGGCATATCGCCAGGCACAGTCCCTGCCCCTCACAGAAAGAGACTCTTCATGTCGTTATGTGTAGCACATGACATGCCCGAGATTTCTCCTCTGGGGTTCGAATTTCCTAAAGGTGATGAAGCTTACCTTGGCTACGATTGCGGCCTTCATTTTTTCCGGAAGTGAGGGCATTGTGGTTCGTTGAGAAAGGTCAAGGTGGACGGAATCGACTCCCTATAAAGTCTAGAGGGCGGTGGAGGTGCCTACATCATAGTGTATATGCCTCCACTGTGGCAGCAGTGGAGGTGGCAGTGTCACTCCAAAGTTGGTCGGCCCGCCAGCATCCGAACAGACTTCGAGAAGTTCTGTCACAGCACACGGTCACTTGACGGTTCATGCATTCCCCATCGAGGTATAAAGCCTTGATTGATGATGACAGACTCTCTTTCGCCTCCAAACTCTCCTCTTCTGTCCCAGATAATCGCTACCGATCGCTGCAATGCTTCCCGCCGAACTTGCTGGTATTCAGGTGCATAACTTCCAGATCTTCACTCTACGCTTTATCTGAACTACGCAAAAACTCCTCTCCGGCTCCTCGCTTGGACTATTATAACATCTATTCCATCGTAAAATGCTCTACGCTTGCCGCTTTCATGGTGTCGACCTTTCTAGCCTGCGCTCTACGATCCCGAGATCGTTCTGAAATCTCCAGAATTTAAGATTCTCAGTCCCAACGATAAAATTCCAGCGGATAAGTCCAAAAATATCGCTTGCTTCACCAACCCAGGACATGATCTGCATCTCGTTGAGAAGCCCATCCCCAAACCTGGCCAAGGACAAGTTCTAGTACATGTTAGGGCATGCGGGATTTGCGGAAGTGATGTGCATTTCTGGAAGCACGGTCGCATTGGTCAGTTAACTTCATAACACATTATCAGGCGACTTCGGCTCTTAAATCTAAAACTTGTACTTCCTAGGCGAGACTATGGGTAAGATTTCATTGCATGAGGACCTATCGACAACGTCAAAATAATTTTGGGCCTTTTGCCTTCATCATTCAGTCGTCTGTGCCGAGAATGGTCTTGGTCATGAGGCTGCTGGCGAAGTTCTCGAAGTTGGTGAGGGTGTAACGGAGTGGAAGAAGGGCGATCGAGTGGCGATCGAGGCTGGTGTTCCATGCTCCAAGCCTTCATGCGAGTTTTGTCGTATTGGGAGGTATAATGCTTGTCCCGAGGTCAGCTTCTATGTGGTCCAAATTTCGCAGAGTGGCTCTCGATGGTGATTTGGCAACTGCGTTCCTAGGTCATCTTCTTCTCCACCCCTCCTTATCATGGTCTCCTCACCCGCTATCATGTCCACCCTGCTGGTACGTTTCACTTTTTGAGAGAAATTTGATCATTTATCGTGCCACTGAATGTTCCACTCTCATCAGCATGGCTCCACCGTCTTCCTGACTCCTTGTCCTACGAGGAAGGCGCACTTTGCGAGCCCCTTGCGGTCGCCCTTGCCGGTATCGAGCGGGCCGAACTACGTCTGGGCGATCCTACCCTCATCTGCGGTGCTGGGCCTATCGGCATTGTCTCGCTTCTGTCTGCCCGTGCTGCTGGAGCTGAACCAATTGTGATCACTGATCTTGATGCGAGCCGCCTCGCTTTCGCGAAGAAAGTCGTCCCGGGAGTTACCACGGTGCAAGTAGATAGGAACGACAGCGCAAAAGAGACCGCTAAGAAGATCAGGGCTGCCTTTAGTAACATTGTCCCCCGAGTCGCTCTTGAGTGCACTGGTGTGGAGAGCAGCGTGCACACTGCGATCTACGTGAGCATGTTCTTATAGTAGCCCTTGCATCCTGCACCTGAATGCTCACTCATTCCCCCTTCTCTAACAGAGCGTGAAGTTCGGCGGTCTCGTTTTCGTCATTGGTGTTGGGAAGGAACTCCAGGTCAGTTTTATCTTATCCGCTGGCCTACTGATGGCTAACACATCTTTGCGCTCCATGCTGCTAGAGCATCCCTTTCATGCATCTTTCCGCGCATGAGATCGATCTCAAGTACCAATACCGCTACGCCGAGCAGTACCCGAAGGCCATTAGGCTGATTGCGTCGGGTCTCATCGATGTGAAGCCTTTGGTCACCCATCGTTTCAAGCTCGAGGAGGCACTTGAGGCGTTCGAGATAGCAGCAGACTATAGCAAAGGGAGCATTAAGGTGCAGATAGTCGATGAGGACTGAATTCCGTGCTTCTATCAGCATGTGCAACACTTGCAGTGAACCACAGTCATGTGAAGGCTGTGATTCTTATGTGTTTTGTACATCTATACTAGTTATCCGGTGGGGAGTGTCAACGCTGTATTAGATAACAAGTAAACCCAATGGTGATTGATTCTTATAATGACGCAGGTAGAGAAAACAACAATGGATGATAGAATATCCTTCATGTCCAAAGGGTATCAGACCTTGGCACATTACACGAGGTCAAGGGAGAGCTAATATAGGTCTATAAGATATCCAGACACCACGTCTATGCTTGCTTTCTCCTAGGGACGATGAATTGCGCCTGTATAATATTGCGAGATGTTAACGATGTTCTCAGAGTGCACTAGCAAGCAGAGACTTACGGAAATGAATTTGAGCACTTCGTCAATGACGATGACGGGGAAGGAGAGTGCTAGTACACCCATCCATTCGTCCCAGTTGAGAGGGGCAATAACGAACAGTTCCTATAGGACAAACCGTAATCAGCTTCCAGCAAGAGGAGCGTATTGAGGGGGTAGCACTCACCGTGAAGAACGGCACGTAAAGAATCATGAAGTGCAACGCCATGCTAAGGGTAATCGCACCGACGAGGTACATGTTCTTCCATAGTGGTAGCATGAGCAGGCTTTCATTTTCCGAGAGCGAGTTCATGGCGTTGAACATTTCGACTGTGACGAGAATCGATAGAGACATGGTTGTTGCTTTTTTCGCGTAGTCGTTGACAAACATTTCGCAGCCAATCTCAGGGAAGAGACTCGAGCACTTGTGGAAGTGAGTCTACGGAGGTCAGGGCAGAAGTTGATCAGAAATAGACGTTTCCTTATTCGAGATTGTACACTCACGAGCTGGTAGAAGCTAATTTGGGGACCACCAGCGTACATCATGAACCACCACGCATAGCCAGCCACAGTGGCAACACCAACATAGATTCCAATTACCATATACCGGAAGAACAGCCACTTACCAACAAGCGGCTCACGGCTGTCACGCGGAGGAACACGCATAAGCGAATGATCGGCGGGGTTGAAGCCAAGGGCGGTGGCAGGCAGCGAGTCGGTGACAAGGTTGACCCAAAGAAGTTGGACAGGGATCAAGGCCTCGGGCATACCCAGAAGGACAGTGAGGAAGATGCTGACGACTTCTCCGATGTTAGAGGAGACTAAAGCAGGCCGCGGTGAGAACTCATGGTCAGAATTTGATTAGTTCCGGTGACAAAACAAAACTCACTCAAATAGCGGATGAACTGTTTGGTATTTGCGTAGATCACGCGTCCTTCCTCGACAGCAATCTCGATGGTGGCGAAGTTCGAATCAGCGAGGACCATATCAGCTGCCAGCTTGGCGACGTCCGTGCCGCTCCCCATCGCGATACCAATATCAGCCTTCTTCAGCGCTGGAGCATCGTTGACACCATCTACCAGTGCTAGATGAGCAAGCAGTATCGCGTGACAGGATAGGTAAACACAAACCTCCAGTCATGGCAGTCACCCAACCCAGGCTCTGCATAAGATCCACAAGCTGTGTTTTATGGGCTGGCTCTGTGCGGGTGAACAAGCTTGCGCGCTTCACTGCCTCCAGCTTCTGCTCCTGACTTAGCGCATCGAACTCGCGCCCAGTGTAGCTCTTTCCTGTGAGGTCCTCATTCTCACCAAAGATGCCAATCTGCCTACAAATGGTTTCGGCCGTTCCCTTGTTATCGCCAGTGATGCATACTACGCGAATGCCTGCCTCTTTGCACTTCTCGACGGCTGCGCGTACTTCAGGACGGGGAGGATCGCGCATGCCAACAAGGGATACGAAGGTGAGATTGCGCTCGAAACGAGCATAATCAGCAGCCGAGTCAGATTGATAGTCCTCAGGAGAGGTCGAAGAGACGTCGGAGTAAGCCAGTGCGAGGGTACGAAGGCCCTCTCTGCCGTAAGAGAGGGTGGATTGGAGAAGATCGGCTCGTAGGGACTCTGAGAGAGGGACCGTCTTGCCTGAGCCAAGCATGATGGACGTGCAGCGCTCTAACACAGCCTCTGGCGCACCCTTGACGAACAGCGAGCCGGTAGTGCTGGTGGGGAACGACTTCGGACGAACAAGGACAGACATCAATTTACGATCACGAGAGAACTCAAATGTGAGTACGCGCTCGATCGAAGCAAGGTAGTGGTTATCGACGGCCGAAGCACGGTCGATAGGCTGGAGGCTCTTGAGTGCCGCAGTGTGAATGGGGTCGCGGGAACCAATCTTTTCCACAAGAACCTTCAAAGCTGCTTCAGTGGGCTCACCAACAGCCGCGTAGGTGTCTTTCTCCTGGAAAGGTATAGAGAATCAGGATTTTGGATAGGCGAGCGATCACAAGATAAATACATACTGCATGATATGTGATCACCGCGTCATTGCACAGGGAGCTGATTTCAGCAGCACGGATGATGGCTTCATTATAGGCGCCGCTCTCTCCACCGAGGCGAGAGCCCGAGGCAGAAAGGATGTTGCCGCTTGGGGAATACGTTGTGCCTTCCACCGTGTAGGTGTTGGGCGAAGCATTTGGTCCATCCATAATCAGGAACTGAAATACAAATCAGACGAGAAATTAGCAGAATCTCAAGATGGGAAACATACCTTGGCAACGCTCATTTGGTTCGTGGTTAGAGTACCAGTCTTATCTGAACAGATGACATTCGTGCTGCCCAGAGTTTCGACGCTTGGGAGGTTGCGAACAATAGCATTCTTTTGAGCCATCTTCTTGGTCCCCAGGGCGAGGCAAGCAGTGATGACAGCAGCTAAGCCTTCCGGGATAGCAGCTACGGCCAAAGCTACTGCGATCTTGAGGTAGTACAATGCACCGTTGAGGACACCATGGTGGGAAGGGTCAGAAAAGTGGTTGACATTGACGAGCCAGACAAGCACACAAATGACGGAGATGACTTTCGCAAGCATGTCACCGAATTCGTCCAATTTGCGCTTGAGAGGCGTCTTCTCATTCGTTTGGGAAGCGATTGACTGGTGAATGTGGCCAATTGCTGTTTTCTCGCCAGTGGCGACGACGACAGCCTGAGCAGTGCCATTTACGACGGTAGTTCCCTAAAGAGTGAATGGTACAACGGTTCAAGTTACTTTCCCTATCGAATTAGGGGTTCGTACTTACAGAGAACAAAATGTTCGTCTGGTCCTGCTTCACCGCCTTTTCATCAGCGATAGGGGTTGTTGACTTGTGAACGCTCTCGCTCTCCCCGGTGAGGATGGCCTGGTCTATCCTGAAGCTGCTAGAGGATATGGAGAGCAGCATACTATCGGCCGGCACTTTGTCGCCAACAGAGACGGTGATAATGTCGCCGGGCACTAACGAGGCAGCAGGGACACGCTGTACATGGCCATCCCTGAGGACTTTGGCCTCGTCGGGCGAATATTCCTTGAGGGCCTGCAGCAAAACGACAAGCGAGACACGTGGAAAGGTGGGTCGATCCAATTGGTCAATCACGGAGATTAATAATGGTGCCTGCATACCTCGATGGCTTTCTCAGCAGACGTTTCCTGGATAACGCCAACAGTGGCATTGGCGATTAGGATCAAAAGGATAACGCCAGGTTCGACAAATGCTGTTGCCAGAGAGCCAGTGTTTCCCTCCTCATTGAGCTCGATCACTGCCAAGACGAAGGAGACGACTGCAGAACCCAGAAGAATCAAGACCAGTTGATCCTTGAACTGCTCCAGAATAAGTTCTAAAAGTGGAGTAGAAGGTTCCTCAGGGAGCTCTACAAGTTCGATTAGAGAGGTAGACTCAAACGAGATGACTAATGGGGGACGTTACCGTTTGGCCCATACAGTGCAGCATGTTGTTTTGCCTGTTCCGTGCTCAAGCCATTGGTTGGACTCGTGTTATAGTGTTCCAACACACTTTGGGACGTTTTCGTCCACACCGCGTCCATCTATAGGTCAAAGGAGGGAAAGAGAAACTTTTTGGCGAGGACACGTAGGTAAATCCCAAACACATGTAAACACAACTCTCACGCCGGTCTCTCAAATCGGGATCTCCGCCTGTCGTAGAAGCATAGAGCGATCAAGTGCATTTGGAAAGAGAACGAGGCCTTGGGCCGTGGTGCGGCCTGAAGGATCGTCTTGTTGCGGCCTCGGTTGGCTTGCGTGATGAGGAAGCCGTCTGTCGTCATCCCACCCATTGACTGCCAGAACTCACGCCGTATCTCACGTGCCATAATCAAATAGCGCTATCAGCGCCCCAAGACTGGTTTGTGCTGCAATCAGCCCATCAAGGATCTGCTGTAAATCCTGTTTTTCCAACCTGATAGATTGATATGGCGCTGGATCGACAGGGGTGAAAGGGTTCTGATCTTCACTGATTGTCAACCAACCAAACTTTCGGTGTAGGTGTCCTCCTCAAGTCCTCTCTTCTCGCCACATCCCACTGCCGCACATCCTTCGGGACGAAACCAATCGACGATCCCGAGATTCGGAGACGGACCCGCCGTGCCCGCCTCCGTGAATCGACCGGGGACTTTTGGAACCACGAGAATCAAGACGTCGCCTAAACTATAGCCGAAGACTTCTGGCAGGAAATTTCAAAGTCTCCACCAGATTCTTCACTACCAGTCGCTGTGGAGAAATTTGCAAAATGCGTGGTATCCAGATTGAGTCAAAAGTTCCCCAACGACCCTTAATTCGGACCTCCTGGGTCCGACTGGGCCAGCTCTCTAAACAAGGCTCAGATTTCTCCTGAGAGAATTGAATTATCTATATTGGGCACATCTCCCATTAAATTCGCATAATGACTTCTTCGTTGCCGTGCTCCCGACATTGGAGCACGACGGAAAGCTCGCACAGGACTCAAGCGCCCTCGGATCTTCATCTGCGGTGGCACTCCGTGGTATTTCGGGCACTGTAATCCCATACCTAGATTCTGTATACAGGCGGGATTGGAGTAGCGGGCTGTTCTTCACTCCAACCAAGGTGGGTTGTCACGGGGATCGTCACGTCATGTCACGCGCATTGCCACACCAAACGGCAGTGTCTGCTGTGCCAAGGCACTGCTCGGAGGACAGCTCTTATCCCGCGGGTTCGACGGTTTCAAGATAAGCAATCGTACGTTAAAGGGAGTAGTTCCGAAGCCCCGATGATCGTCATCGGCACCGAGTGTACCCTCCAGGTCGTCGGATCGATCAACAATTTTTGGCAGCCGTCAAGACCTCTTTACGTGTATATACATGACAAAGCTATCCAGAATACCTGGAATGGGCGCCACAGGCCCCAATTCGCAGTGCATTGTGAGTAAGCGAAAAACATAGCATGCTCCACACTTCCCGCTTGGGCTCATTGCACCTGAAATTTGGCGCTCGGCGAGTAACCTGAGGGGGAGAGCAGATGCACAGCAACAGAACGAAATGATCCAAAAGAATTTTAAGGAATACAAGATGCGGATATGGACAAGATGTGGAAGGGTATCAGCGAGAACATAAGGGCATAAATGTCACTGGGCTATGAGACACGGAGTCAGCGGCAGAATATATGTATGACCAATGAGTATACGCCACACCTTCAATTGACTTGGTCATGCTGACGAATGGAAGGTTCTTGAAACATGGGAGCAAGATGGAATCAAGCAATTGGAGCATGGTCGTAAAATTCGTGAAATTATTGTGGTGATGGCCTCGGGCATTTACTAAGCGGAGAGTATAAGTCAGTCATGACGAATCCATTGTGCAGAACCAATAGGCGGGAGGAATTCAGAGAATGAAAATGAGCAATGAATGTAAGAAGAAACGGACGACGAGGACCCGAGGGCCCATAAGGTGCTTCGAAGAGGCGCCCATTCATAGTACGAGAGACTGACTGATGGCTTACCTTGGAATAGGAGATCAAGGCACGAT
Organism: Clavulina sp. PMI_390; assembly: GCA_015039315.1. NCBI lineage: Eukaryota > Fungi > Basidiomycota > Agaricomycetes > Cantharellales > Hydnaceae > Clavulina > Clavulina sp. PMI_390. The sequence continues at coordinate 125,426 of WIDE01000070.1, forward strand.
ACAACCGAGGGAGTGCTAGCCCAGAACACATAGGGGGATTTACATTTTACACGGTCATAGCCACAGGCTCATATTGTCGCGCGCTCAACGGGGGTCGACACCCAGTGGTCGATGCTTTGCGGGCGGCGAACCTCCTATTGCATTTAGGTGCTAAATTCTTTCATTGCCAGTAGCTCCTCCTGGCTGATGGTTCCCTCACGGACTTGTTGGATGAGTCGATACTGCGTGGCTGCAATCTCCAGCTGAGTTTGCGCAGTGGAGCCTTCCGCAAAGGAGAAAAATAATTAGAATGGTCGTCGCAAGGGAAAGTATGGTCTCTGCAAGGGACCTTAGCTCACCTGGAACGTTCGATTGAGCCTGAAGTCCGGCCAAGTGGCCCGGTGCGCTCAGTGAGGCATGCATTGGCAGCGAAGGCCCCAGATGAGAGGCATTTGCTGCTGCGTTCCACGTATACGGCAAATTTGCGGCCAATAGGTCATCCCCGCTTGGTGGTCGGAGGATGACGTTAGGATCCTCAAGGGCACCATCTACGAGGGCGGCTCCAGACGGGTAGCCCGACCCAGAAGCCGCTAGGGACCACGCCGCGGCGCTGGGAGCATCTGATAGGGGTCGGGTTGTATACGTGTTCGTCGGTAAGTGGCGCTGAGGTTGATAAGAGGTAAACAGCAGATGTGGCGATGCGCTCGATGGCCGAACGATGCCTGCCGCTCCACGTGAAAGGCGTCCCCCTGGAAAAACAAAGGGATCAGCCATGTGCTAACACTCTGACGGACCTTGGATCCAAAAACAACTCACCAGAACCATAACTTTCTAGACCCGAAGGCGCGGACAGGGATGCCCTTCGACCATGATGAGCCCAATCAGGCTGCATGGATTGATTGTTTGCCATCATATTTCCAAATTGATGTGGTGATTGCATACCCTTTGATGAACTAGGGGAGGAAGTCATGATGCTAGAGAAGCTTGAGTAGTCCGAGGCGATTTCGTTCAGAAGATCAGCCTCAAGTTGGCTGGATGTAGCCGTGTTTTGTCGCCGAAAAGCCTCAACAGCAAGAGAACCTCTAGAGGGTTGGGCTGAGGTCATCGAGCCCGCTATTATGACGCAAGAAATGAGTAGCTGGGCAGATACGAAGGGGATGTATGTGCACGCACGAGGGTAAGGGCCGTTGTACACGCCTTTGTGGAATTAATGAGTCGGAATCATCCATGGGAGAGCGTCAGTGAGGGTAATAGGGTTCAGAGATGGAAAAAAAAAATCCTCACCTGAGGCGGAAGCATGGACTGAGGTAGATGAGGAAGGAAATGAGTGTTCAGCCAAGCTGAAAGAGCCGGTTTGTGGCGGTGGAGGGTAGTCGAGGGAGAAATCAGGTGACGATAAGGAGCCAGGCACGGGGAGGCCCGCAGGGCTAGCCACTTGCGCGTCGAGGACCTGAAGCCTCTCGACAAGTTCCCCAATAAGAAGCTTCTCTGGGTTACGCCGACTACTCTTCCGTCGGTTCCACTTGGACAGTTCCTCAATGATTTCGGGGCGCTATAAAGGAAGCCAAGCGAGAGTGGAGGCGTATTAATGGATGAATGACGATCAAGTCTATACGGTGAACATACTCGATATTCTTTCGGTACACGCTCTCCGTAACCTTTCAAGCATTCAACGTTGAGCTCAATACACCTTGAACAGTCTCCGGTAGGACCCGGGCCTTCGCAGCCCTAGGACACGACGTCAGACATCGAGGATGATATCAGTAGCTGTGACTCAAATAATGACTGATAAAACTCACCCCTTTCCTCCTGATACGACATGTCCAGCAGGCTGAGAAGTTGCGACTCATGACACTTTGGCAAGAAGAGATCGTTTATGATATGTGGGGACGGAGGTGGTATGGGCCAAACAAACACATGTCAGAACACAGAGCCGCAAAGCCAATACAATGAATAAGAGACTCACAAATCTCTGTGAGGCGCAAACTCGTAGAGTGATTCGATCGAGGCTGGCTTTGTTTTATGGAGGACAAGCGCGAGCAGCAAGGGGAGAGTGGAGTAGTATGGCAGTGCGATTGTGGTGTAGTGGAGAAACTTGGAGAGAGTAGACGAAGCGAGGACAGGTTGAGGAAGTGCAGGGGTGGTGGCTGAGGATGCAGTGGCAAAGGGTGTGTGCCGTGTGGCGAGAGGGAGCAGGAGGCTTGACCTTGAGGCCGCAGTCGTTATCGATGCTGAGCCCTTATATAGGGTGATTTCGAGGCTAGATTCGAGAGAGGACGACTGTGCATGCAGTGATACGATGCTGACGTTCTCAGTCTTATAATCTCGAAAACAAGGCGAGTTGCGGGAGCGTGCGCTACCGAGGGGAGCCTAAATCTCAAACTTTGAGGGGAGGGACAAGAAGCATGTGCAGCACATGGCAACTCACTTGAGTTTTGAATTTGGGCTCATTACGTTGGTGGGGGGAGAATTGATGCAGCCTTGTTGGGTCTGATCGACAACGTGAGTGATCAGTTACAGCATTCACGGACCGAGTGATTCACGTCTGGAAGAGGGTAATCTGAGCTCGGGCTCGCCCCCTCCGTGCCCTCCGAGAAAAAATCGGCTACTTACCATTATCTTTATGACTAAATTATCGTTCAACAGCTCCCGTATAGACGGTTGAACATAGGAGTGGCAAAGCTTGGAAGGAGTCCCTTCAAATGACTCAGCATCCAACCTTAACCGACAGGAGGAGGCGAACCGTCCATTCTGCCCTGGATAATGCACCTAAAGGGTTCTCTGCGCCGCGCCTGGCCATCCCAGGCCGACGTCGACGCCATCTTGGGATGAGAGGCGTGTGTGACAGTGACGTGTTGACTTTTTTGGAGATCTTGGCTGATCACTGCCATTGCCAATTGAGTCGGAGCCGTCGTGGCTGTGAACCAATAATCCCTCGTACCATGGCGCGCTCAATCACAGCCATGCACAGCGCTGAAGACTTTGTAAGCGACCCCAATCGAAACCGATGGGTGCCTTGGGGTAGAGACATGGTATTGTGCTGTGAAGCCCCGGTACCCAAATGGTGCTCTATCTACGACTCCAAACTCGAACAATTCGGAAGCAACCAGAACGCGCAGGACCCCAATGACCGTCCATTAGGGGCATATGGTTTATTTTAGTCGCAATATTGCTTATGTATGAATGGCCTTCAATGAGCCTTCACATTGCTAGCCTCAAGCCCGAGGTCTTCTCGGAAATCGGGGGCCGGCGGGAGATTTCGCCACACATATTATATGATGTGCCCACCGGGACCGCGATGACCCCGGATCGTCCACAGGAGCAATATTTCAAGGTATACGGGTGGTACGATAGATTCACCAGACATGTACGATGACAAGATAGACTCAAAGTTGGCAGGGTTTTCCGAGCCTCGGAAACACCAATAGGGGGAAACCTACTTTCCCCTCCCCCCCCCCTCATTACGACTCGGCGCTCACGAACCAGACTGTGGGTTCGCAACAACCAGGAGCTTCAGCGATCAGGGACTATCCATGATTTTTGGCCAGCACTGCCCGGCGGCGAAGGAGCTCATCACCCTGAAGTGAGATAACGCGTGTTGGATGCTGATACCCCTATTGCACGCTCAGCGCCATGGAAGTTAATGCCCAGTGCGCGCGTCGTGGATACATTCGCGCCAGATGGCATCGGCGCGATTCTTTGTTGGTTGGCATAGTGGACAAGGCTGTGAAGAAGACACGGTGCCTGCTGCTCGTGCCTTACCCCAGATTTATTGCTAGGCTTTGTAGGCCTGATCGTATTGGGTCCGCATTATTTATTGATAATTAATTCCTCACTGTGGTGTAGTCTTGGGGTCAACTAACGCAGTATTTTCATTTTGTGACAGCGATCATTTTCTCTCTTTTTTCAGGCAACCAAAATCAACTCCACGTGGTAAGTAGCGGTAATTTCGATAGCAGAATTACCCCTGTCCCTGGTTTTTCAACTCCAGTTGTTCAGAGAGCGAAAGGACCACTCACAGCCTTGCCGCGTATCGGAACGGGGGAGTTCGGACGAGTCGGAACCACTGGCCTGACGCAAAAATGCACACCAAAGCTCCGACGCAGCACTTCGCAGTAGGTTTTTGTACAGCTTTTTTGAAATTTTTCCTTACGGGAAATACCTGCTTGTCGCCCGGGGATGCTATCCGGGCTAAACTCCTCGGGTGGGACCAGCGGTGAACGTGACGTAAGCCTCCTCTCACGAAGCCATCAAACGAGGGTTGAACACGGAGGATTGGTAATATTGGATGAGAAATTGTCGCTCCAGTGACTTTATTCAGGTATTCAGGTTCATGCCTTTCATGCTTGAACTCTCGGCTCACCCATGCGGCTGAGAAAGTTCGAGCCAAACAAGGCACGCCCATCCCTGGATCCTCGTCCGTGTTGTTGCTGAGTCCCGAAACACAGTATGCATGTCTTGGATTCTGTCACGCAAACGTGAATAACACTCGACTATTTTCTTTCCTTGGTAAGGCCCATATTCACGACAGGATGGTGTCCCCCGCGTTCCCAGGCGTGTTCTTCTGCTTTGCAGCTGTGAGTCTCCTACTATGGTGTACATACATTCATTACTTCGTTTTTAACTGTTGAAATGCCCTGATGCTCGCAATGCATTCGCCCTATCTTATCATCTTTATGATGTTCAGATGGTGCTCCTTATATTCGTGAGTCAATATTCTTGCTCTACGCGTTATTTCGCGTCATGCGACTCATGAATGTCTTGAATGGACTCGCATTAGGTCTCCGTGTCCGTGCCCGTATGGGATAAGATTACCTTCTTGGATTCTGAAATCGCTGGCAAGGCAATTGGGTGGGGTGTTTGGGGATACACAGGCTCCAGCAAAGGGTTAGGATACACGATAGATTCATCTGCTCTTGGGCTAAAGTGAGTTTGGTTGAGCAGTTATAATGGCTATTCCTAACCAAGTCCTTACTGACTAATGTTTGCGCCTCACCTCTAGCGACTCACTGCTTAATACCTCGGTGCTACGAAACCTTACGTATATCCTCGTCCTTCATCCTATCGGTTCGTGTTACCAACCTATCTTCCACAACTAGGACCAATCATTCCTAACCGGACATATTCGTTAGGTGCCGGCCTATCTTTCCTGGCATTCATGTTTGGTCTCTGCGGCTCAATTACCTACAACCGCGTTGGTACAATCCTCATGACCCTCATCTCCTCTGTCGCTCTCCTGGTCACCGTCGTGGCGTTCGCAATCGATATGATCCTCTTCACCATCATCCGCTCGCGTATTCGGGCAGACGCGACTGGCAACACTGCTTCCCTGGGCAAAGCCATCTGGATTACACTTGGTGCGCTCGCGGCACTCGTATTAGGCACTTGTGCTGCGGGATGCGGCAGCTTTGGACGTTATCGGCATCGAAGACCATCTGAAAGGCGAGTGAAAGCTCCAAGATGAAGTTGCATACTCACTGACTTATTGACGGCTATTACAGGGAGAAGGAAGAGTGGTGATACCTCTCCATGACGGCGATTTCTGTACTTCAAAACGATCTTTTCGCGCCACTATGACCGGCATATACCATTTATCTTATTATTCCCGTGTTATTGATAGGCGACTCCGCCTCCGCACTCACTGGGTTCAATCATGATGCTGCTTGCTCGACCTCCATTTACCACTTGATTCACGCCTAGTCCTACTTTACGGGTATTCCTTTGTTGCTTTGGACACCCCTCACCCCCTCAGTTTACGGTGAACCATAATATCGTCCCCTGCTACGCACCCTATCAAGAGTCCAAATCAGTGCGCTCCCAACTCAACCTAACGTTCCCATATGTAGCTCCAAATATTTTTTCTTCGCCTGTCACCTTTTGAGCCATGCTAAGACTTGGGATCACGTGAGCACCAGGACAGCCTTTCTGATCAGCCCTGGTATGGTATGTTCTGACCCATCATGTTTTCGCGCTATTGATATTCTAAATACTCGCATGTTCAGAGATGAGGAGTCTTTCGCCGATCCAAGATCTTCCTGTGGAGCTGGTCATGCACGTTTTTCTTCTTCTCTGCAAACACGCCAAATGCATCTCAGCAGCCTTGGCTTACCACAAAGCCCTTAAATCTATTACTGCTACATGCAGATCGTGGCGAGATATCGCAATATCTACACCATCGTTATGGCGAGTGATCTACGTGTCCGACCTCTCGAAAGATCCAACCTTATCAGTAGCCATACTGACGGAGCGTTGCCGAGCTTTCTTTTCACGATCAACCACCCTCCCCCTCATTGCTGAATTTGAACCTCATGAAAAACGTGCGATTGAAGAATGCATCATCCTATGGCAGCTTTTGGTTCCCCACATCTATCGATGCGAAACGCTGGCATTGAGAAAAGTGGATCAGGAGCTGGTTCGGGCCATATTTCCGCTTGAAGCGGCATTCCTGTCGCTCAGATCGTTTTCCTTCTCCGCTTGCTATACTCCGCGCGTCAGCGTCGCCAAAGAACATGCAATTGAGGACCCAATCATTGGGAGCCAACCAATTCTCTCCCTCGGCGAGAGCAAATCAGTCCACTTATCCCTCTGGAAATTACGTGTCACAACCCTCACTTCTCTGTCGCTGGGTAACCAAAATCTCGTAATGCTGCTCTCGGAGCTTCGAGGTATACTCGAGCCATGTGAGCGGCTTGAAAACTTAGAAGTTATTATTTCGATTCTTGACGATGACACCAGTAGCTTCGAACCCCACCCACTTCCCTACGTGAAGAGCCTCGCTACTGGTGAGAATACCAAGCTATTCGAGTGGTTCCATTTCCCCAATGCAACGAAGTTCAACCTTGGGGATATTCAAAGTCTCCAAATGTGCCCACTGGGCCAATGCGAGCAGCTAGTTCTGAATGCGGTCGATTTCTCGGATGTCGAAGAAGAATTGTCACACATATCCTTCCGGAATATCAAGGATATCGAACTATGGTTGTGCGATTTCACTGACCGCTTCCTTCGGCTGATGCTTGAAGATGCGGAACATGGAAGCGACTGCAGATTCTCGTCGGTCATTCGATTGACGCTCTTTGAATGTGATTCATGGGAGCCAAGCCACGTCGATTTGCTGCCAATTTTGCAAAACCTGCTTGACCTTTGCCCAAACCTAATTATCTCTTGTGACCCATTTTCCCTTCGGAAGTGGCCTGGTCATGATGGCTTTGCGTCGTGGGATGAAATTGTGGGGAGCTATCGTGACCGGATTATGGAGATATAGAGGTGAGTTGTGTCACCTCGTGCCTTCCTCAGCGTCGTCAGAAGCCATTCTCGGGGACTGAGCCGCATTAGCGGCAACCATTCAAGGAGGATATCTCTATGGTGGCGGGATAGAGCTCCAGATTTCCTATGAGCTAGTATAAGCATCGGTGCATTCTGTCAAGCACTGGCAGTGTCTGAGCTAACAGGGCTATAGATATTCTCTCATATTTATACAACTCTTTCTTACCATCGGGCAGTACCCATTAGTGTCAGCGTGCATTGCCACCGAGTCTGTACTCGACCCCACTTCTAATCCTGCATATGGATTCCTGGTTCGTTGGGTATTTTGAACAAGCGCGCTCAACGGTTCGTGGGAACCCAGGCCAGCTTACATCAACCTGCCACATGCCCCCCAGTGCGTCTGGGACATAATTCACCACGCCTTTTTGGCCCCTACAGCTTTTTCTATGGCCTAAGCAAGCTTATTACGCCTGAAAGAGGGACGGATTTTGCGTCAATAACAGTCCTCTGATCTTTTCAGCTGCCATTGACCAACAACTGTCGATGAGCGCTCTCAGCTCTACCAGGGTGTGCGCTACTGTATGGGATAATTGAAAACGCACTAAAAGGCCAGTCATTCATATTGGCGATATTTTTACCGGTGTACGGATCAAAATATACCTGCAAAAATTTCGTGCCACGAAGTCTTGCAATTCTTCTACCAACCATGCCGCTGGACACTTTTCAATAGGACTTCTTCCACCGATATTCTGAGAATGTCAGATATTGAATCGTTATATTCATCGATTGTCTCCAGCGCGGAGCTCGCCTCCATGTAAGACCAACCTTCGTTATTGGTCTTGGTTTGTGCTTCGATTGGGATACACTAATCCATCTCGCACCATGAGTTCACCGAATATTTTCCAATCAGATGAGATCCTCTCCAATCACAGATTGGCTTTTGAGAACTATGTGGATTTCTTCGACAAAACTCGTGCCTAGTTCTTGGCTATGGACTGCATATACGTATGAGTCTAGAACCCACTGCCACGAACCGAAGCTCTTTGGCCCCCTCTATGCCAGAGTCCATTCCGAAACACTTGCTCATCATTGGTTTATGCTTGAGCGGTATTTGACGGAAGGTTAGCGAAAAGAAGACCCTTTGCACCATGAATCTAGCATGTTATCCCATCAATATCGGCTTTCTGCGAGACCCCCCAGTATATTGCTAGCGTAGAAAGGAAGCAAAAGGCCACACTTGACGTCAATGGCCTGGTACCTGACATGCCAACCCAATAAGCGAGCTACCGGGGGTTTCCACGAGCGGGACACCGAACCTACGGTCATGAGTCGCACAGCTCTTCTATTCTCACTCGTTACACTTTTTAGTCCTTCTCATATATCGTCGGCGAGCGTGATTCCGAGAGGTTCGGGCGGAGAGCTACCACCAAGCAAACGCTGCACCTTAGAGCCCACCAGAAGGGCCTTGTCAGTTGCAGGCTGCTGAAATACTTTGAAGGCCAGATGCCAGCCAGCAAGCCCGATCCTCCGATGCCTCCCGAGCAAGGGATCTACGTACGCGCTACGACCGATGCCGTCTGCAAGACGTGAGTGTGTGGACACTACGGCCAGACTGTTGCGGAAAGCACTTGACATAAGTGTTCTTTTTTCCATTCAGCTAGCTCCACGTGATGCGCTCTCAAGCTATTCACGTGTTTTTGATTTGTTTCGTCAGGTTGCCACGACAAGACCGCCGCTGTGTCAGCAATGCCCGCTAAGCGTGGGTACGATGTTTCATTGGCTTCGCGGTTCTGTGTTGATGCTAGGATCGCGACACGGACACAACCGGGATATCCTTATCTGGTATGTACAGTGGACCCACGCTCATGTAGTTCACTAGTGGAGCTCAGGTCCAATTCTGCTTTGGATCATTCTTGCACGTTTGCCTTCCCTGAAACTGCCCGCTTGCGCACGGGCACTGCGTGGTTTCTCCCATGGCGTGCAAACTCAAATGCAAGCCACAGCCGATTTACAAGAGATGTGATCATAGTATTGCTTAACTGAGGCTCTTATCCCAAAGAAGTATCGAGTTCTTTAACTTTGAGACCGCGCCATGACGCCTTGCTTATGGCCTAGATGAATGGTGAGCACTATTGTTGTTATGTTTGAATATATCGATGATAATGAAAGTGATTTTTGCACACTTCTCGCCGCCGCAACGAGGGACTTGTCGTACGTCCCCCAAAATCCTCTTCTATGGAAGAATCGAACAAGGCTGACAATCTTGATTCCTATAGGTCCTTACTTGGTGGAGTGTATCGTCGACGTATTGGCGTCTTCAGTGACAGGAGACCTCATATCGATTGCGAGGGCACATCACTGGTCTCGAGATAGCTGGACCGCGCATAGTCGTTTGAACAAATTGTCGTGCGTGAAACGATATCCGTATCTAAGGAAACAAGGATGCTCAGACTGAGTTCCCGCGTGGCAAACCTGACGGATTTGCCTGACTGCGGTGTGCCTAGCCTAGGATAATACGCAGAAGAACCCGGAGAACGGTGAGCGACACCGCTTGATAGCCTGGATATGGGGCGCTGCAGCTGGTTGCATTATAGATCTACCTGGGGGCTCAGGAACCAACTGGAACAAAGGCTCGCAGCTATGATGAAGGCGAAGGACGTTAACGATGACGTTCGGATTTAGCGTCAATCCCCCTGTCTCACTCTGGTGTGACGCTGCTATTTACATTCAGAAATCGAAGCAAAGGAACTACACAATGGAGGGCAAGACGGAACCTCACCTCCTTGACGAAAAGACCGATCACGATAAACGACCTTTTGGACGGCTCCGAGCGGCAGCCTATCATCGTCATATGTATGCCGCAGAGTTGATAGAGAAGGTTTGTAGACCGTTCTGAATCCGCCTTTATTCAACGGGACCGTCCATCGATTTGTTCGGGTGTAGGAAACTTTCGACGACGCGGGTATTGGCTCGGTTGACGTTGTTAATTACAGATTTTGCTCGAGCCACACGAACTAAACACAGGACAGAGAGGACCGAGATCGAGCACATCGAGATGTTAATGACAAGCCCCGGGTATGGCTGCTTCCTTCTTGGATTGATACCATTGGGGAAGGACAGGGGCAGACCTTCCGATAGTCCCGCCAGGAGTGCTTCGGCACGTGGGGGGAGGTTTTCTGGGCGTCAAGTACATTGGTGTTGAAGGTGAGCGCTGCCTGGTTTGTTTGCTCTGAGTGTAGCTCTAGCAAATTATTTGTGCGTATAATTATATGGCCTTGCAATGAATAGCGCAAGGCTACCGACACCACAGGGACACTGGCGTAGTTTCAGATTGACGGTGCAAAACATGCAGTTCAAGCGATAGGAGGGATTTCAAAGGAGTTGTCTTGTATGATCGTGGTGAGTCGCGGCTCAATGGCGCTCAGAAGTTTGTGATACCGATTGCTTCTGATTTTTGAGGAATATAGACCCACCCTTCTCTGTCAAAGCAAACCACTGGCGAGATGCGGTTGTGACACTGTCACATCGATTGTGCACGGTATGACAGTGTCCGAGCGTCACGATGCCCCTGCTCCCTTTCATTGCAGTGGATTCTGCACGACAATTGTATCACATGCAGTGAATTTATTAGCCCCATCACAAATTCCACCTAGCTCTCGTCATCTGCTGCTTCCTTCACACAGTTCCCGACAATGAAAAGCCACCTCGACTCGGAAACTCTCCTCTCTCCTCCAATCTCCCAGCACTAGAGGCCCCGTTCCCCCATGCGTAGCGATTCGTCCCGCCAAGAGTACGCTGTCCTCGATCGAGGCTGCGCTTGCTTGCAATGTAAACGGAGAAAAAAGGTTCGTCCTCTGCACGAACTCACTTTATCGACCACGTTTTCCAATGCACTCAACCTATTGCTCGGCCCCTGTATCACTCTAGCGCTGCGACGGCAATCACCCAGTCTGTGGCCCGTGCCAGCGATTCGGCACCGCTGGGGAATGCCAGTTTCCTAGCCCACCAAAGCCCTCGCCCCCTCGCACCAAAGCGCATGCAATGCGGCTGCAGATTCACGAGCTCGAAAACCAGCTAGCCACCCTTCAAAACATCGTCCAAATGAACAATGTAGCTAGTTACACTGGAAGTGGCCCCTCACAACCTATACCATCGTCTTCTCTGGGATACATGACTCCGCAAGATCGAGATCCTGAATGGGCCCCTCGATATCATGAAACTGACGCCGGGGGCCACGCCTTGGGCTTATTATCATTCCCCCCAGCCGGGTTTCAGTCCAGGGACATGCATACTCCTGATACCCCTCCTGACCCCTCTGTCCGCGAGCGCCTGTAAGTGAGAAAGCCCGTTCTGCTTGATGTGCCGTGGTGACCTTGTTTTCTCAGGTTGGTCAACTTTCTAGCGAACAGACATCGTTGTCTCTTCGAGTGCGACGAGGCTCACTTCATGGATAGATTCCATGCGCCATCTGGTTCCCCGAATTCCATGCATCCTGGTCTCATTTCCGCTGCCCTCCTTCTAGGAAATTATTTCCCTCCTTCAACGTCTTCCGATGATCAATTCTCCTCCCACAGCTTCACTCCCAAAGGCGCGAGAGACCCAGCGACGGAAGTGTATCTCCTTCAAGAAACCAAGCACCATCTCACTCATAACCTGGCGTCTTCAGACCGGCTCGTAGACTTCATGAGAGGCACTGCGCTACTCACCTGGTACTACTTTGCAAAGGGTAGCGTCCAGGAAGCACGATGGTACGCGGCAGGTATGTCAACTTCTTTACACAACCCCTTTGCTTTTCCTTTCCCGCTCCATCGACCTCTCAAGGAGATCTGAGGCCAATATCCACTCTTTCCCTCGGCTCGCCTTACAGCCGTTGCGCTTATATGCTCATAACCACGCTTCTTGACTCTTGCACCCTTCGCATTCTGAGCTAACGCCATCAATTTGCCTTCTTCTTCATCCGCGTTTTGGGGCCCACGAACTGCATTTTCGCCATGCTTCGGGCACACCACGCTTATATTCCCCAACGAACCTCCGCCAATGGTGTATTGGCCTTGTGGCATTCTTCATGTTATACAGGGCTGGCTTCTTTGGCGGCCGCGTGTCACCTTTCTTTTCAAACCTCTCCTATCTCGCCCAATCCAAACGAACCATCCTCTTTCTCTCCTAGTGGCCATCGGAACATACCCCAACAGCCCATCGCGATTATACCGCCTGCCGCCTCTGTGATTGAGATGGAGGATCGGATTTCGTTATTCTGGACTATCTTCTGTCTCGATCGTTTCGCGAGCATCTCTGGAGGGACTTCTCCACTCATTCCAGATAAGGATATTTGGACGAGCTGGCCACGAGATCCCAGTGAATGGAAATCAGTACGTATTGATTTACATCGCCCGAATTACCTTTTCGCGTCTCGATTTTCACGTGCTTGCACTGACCTGCCTTCTCTCGCCGATCTTCTGACGAAAGGCTCGAACAGACATACCTTCTTCAATGCCTACACTCGTTCCTGAGACGCTGCTACCCGTCCTTGATTATACGAGTGGTAGTGGTGACGTCAGCAGACTTATTCCTCAGAACCCTTTGTCATTCCGCGCGATAGCCGCTTTCTTGCTTGAGCGAATACATCGCGTGTCGAAAGCTAGCTCGCCAGGCGCCGACCAACTGTCATGTAAGCTCCTCTAGAAAGTTTCTCTCCCGTATCCTACATGTTGACTAATTGGCTTCTACCAGTACTCCAGCGGCGATATAATGATCCCAACCTACGGCAGAGTTGGGATTCTATTAAAGCAGCGGCACAAAAAATTGAGCATTGCCTCCCTTTCATTCCATCCCCTTTTGCAGCATCTCAAGCCCAATTGATTGGAGGCGAGCCTAATGCTCATAGTTTGGGCACAGGTGGCCACAGTGTTGTGAAGGAGAGGAGCGCCTCTCCGCCTGCTTTTCATGCACCACTGATGGCTGAACCCTGTCGAGGGACCCCATACCCCTCGACGTCCTCATTCCCTCAGACGCCCCTTTCCTCAGTCCCACACTCTCCTAATGTTACTGGGCAAGGGTTCGCCCATCAATCAACCCCACACCTGCCGCAAACTTCAATTTTGGGTGACCCGTCTCATGCGGCGGGGCTGCTGCTAGCGCATTCTGCTCTCTGTGCAACCAGAATCGGGATTCATCTGGGAGCTCGTTATGCCGTCTCCGATACAGCCCCACCGATAAACGACGGCCCGGGAAACAACGCGGATTACTATCGTCCTTCACATCCACAATCACAGCCCTCACTCCAGACGCCAACCTCCAGTCGTCCTCAAGCCATGTATCATGGTCCTCAGCTCATCAGACCCAGTTCGACGAATAGCACCGTCTTCTTCCAACAACCTTCCACCACTGCGTCCCCTGTTGTCACCGCTAGCGACGTAGCATCGTGGCCGATATGGAACGCTCCTTTCACTAGCGGCTTTCCGCCAAACGCCCCACAATATCCCCATTCCCCTCTGACTCTTCCTCCACACTCTTTCACACCGCAGCCCCAGTCTTTGGAGCGTCCCTTGACGTCCCAGGCAGAGCACACCGCTGATCTCCCTATACTGCTCGCCGCTGGCAAAATAGCCGAGTTGGCTTCTCTAGCGATGCAATCGCACGGTGTATTCGAGGAGCTGGATATGATGATCCGGGTACGTGAGCTTCTTGTGCACACTATTTTCCTATACTTATTGTCAACTATCCTAGTGGTGCTGGATACCCGCGCTAGACGTTCTACGAGGGGAAATTCAACGGCAAGAGCAGGAACTCTCCAGTCCCTACTCATTCTCCCAGACGAGCTATCAATATCCTCCAGGAGGACAGCACCCGATGAACAAGCCTGCCACACCTACGCATCCGTTGGATTACTCTTCATCACTGCCCCGTCTCCGCGCTCAACGAGACCACCTTCAACGCGCCCTAGATAGGCTGAATGTCATGTTTCAGCAAGGCGGTACGTGCTCGTCCCTTTCCAGCTCTTCCTCAGCCTCGCCGGCAATCACACCCAGCTCTGAGCGAGGCTCAAACGCTGTACTATGTGGTTTCGACCTGGCTGACGCATCAGGGGTGGGATTGGGATCGGACAAGATGCGCTTTGGGCTCGAGGCTGACATTGGACATTCTTCTCCATTCATCAGCGGTGACACCTTACCCCGGTTTCCCAGGATGAGCTTGAGTCTCAAGAAAATCTGCTCTCCGGAACTTCTCATGCCGGATCAGCCCGCAATTCAGCATTCAGAGGCCTCTTCCCAGCATTACATTGACACTCTTGCCTCGTCTCCGTTCCAACATCCTTTGTCTCATTAATCCTGCACGGACATGGACTATGATTCCAGTTTACAATCTATTATGTTCTTCGTTTCATCGTCGCCTCCCGTTTCCGCCCTCGCTCTCTGTTACGAAGCTGGCTTCGCTCCGTTACTTTCGTGCGAGGCACTATACCTATATACGCGATATTTACCGAATTTCTATTCTATATCCATGCTCGGTATCAGTGAGATTAATATCGACACCACCCAGTTGCCTCTCTATTTGTCATATAATATACATCCAATGCAAGTTAGCCAGCATGTGTTCTCTGCAGCCTTGGATTGACCCGTTCACCTTGGAGACAAAGTCATGAGGTCACCGCCAGGCATCACTCTTTTATGAGCTCTTTCTTTCATAATGGATTAACTTCACTTGGGTCACCACAGCCTTCTCTCCGCGTACACTTGTTAGGATATGCTCCACCGAAGCTTAGCTTCAGGCTCCGAGCCTTGCGGTCCTATATATATCACGTGAGCACTCACGACCTTCAACCCCAACTAGTGTGAATCTAATCTCATATACCTTCTCTCCTTGCATACTAATCATATCGTATTAAATCATCGATTGTCAAGGCGAAAAATCCCATGATGATGTATGGTCTTCCCGTGGAGCTCGTCGCCCACATCTTTCTCGTAGTCTGTCGACAAGGGTATAAAGCCGGCCGGGAGGACTATCACAAAGCCCTCATGTCGATAACTGCCACATGCAACTTCTGGCGGACCATTGCGATATCTACTCCAAGATTGTGGCGAGTGATCTGCGCGTCCGATTCTGGGTCAAATCCGACTGGTCCAACGCTCTCCATAGATTCTCTTGGAGCCCGCTGCCAAGCTTTCCTTTCCCGATCGCACCCCCTCCCCGTCGTTATGGTATTCATACCTCACGAGAAACGTACGATTCAGGAATGCATGATTCTCTGGCAGCTACTGCTTTCCCACATCCATCGATGCGAAGACCTTGCATTGCTCAGCGTCCCTCAAGAGCTATCAGTTGTCGTATTTCCATTTAGAGAGGTCTTCTCGTCCCTCAAATCAATCTACATCTCATCAAGATTCAATCCACGCCGCGGTCTCCTCGATGAATATGCTGTCGATACGATCATGGACAACCAGACATTCCCCTCACTTTGCAATCTCGAATTGTCCGGCGTATCCTTGTGGAAAATTCGTGTTCCAACCCTGACTTCTTTGTCGCTTTATTATTATGATCTCCCAATACCGCTCTCAGAGCTCCGGGATCTACTCAAGCCATGTCAGCGGCTTGAAAAACTGATGATTACCATTTCGATCCTGCCTGACAGCACAAGTGGAACCGAGCTCTACGCACTTCCTAGCGTGCGGAGCCTGGACATCAAATACAGCCCTCAGCTGTTCCAGTGGTTCTACTTCCCTAGTGCAACTCATCTGGCTCTCACACGGTTCGAAAGCCTCCGGGGGTGTCCAGAAGCTCATTGCGAGCATCTTACCCTCGGTTCCATCAATTTTGCTGACCTCAAGGACGAAGTCTCATCTATATCTTTCCCAAATGTCAAACATTTATCATTGAGGAGCTGCATGTTTGTCAGTCAACTCCTTCATCTGATGCTCGAGGACGTACACAACAACTCCATATTCCCATCCGTGCTTCGCATATGGCTGTATTCATGTAGTGAGCAGTTTCCAGAGTACGTGGATCTACTACCAATCTTGAAAAATCTTCTGGACGTTCGCCCAAATCTTATAATCTACTGTGACAAATCTACACTTGCGAGGGGATCTTCTTATGGCGAGGATATAGGCCCTATGTTGTGGGACAAGCTTGTGGGGAGCTATCGTGATCGGATAGTAGAGACCCCGCGTAGAGAATGAGGCAGACCTCTACAAGCTTCAGCCCATTGCTTTCTTCGGCAGAGTTCGAACGATGCGAATACTGGTAGTCACATTGGACTTTTTTCTGTTCACGATAGTATCGAGCCATACTATCAAGCAATATATGATCCGTTTTGAGCTCAGGGCCAATGATGCTCTCCGAAGAAGCCCGAGTACGGCGGATGCATGCTGCCTGTCCTCAGCACAGAACCTCCCATGTACTCTTTCTCCAGTCTCTTTCTCACCTTTATTTATTACTGCGGTTGTGGAGTGCTCCGAAAAGAAGGGCATACATAGCCGTAAAGCTCAGAACCCATCAGACCCGCTGTGCCATCGTCTGGTTCACGCACCCTTGGTTAACTAAAGCTTGGGGTCCGTGGGAAACCAGACTCGTCAGCATCAACTTGCCAGACCCCTACTGCCATGCCGTTTGGGTATGGTACATCCCAACTTTTTGGGCTCTCGCGCCTATTTCACGCCCCATCCCATCCCCTTTCCTCTGCAAAAGGTCCAGACGTTGTTCCGATACAATCCCTTCCCGTTGAGCTCCTTACCGAGGTTTTCATGCTTCTCTGCCAAAAACAGTATCAAGAGGGCAGTCGGGCTTATCTTGAGGCACTTTTGTTAATCACATCCACTTGTCGACTATGGAGAGAAATTGGCACGTCCACGCCGATGTTATGGCGCGCGATCCATACCTCTGATCCCCACCCGCATGGGGCTCAGAATCGCCGACCCCTACCCCTTGAGCGCCTCGCAGGCCGGCTCGAAGCTTTCCTTACACGCTCCAGCCCCCTCTCCATCTTCATTGAATTCCACTTTGAAGGCACACGCACGATAGAACAATCTATCACGTTGTGGCGCGTTCTTGCCCCTCAGATCCATCGTTGTGAAGTGCTCGCTCTAAAAGGAATACCTCGAGATCTGGCAGGTGCCATATTTCCCCTCGAGGGTTTCTTCCCATACTTGAGATCGCTCCATGTTTCGTGTAAACGCCTATGGCGCCGCAATATCAGCGATGAATACCTCATTGATGTCCCGATTATGAACAGCCAGGCGTTCCCCAGTCTCCGCAATATCGACTTCAGCTGCATATATCTGTGGAACTTTCGTGTCGAAGGGATCTCCTCTCTGAAGC
Source organism: Clavulina sp. PMI_390 (assembly GCA_015039315.1). Taxonomy (NCBI): domain Eukaryota; kingdom Fungi; phylum Basidiomycota; class Agaricomycetes; order Cantharellales; family Hydnaceae; genus Clavulina; species Clavulina sp. PMI_390. The sequence continues at coordinate 142,982 of WIDE01000070.1, forward strand.
TTTGGTGTCAAGATCTCATCATGCCGCTCTCAGAAATCCGTAATCTACTCGAATCCTGTCAGAGGCTCGAAGATTTATGGATCTCAGTATCGCTTCTATACGATATTATGGATGTTTCCAGTGTTCTCTCCCTATCAAGTGTTCATAGTCTGGAAGTTCATCGCGCTCATGAGCTGTTCCAGATGTTCAGCTTCCCCAACGCAAAGCGTATAACGCTCACAGACCGACAAAGTCTTCAAATATGCTCGCCAGGCCGTTGCGAGCACCTCATCCTTGGCTCAATCGAATTTTCTGATATTCAAAAGCATAATTTATTACCCCTCTCTTCCCAGACTGTGGAGGAGCTTGAGTTGAGATCATGTTCCTCTACCAGTCACCTTCTCAACTTCTTTCTCGACGAGCTTTACGGCAGTGACACAGCTCTATTGTCGTCCGTCCGCCGTCTTCGCCTTATCGCTTGCGACTGGCTGGATCCGGATCGCATCGATCTACTGCCAATTTTACAAAATCTGGTGGATGTTTGCCCAGATCTTGTTATCTATTGCGACCGGTGGTCCCTTGGGATGGGCATCGGCTCTGACAATGAGGCAATACCAATAGTATGGGATGATATTGTGAAAGAATATTATGATCGCATAGTCGAAATCAACTAGTGGTGAGTCTCTCGAATTAGTAGCCTCTTATTGAATTAAGCGCGGTTGAGTCATTCCAGCCGAGTCAGACATTGCAATACCTTGAACTACCCCAGCTTCAGTCATCGGACCAGCTGATTTTCCTTAGCGATTGTGGCGCAACTACATTATGGGCCCGGTACCATAATAATCAAGTCCTAGTAGCAAGCGACGTCTTGGCCTCCTTGCTTCCGCCTCAATGCCAAAGATATCTGTCGGGGAAAGCACAACTGGTGGGCATCGCTTTGATGTACCAGAACACTATCGCCGGAAGAATGTGTCGGTAAGACAACTTGCTGCCGTGCCGCATTAGATTATCTTACTGTAGTATTCATCAAAGGTGTCAGCCTGTCATCCCTTGGGGCAACGATTTCATTAGATCGGTACGTGCCAACTGTTGTATTCAATGTATCCTGAGAAACCCATTATCCAAGTAGGTGCCATCAGTGAAGAGGGAATGGGGAATATGTTCCTCAAATCAGCAGAATAAGGAGCTTCAGGCAAACGCATCGTCATCTAGTTCAGTATTCAGTGCTGGTATTTGCCAACTTTGGCCGCTCAACCACCACCCCACACTCGACCGATGCTAGCTGAGCTGTAGTTGGCCACTTTAGTGCTCTCACCCCCAATCCTAGATTGTTTTACCTCTCGCGTAGGTGGGCTTCAGCCTTCCAGATCCTATCTAGACAAATCAACAGGTCGATGGATTCCCTCATGCTTCGGGACAAATCAGGGAGGATGTGAGAATCTAGTGAGCAAACTTGGGGCATAAAGTTCTGAGAGCCCTCTTGAACCTAAGAATACTCTCCCGCCTGAGCTCTCTTATAATAACGTGGTAATCTTCTAGCCATAAAGTAGAAATAAGGTTTTGTACGTCATAACGGGACCAACACATACGGATCCGGTAAAAATCGCGATACCTTGGTCTAAGAACTAACTATTCTGTGTAAGTTCAGCTAAGGATACTCGGGCTGAGACAACTGCAAGGCTTTGCCCATATTTGGTTCGAGGCCCTTGTTCACGCGAGCCAGAGGCCTATTCCCCGGTCTCGGTCTGGAGGCACACCGCGTGCACCCTGGTCGCCACCTTTCACATCTATAAGCTATAAAAATTCACTTCCGTGTATATGAGAGCTTTCTGAGTAATCTTGGAGCGTTTTCGTCGCAGTCTTGACGTGTTGGCTAGAATTATATTGAAACGGCGGCCGCCTCTCGTGGTGAGGTCAGCTCAATGACCGTCGAGAGAGAATCAGCTCTGAGGCGCCACTACATTCCCTTGGCCTCTTCAGCGAGATTTTTATGTTTTCTAAGCTGGCAATTACGGCTGCTCATGATATAAAAGGTTCGCACTTAACCACTCGTGCAGTCTCCGCAACTTGCGCAAAATGCGTCAAGAGAAGCGTCATGCTGAGCTCCAAATTGCCGCCTGCCTATGTTCTCTCGCATCTCTCCGGCTGTCAGCTAGTCACCTATGTTCACTCCATACCGTTTGGGGTCGATTCTATGGGACGAAACTTGTAACTGAGTCAGCGCGCGGAGCCCGGGATGGATTCCGGCCCTCTCCAGCCTCCGGGTTCTATGTTCCGATGCCCAAGCATACAGTCCTTCAACATGAAAACATGGCGGCCGCCGTTTTGGCTAGTTTCGTCAGGATTGACTAGGTCGTTTACGCTCAACACTACTTGAACACTGCGTATAAAGGTGGGCGAGCCTGTTGATGGCACTCTCACCAGCTCTCAATCTTCTACCACTCGATCAACCAGCGCATTTGCCATCCAATCATGTCTTTCACCGAGAAAACAACCGTTTCTGAGGTCGTGGAAGCCTACAAGAACGACATTCAGGGCAAGAATAGTGCGTTTGCTCATTTACTAAGTTTTATCTCTCGCTTCTTATGAGAGTTACGACCATAGTCGTCATCACCGGCGTCAGCCCTAAATCCCTCGGTGCGGCGGACGTCGCTGCCCTGGCTCCCTACGCCAAGACCATCATCGCCGCAAGTCGTTCGCGTGAACGGTTGGTCACAAAAATTCTGTATCTTCTACAGTCGATTTAACATGAGAACGTCCCTGAATCTCCCCAGTGCCGAAGAGGCAGTTGCAGAAATCCAAAAGGCGTACCCAGAGACTGATATTCGCGTCGTCGCACTTGACTTGACAGATGGCGCTTCGATTCGTGCCGCTGGTGATGAGATTGTCGGCTTCGGGATCCCAATCCATGTAAGTGATCAATCACACCCGCTTATCTCTCAGCTGCGAACCGAGATTCTCTCATGGTTGGCCCTTGCGATTTTTTAGGTCCTGATCAACAATGCGGCAAGTGGCCAACCCAAGACTCTGACTCGTACCAAGGAGAACTTCGAGATCCAAATTGGCGCTGCGCATTTCGGGCATTTCCTGTTCACTTCGCTGCTGTTCCCTGCCCTGCTTTCCTCTCGCACCGATTCGTGGAAGCCCCGCGTTGTCGGCGTCACTTCCCTCGCCGCTTTCCACGGTAGCGGCATGCGTTGGGATGACATCAACTATGAGAAGAGGCCTGAAGAATGGCACACCCACAGCTCCTATGGGCAGAGCAAGACTGCTGTCGGCTTGTTTGCTGTTGGGCTAGCTAAAAAATATGGCAATGAGGGAGTGCTTGCTTTCTCCGCCCATCCTGGAGGTGGGCCTCGAGTCCCATCTGTGATCGGAACCGTTCCGTTAGCTGTTATGCTAATTATTTTCTCTCTCCCGATCCTCGGTAGCTTGCCTCGATACGAACATGGGAAGCGTAGTTAACATGGACGATATGAGGGCCGCAGGTTCGTCCTGGGCTTCCTCAATTGTTTGGATTTTCTCTCATTTGTTCTCCTACCATGACAGGTCTCCTCAATGCTGATGGAACGTGGAACATATTCATCAAGACAATTGAGCAAGGAGCCGCGCCGTACGTTCGTCTCTATCACTCCACATTCCGTGATCTGATTTTGCAAGCTGTTTCTTCATTATATTAGTGCCGTCTACGCTGCATTCGATCCTTCGCTTGCTGCCCATAACGGCGAGCTTGTCATGGATTGTGGGCTGGCTTCTGCAGTGATGCCTATCCCTGAGCACTACAATTCCGCTGTAAGTGTCCTCAGCTTCCCTGCCCTCACATGTTCTGATTGTACATTGTTATCAACCAGGATGGAGCCTTGAAGCTTTGGGCCGCCACTGAGGAGGCATGGAAGATCAAGTTTGGGGCTTGAATCCTTTTCAATCGATAAGGCTACCTTTAGCGGCTGAGGGCTTCCCTCCATCTACTCGTAATTGCTTGTCGAAACTTACCCGCAGTGTTTCCTGAATGAGACCCGTGAGAAATATGTCCACAAATCTAAATAACCTCCTGCTCCTTCGCTATGACGTGCGACCCTCTCTTGTCTCCTACTTCCTGCCTAATTACACGGGAAATTACTAGTTTTCCTGAGGGTTTCGTGCGGATTGAGGGACCCAACGGCTAGCTAGGCTTTGTTTAAGAGCGGGCAATACAAAACCTGAGACTCGAAAAATCGACATAATCACTTTGGCGATATGCTCCTCATAATATGGTATTTTACACCTTGAGGGGGATAGATTATTGAAACTGTCAATCTGGATGCCTCTAGTGTGTGATTCATTATCTCGAGTCTCCCATATACAGTACGCCACTGGGGTACGGAACTTCGGGGGCCGAGTCCCCCACATCCGTACTGAGAGACTTGTCATGATTTATCAGGATCCAAGGACCCTGACCGACTCGACGTCGGGTTTCCTTGTGTATTTGTCACCAAAAGGTCCCTCGGAACTTAGTATATATAGTACGAGGTTTGGACGCTTGTCCTACGCAACCAAGATCTCAGAACTCCTCCCATCTCACTCCATCGACCGCTTGCACAACTCCACTCGTCATAATGGGCTTTAACAACGCTACCACTGGTACCGAGGTGGCCGCTGCTTATAAGGCCAGTATTGAGGGAAAGACCAGTATGTTTTTCAGCAGGAGATAGTATGCGAGGTATCTGACGATAGACCCCTCATGCGTCTGTAGTCATCATCACCGGGGTAAGCCCATCCTCCATTGGAGCTGCCTATGCCCACGCTCTCGCGCCATATGCGAAGACCATCATCGTAGCAAGTCGATCCGCCGAAAGGTCTGGCTGTACCCGATTCTATTTACAGGCACTAAATGACAATCCATTTTAGGGCAGAAGAAGCTGTAAAGCCCATTCGAGAGGAAAACCCTCGGGTTGACATCCAAGTCGTCCAGCTCGACCTCACCTCTGAGGCATCCATTAGGGCTGCTGCTGCCAAAATCATCTCTTTCGGCCATTTGATCGATGTGCGTGGTCAATATATCGCTTCTGTCGTTCCTCAGATGACTCATGCAGCTCTTCCCTCGGTCACGTAGGTTTTGATCAACAATGCCGCTCCCATCGTCCGGGACGAGAAACAGGCTTTTACAGAGAACCAGTTTGAGATCCAGATCGGCGGCAGCTATTTCGGTCACTTTCTGTTCACATCTCTCCTATTCCCTCGCCTCCTACCCACTGCAGGCCCTGAAGAAAACAGGAAACCTCGTGTCATCAATGTCACATCGATCGCGGCCTTCTTCAATGCTCCCATGCGATGGGATGATATTCATTTCACAAAGAGGCCAGAGGATTACGATAGGTACGCGGCGTACAACCAAAGCAAGACGGCGCTCGGTCTGTTTAGCGTAGCTCTGGCAGAGCGCTTCGGAAAGGCTGGGCTTTTATCGTTCTCCGCTGATCCTGGGAGTATGTTGCCTCACTTGCATGGAACCTAGTCGCTTGGCTTTTATTTTCTTCTGTGATGCTGACCCATTGTGGAACATTTTCCAATTTCCAGCTGTACCTGGAACGAATATGCACTCTACAATCCCAAAGGAGTACTTTTTGTCCAGAGGTACGCAAGATCTTCAACTAGCAGTCTGGCTCAGTGAAGCTGATCATATACCATTTATAGGCCTGATGAACGAAGATGGCACGTACAATATGTTTACCAAAACCTTCGACCAAGGGGCCGCCAGGTTAGGGGAACGACAAATTAACTCAAGTAGGTTTTCGCTAATCTCCGTGGCATTGTAGTATCATCTTCGCGGCATTCGATCCTTCGATCGCTGCCCATAACGGCGAGATGATCGAGGATTCGGCTTTGGCTCGTGAATCCCTCCCTCCCCAGATGAAAATACCTGAGTACTACACATCCCTTGTGAGTAAATTCCTCACTGGTAGTTTGTCAAGCAAGTTAACAATCGACGGATGATGAAGGACGAGGCCACAAAGCTCTGGAATGTGAGCGAGGCAGCATGGGGAATCAAGTTTGGGCAATCGGCCTGAGTTGAAGTGGATGATCTCCATGCGATAGCCTTGAGGGGAAAGGCTCGAGGCGCTGTGAATCAAAATATTAGTTTTGTTCGATTCGATTCATTTTACATGTAAGAATATTCACGGTGTCCCCATCATTGCCCCAGTTCGAGTAGTTATATTCCAAACAATCACCGGATTATCAGCTCCTCATATTGGGACTCCAATGTAACATAAATCCAAAGAGTTTTCGTGCTAATTTCTGTGTGCATTATATTGATACACGAATAAAGCAGCGGTAGGAGTTCATTAGCACTTTGAGACAGAGAAAGCGATTGAGCGACCACATCCTTCATTCATGATACAGGTCGGGGATTCGTTTCGAACGTGCTACAATCCTCAGCTTTGAATATTCAATGTACCACCTATTTCCTCGTATTGATGAGTAGTCAAGCTCTCTGGTTTCCCCTCGTGGATTGGTCGTTGATGACGTCATGATATGACGCACCATCGAAAGCATCATGACCCTCGCGGGGGGATTCCGTAGGTTCCGCCACGACGTTGCGATTCTTCTGAGGATTCGCCAATTCTGAGCCAACCCGCCAAATGAATCGGCGGCCGTGTCTGCTGCCTAGAGTAAATAAAGTCAAACAACTATGTCAGCCGGCGGGCATTGATCACCTCGAAAATGCCGTGCAATTCATCGACGGGATTATCCCTCGGGGAGTGAAGTGTGGCTCCCAGCCAATCAGATTGAGTTGACGGGATGCTGGTCTTATGGCGGGGAAGCGCTGAATGGTATCACTCGGTCTCTGCTCACTCCAACATAAGTCCCCTCTGGAAATCTTTGCTTTTCCTTCGTCAGCATAACACCTCGCTGACAGGTGTATGAAATACTCTTGGTCATCGTCCACCATTTCCGAGGATGATGTGGAGACTTGAACTAATTTGCTTCACACCTCGAAGCTGGAGGTATAAAGCCAGCGCTGAACACCCCTCCTCGACCTGCACTTCAACCCCACCTAGCTACTTCCTTCTTCCTCTCCAATTCTCTGCAGCATGACGTTCAGCGAGACTACCACTGCGGCACAAGTTGTCCAAGCGTACAAGGATGTGATCAAAGGCAAAAACAGTGCGTAGTTTTCTACCTCTAGTGTTGTGTAAATCTAACCACCCTCCTCCCAGTCGTGATCACCGGCGTCAGTCCCACGTCTGTGGGCGCCGAATATGTTGCCGTCCTAGCCCCATACACGCGTACCATCATCATCGCCACTCGATCAATCGAGAGGTTTGTGCTCGTTAGAGACTCTTGTATGGGTGGAACGCTTACCTCATTCCAAACGTTGACAGAGCGGAGCAGGCGATCGCCCAAACACGCCGCGACCATCCCAAAGCAGATATCCGTGTTGTCGAGCTGGACCTTACATCGGGAGCGTCCATTCGTACCGCTGCGGCCGCGATCAACGCGTTCGCTATTCCTATTCACGTGAGCCTTTCTTTCTGCAATCGTTCGTTATGGTCCTGCGGCTCAATACCCACCACCGTGGTCTTCTTTGTGGAAATATAGGTCCTCCTGAACAACGCGATGGTCCCGCAAGTCGACGACCTGCTCCGAACCAAAGAAAACTTCGAGTTCCAGATTGGAGGAAATCATTTCGGCCATTTCCTCTTCACCTCGCTGCTCTTCCATAGCGTGCTCGCCTCACGCGACGCCCAATGGACACCTCGCATTGTTAATCTCTCGTCTGCTGGTGCATTCTGGGGTGGTGCAATCCGCTGGGATGATATGCACTTTACAAAGCGGCCGGATGAATACAGCAAGCATCCTGCCTATAACCAGTCCAAGACAGCGAATGCACTCTTCACCCTCGGCCTAGCGAAGCGATATCCGGACGTGGTCTCTCTTGCCGTGCATCCAGGACGTGAGTCTCATCTCCGTATTATCGAGGCCAAGTTGGCAAAAAGGTCTAATGTTCATAACATAACAGTGGCCCTCGGAACCAACGTAGGACAAACGATCCCAAGGTCCCACCTCCTATCTATGGGTGCGTCTTCTCAACCTTATAACGTATGGTTTCCGTCTCACAGCAGTTGTCCTCTAATTTCACATGTAGGGCTAATCAACGAGGACGGTTCGCACAACATCTTCCAGAAGTCGAACGCGCAGGCAGCTGCTACGTGAGCTTAATTCATCTAGTACCACAGTCGGCTCTGTTATTAACATCTCCTGCTTTAGGTCCCTTTTTGCAGCATTCGACCCTTCCATTGCCTCTCAGAATGGAGCATTCCTGTCTGATTGTGACCTGGGGTCAAAGACCCTCCCCTTCCCGATTCCCGAGTTCTTCAGTTCCCAGGTATGTCCTCCCTGTCCAGTAATTCCTATTATCACCGCAATCATTCTTACAGTTGGCCGTTTGCTATCGTGGTTATAGGTAGAGGCCGACAAGCTGTGGATTGTCTCTGAAGAGGCTTGGGGCGTGAAGTTCGCCGCCTAAACTTTGATAGATACATATGACTCTTGGGCACTGTGTACACACAATAGATGACTTGATCTCCCGAGCATGAGGACAGGTGATCTGTTCTTGGATGAAGATGTTTTTGGCGCTCTAGATTTGAGACCATGTGGCTCGCTGGTCGAAATGCTACCACCTGTCGCTGATGATGATGTGGGGTTATCATCTGGTTTGGCAAGGGGATTCATACTAAAGATGGGCAATAGGACAAGATAGAGAATTGCGACGCTGTCGTTTTTTTGGGGTGTTATGATTGTCTGACTGCACCTTCTTAGCGCCCACAACATGGACAAGCAGAGCTCCCTCACCCCCACGTTCGGAATGACTCCTGAGAGCATTATACATGTTGGTCCAACGCAAATTTGCTCGCCCAGGCGAACGTCCCACAAAAAAGTCCCGCCGCTATCCCAGCCTTCCCGTTGCCATAGCTCAGCGCTCGTCAACGGCCAACCCAACTGGGTGGTTCGTTCCGTTACCTTGTTTCAGGGCATGGAGGCACCGATGTCAAATCAGGTCCAAATTTCTCCTTGCACCCCGTTTGTGGTGGGAACTTCGGAAGCAGATCTTTCCACCGATCGCGTGTGGGGGACTGACGATATTCAACACTCAGAGGATCCAGACCAAAGGTGCTTACTTATCTTGGCAATTTCGTTCTGGCATAGGAGACGTGCGATTATCTAGCGCAATGCGTTGATGCGCCTTAAATAATCTTGCTGGACGGTAACCAATTCCACGACCCAAAGCTCCGGTCCATGCAGGATCGCCAGAATGTCACCCGTATCGCGGGCACCTTGTTAATGCAATCTGATACACGTCGTCGCGCTTCGATGGAGCCGGAGTCGACTGTCAGATACATTTTATTATGGCTCAGTGGGTTGCGGTTATACATCTGCCGTGCTGCGACTCAAGCGCTCATCCCTTGTTACTTTACCGGATCTCACATATTTGTGCAAATCTGGAGCAACGGCCCGACTATAAGACTACATTCTACACTTCTTCTGGGCCGGCCTGAAATCTCCATGCCTCTCAGCAACTGAATGAGTAGTTCCATGAATGGTTTATCAGATTTTCTGTGAGACCGCCGGCCTGTCCTAATTAAAGAGCTCGACTTAAGAGGTCCAAACCTCTTTTCCGTTTTTTCTCCTGCTGGGATGTCCGCTAAGCACCACTAAGGTCCCCGTCTACTTCGTCCTGGGCCCAGTCTCTTTGCCAATCGGATCGGTCTAGACAGCGATTTACTATTCCTCGAATGGGGGTCTACACCACCCTCAATATTCCCCGTATTCTTGCCAGCTATCTTTTTGGGCTCTGGGCTTCCTCGCTGTACGTGATTCCCATGGTATAGGTTATAGCCTGCGCAGCGAAGCAATGAACACGTAAATTTCCTACTAGTCTCTTTGGTATCATCACTGTTCAAACGTACTTATATTACCAGAAATTCCCAGGTGATCCACGCCATGTCCGAGGGTTGGTAAGTGGTGAGGTTTACCATCGAGATTTTTCTTGGTTTGCTAATATCGAATGCGGTATTCCTAGGTCACCTTGTTGTGGTGAGAGCTTTCTGGTCTGATAGAATTTGAGGCAGTGTGAATAATGATTCAACTTGGCTGGTAGGATCATGCAGGGTCTCGAAATGTAAGCATCGACTTGTGTTCAGAGACCTCATTACTCCCCCAAACCACCATTGACGGAACCGCATTCGTAGTGGCATCTCAGCAAGAGGCGCGTACCAAGCGCTCGTCCCCAAGGAAGGATTGCTCTCTCTGATAGCGCAGCCCTGGTTAGTCCATCAGACTTCGAGAACTATCCTTCTTCTTCTAATGCTCCCGGCTTCTGATAGGTACCAGTCTTACTTTGGAACCCATGGTGTGAGTTGAGATCCTCGCAGCAACGGCATCTCGGCCATTCGATTCCCGAGTGAGGAGCTTCCAACTTATCAATTTTCTATCGAAGGTACTGGTCGCAATCATGGTGCAGGTCTTCTTCCTGACGCGGTACTGGTCATGTGAGCTTCGAAGCGTTCCTTTCCGTCATATAGCAAGAGGTTGAGCGTTTACCGTCCACCATTAGTTTCTCACAATATCCCAGTTACTGTGGGAGTGGTAAGATGACTCCCTCACTACAACACTGCCAACATGAATCTTACTTCACGATCTGTGCCTGTTTCATCCAGGTACTGCTAGTAACCGCTGCATTAGGTAATGTCTACGATGATTCACATCCAGAGCCGCCTCTAAATTGACTTTCTTGGCTTCCGTTGGGCGTTTAAGGGCTAGGGCTGTGTGAGTGACCGAATGCCCGTGCTTGGCACGCACTATAATTGACATCCTGACAATTATCCAATTAGATATCGTGATTCGCTCGTACACCTCCCCAGAAAGTTCGATACAGACGCTGAACGCTGAGAGCAACGCGGTGACAGCCTGGTTGACGTTTGCCGTGCGCTCCCCTCGCTACCTTTTCCATGCTGGGAAAATCGAAGCCACTGACGCGTATGTATGCAGGCTACTGCTGATATAGTACTAGCAATATCCCTCGCATTGGATATACGCAAACGACGGACAGGTTATTACAAGTACAGTGCTTTGCATACGTGAAGTATGAACAACAAAAGTCTAACCAGCTCTCTAGGACCGACTCTGTGCTGAAACGGGTCGCACTCTACGGCGCCGCAACAGGAGCCGTTACTGCCACCCTGGTCACGATACAGCTTTTGATCGTTAGTTATTCGAACTTATTCTACGACAACTTGGCACTGACAATTGGCTTCTTTCTCGATTTGTCAGTTCACAGCAGGGCATATGTTTGAAGATATCGTCTTTTTCGGTTTGGTAAGTTCTTGGTCACTCGAGAGAAGCTGCTAACATTTTGCTAATACTTCTATGCCTCGCAGCCACTTGGGGGTGTATATATCGCAACATTCCTAGCGAAGTGAGTGTCCCCAATATGTCACCATTGACATTCCAGGGTGTCAGTGCGAAGGTATGATATTGAAAATTTTTGTCACTAGTTTACACACCCGATCATCATTGCAGAAGCTGGCTTCTCAGCACCATAGCGAGCGGTTCGAGTTATCCGGTCGCCAACAACAGTCGACACAAGTTATGATCACATCTGTTGTAGTCCTTAAGCACGATGAATAGCTGTTGTCTTATATGTATCGATGCCTTGTAGCTTTTTTGTATTTATGCACCCTGGAGTACAACACTAATAATTCACGATTGACTGGACCATGGCGAGGAAGGCGCAAGCTCGTACCTGGAGCGCAGACAATCGAATCGAATCGACACGAAAAACGGACTCATGTTAGTTGGTGACCTGATGATAGTAAGAAACATGGATCATGTTATTGTTGTACGTGCACGTGTGCATGATACGAGGGCAGGTAGGATACGTGGGCAGTAAGCTCAGTAGATGGCGGGGAGATGAGTGGAAGTGGCAAAGTACGACGGAGCGGCTAACTAAGATAAAGTGTGGCAGAGATGTGAGGTGGATGGATCAATGAGTAGTAGCTAGAGAGAGGAGATGCAGGGCTTAAAGAAAGAAAGGGTAAAAGGTGAAAGGGAAAAGGGTAAGGGGTGAAGAAGGGTATGGTTAAACGACTAAATCAATTGCTAAAGAGAATGGAATCATGATGAGTGGTGTGAGTGTGAGTGTGTCCGTGTAAGGTAAGTAAGCTACATACAGAAAAAGTCTGTTAAAAAGTAAGAGGGGGAAAGCACGTTGATCGTAGTCGCCCATCTGGGCAAGAAAGGAAGGAGAAAGCAGGATAGTAAGTTGAAAGAAGCTACTATGCGTGGTGGTGCATCAACATAAGCGGAATGTCCCTTGAGGACACGCGAGAATAAAGAGATGCCAACGTTCAATAAGACCGAGAAGGAGATGGAGCGAGCAATAGCGATTACTGATGGAGGAATGCGAGATAAACAATTGATGAGACGAGTGACACCCTGGCCAAAGGACGAATTACGGCGCAGACGGTCGCGAGGTTGGACAGGCGACGCCAACGTCGAGTGGTTTGATGCCAGAGGTGATAAGATATACAGTGTTGGAGGGATGATGGTGTCATCACGATGACGGTGAGAACAACAACATGATGAGGACAGGACAGAGATAGGGTGATGGTATGGTACGATGATGGGCAGAGGGAAGATCAGCGGGGCAGGAGGACATTGACCAGATACGAGCGAGGAGGGTGGGAAAACAAGCAAGGTAAGGGAGACTCAGTGCATTGCGCGCTCGATCCGCCTGCGGGTTCGAAAGGCACTGAATCTCAACGAGAGTTTGAAAGCCTGCCATGAGCGGCGTACTCCATCCATGCATCCAGGTCTGCATGATGCATATTGATCGATCAAAAAGGGCAGATGTAGTCAGCATCTAAGAAGGGCTAGGGGAAGAAAAAAAGAGTACTCACGCATAGTCTTCACTCTCAATGACATGCACACCTGGTCGCAAGCTGGTGCTCTTCCCATGATGACTCGGGATATACCCTTTGCCCACCACAGTGGGCTGGGCATCGCTGGCGCCCAACGAGCTCGGCGGAGCATTCGGTCGGCGCCTGACATTGTGGTTGGAAGTAGTACGGATGGATGCAGCAGGCGATTTCTCCCTGACTGCACCAGCGCCCGCAAACATCTCGAGGTCCTCCTGCGCGGTCGTTGCGTGAAGAGGAGCAGGGTCCGCCTTCTCGTTGACGTATTCAGGCTCACGCCGAAGGAGATCCCTCCTGAGCGCCTCCCTCGCCTCTCTGGCCTTCTCCCTCCGCTCTCTCGCCTCATCCCTGTTCCTCGTCCCGCGATGCGGTCCAATAGGGCCTTCAACCTCGAGCTGATCAAGCCCAGCGGCACGCCACTTCTCAGGATCCCGCACGATACTCGCGTCGAAGAACTGGCTCTTCACCTTCTCCGGCTCCTCGTCCTCATCGTCGTCCCCTTCCGCATCAGGATCGCGCTTCTTGTACGGCGTCGTATACGCAGGCTGGAAGGGCGAGACGGACGCGCCATGCGAGTGCGTATATCCACGCGCGGCAGCAGATTCAGGAAGAGGAGCAGCAGTTCGAGAGGCACGTTTCGAATTGGGAGTACCGGGTCTGAAAGAGTGCACCGAAGGCGCAGGGGAGGAAGGGCGAGTATTGGGCCTGGACGAGAGCGCGGCGATAATTGGATTAACAGCAGGAGGCTCAACCTCATCATCGTTGTTGTTCTGCACGTCATTATCATCATCATCGACTTCGTGAACATCCTTTTTCTTCTTTTTGGTGAGTTTGGCTTTTTTGGTTTTCTTCTTCTCGCCTTCGGTCTCGCCGCCGCCGCGGCTAGCGTGCTTATCATGAGATCGGCCGGTAGCATCATCACCAACGGGGCGGACGATGACAGGGCGGAACGGACTATCGGGATCGTCCTCGGGCAGGACGCCATACCAGAACTCAGGGCCTCCATCAGGGATCGATACGACAGAGGTCATACCCAGTCGGGGCGGAGGCATCACCGCGCTACTGGCAGCGCTGACACTGCCACTGGCGCTGATGCTGGCAGTGGCAGTGGTAGGTGGGAGGGGGGTGCGCGGTCGCGATCGAACGTGATGGGATGATGACGAAGGAGGGAGGCCAAGGCTCAACCTCGACCCCGCTCCCAAAGGAACAGCAAACTCAACTTCTTGCCCCTCCTCCACATCGTCATCGTCGCTGACCACACTCCGACTACGCGCACTCATCGCACTCGAATCATCGTCATCGTCATGCTCAATGGTGTATCTCCCACTACCACGCCGATAAGGGGAGCCAGTTCTCATCCCCATGGCGGTTGTGCCGATTCCCATTCCGCGCCCACTCACACTGCGCCGGGCAGGCGATGCCGTCCCTGACCCTGCGCGTGAGTGCGGAGCAAACGAGGTGTTCTCCACCACTGGGCGAGGGTACAGCGTGCTCCGACTGAGCTCGCGATGGGGCTGGGGGCGATAAGGAAGCGAGGCAGATGATGCAGAGGCGCGGCGCGCACCAGTTGCTGCAGTTGCGGTGGTACGCTGGGAGGCAGGACGAATGGAGGATGCCGTAGTGGAGGCAGACTGACGCCGCGGGGACGCAGGATACGGCGAGATGGGCACGTCGTACAGGAAGCGTTGCTGGTGCTGCTGTTGCTGTGAATTGCGTCGGACAGGAGTAGGTCTGGTGATACCAGTAGGAGGAAACTGAGAATCTGGAGCCGCCCCATCATGATTGTGCTCTTCAACCGCATCCACATAAACGTCCCCTTCTTCCGAAATAGAGACGGAAGCAGGAACAGATGCGGAGACGACCGAATTGCGCAGTAACGGCGCACTCGAGGTAGACGAGTGCTGCCCGATACCGGCACCAGGACCAAGACCGATCCTTGGGGAAAGCGACCCCGCATACCCCGAATCGGTCCTCGCACCACCTGCACTCGAAGCAATATTCACAATTCGCGGCATATCAGCTCCGCCTCCTGAGGCAGAAGCTGGTTCCACAACCACGATCGGGGCATTCGCTGGGATAGGTTCCTCCGTCACCTCTTCGTGAATGATCATTTCGGGAGGCAGCATCTCACGTTCGCTCAGGCCGGCCTCAGAGTCGTATCCAGCGCTGTCGTTCGCACGGTCCTCCTCGTCCCGATTCTGCTCGTAGTCGTGCGATTCGGGCTCGTCATGGAACTGAGAGGAGAGAAGTGGGTTGGTAGAGTTGTAGGAGGATTCACCTGCGGTGCCAGTCGACGGGTTGTGTCGATGTTGTTGGATGGGGTGGGTGGTTGCACGAGATTTGCCGTTTCTCGTCTAAACGAACGAATGATCGATCCAGCGTGAGTATTTGAGACGATCAAACAAGGCACGTGTAAAAAATCAAGAAAATGGTGATAAAAAGGTTGTCTAGGTCTAACGCCGACCGCAGCGACAACGATAAGAACAAAAGGGCGAAGGTGATTGGGATGCAACATCCAATCGGGAGCGGGGAGCCGATAAAATAGACGACAATAGCAGAAAAAAAAATGAATCCGAATGGAAATTAGACCGTGAATACTCACCAGAGAGGGGGAAGCGTAGAGA
Organism: Clavulina sp. PMI_390; assembly: GCA_015039315.1. Taxonomy (NCBI): domain Eukaryota; kingdom Fungi; phylum Basidiomycota; class Agaricomycetes; order Cantharellales; family Hydnaceae; genus Clavulina; species Clavulina sp. PMI_390. The sequence goes on from WIDE01000070.1 coordinate 158,541, forward strand.
GATACACTGCTGCTCGCAACGGGCCCGTACCCGGGGATGACACGTTCGGGTCTCCCGCCTTCATCCCCGCCGATGCCCATGATCAACCCCAGACCAGAATCCATGCTCTCTCGTTCGCGTCGCTTACGTGCCTCGCGCTGCGCTTTGGCCCGGGCTTTGAGCGCATGCGGCGCCATTTGCGTATCGAACATGCGGAAACTTGGATCGTGCATTTGGCCACTGGAATCCGTGTATGGCCTGAAGCGATCGACCCCACCTGCTCCTCCAGCTCGCCGACGCCGCCTACGGGTTTCGGTATCCGAATCGTCATTTTCATCAGAATCGAGGAGATGAGAGGGGGACGATGCGATGCGGCGCGAGGAACGTGCGCGCGAGTCGGTGCTGTTGAGCGAGGGGTAAAAGGTTGGGTCGAGAATGTGTCGCAGCTCGTCCCTGTTGGGGTTGTTGTCGGCAGCAGATGATGATGCCGTGAGACGATGGAACGGGCTGTGGAGATGTGTTCTCGAGTCCCTATTATTGCTGTTGTTGTTTCGGGATGACAGTGATATGGGATGGGAGGAGGAGAGCGAGAGCGATGGGAAGGAGGACGATCCCGAAGCAAAGAAGGATGAGAAGCCACCTGACGAGGCTCGTTTGCTGTTGTTCTGTTTTTGTAGTTTATTTATCGACGGTGACACCGATGAGGAGGGTGACCCCGGCCAAAAGGAGGATGATTCGATAACGGTCGGCTGTGGTGGTGGTGGGGACATTGGGCCAGGGACACGGCTGCGCTTTGACAATCTGTTGCCGGTGTTGGAGGTGGTGCTCCTCGGCTTGCTGGGCCCAGCGCCGGCAGAGGTGGACGCGACGGCAGAGGGAGCAGCACGGCCGGAGAGCGATATCGTACTAGTCCTGTTAGGATCGAGCTGCTCGTTGGTGGGGTCCTCTGAGTGGGGATCCAGGGACGGCGCCAATCCGAGAGGTTGGTCGAGGCCGTACGCCATCACGGCCTGAAATCAAACACTCGCCGACGAAGTGGGGGAAGGAAAGACACCAGCTGTGCTGAACTAGTGGTGGTTATAGACCCCGGATGACGATGCGGATGGCGGGTATATCGAGCAGCAAAACACGACGGATGATTGCCTTGTGAGACGAGCCGCCCTAACCGGGACAACCGTGGGGTATAGTGTATAGTGGAGAAAGCTCCTTTTTCAAAGTTAGATAGCAAGCAGCGCTCAGGGGTGGGCTGCGCAGAGGGGGGGCCACTTGCGCCCTTGGGCGTCGGCTCGGACGATGTGCTCGCCCGCTGATGACAGACAGTGAAAAGGCAAAAGCGAGACGGCACAAGCGGCCAACACAATGGTGTGAGAACTGTGATCCAAGCGCCGGGCACTCTTTCCGAAAAACGACACCGGGCCAAACAACCGCACAGGGAGGAAAGCCTAATTTGTGCTTGCGTAATCAACAGCCGAGTTTTGTGCGCGCGCCGCTGCTGGGGTCAGCGAAATACTAAAGATGTGGAGGAGGGGAAGGATGATCGATCTGCGTAGGTAGAAGAGATAGAAGGTGAGAAGAGAGGGTCAGTACTCGCGTGAAGGGGAGGAGGCTGTGAGCGTGAGTGTTCATGTACCTAATATTGCGTCGTATGTCATCGACACGATTCAGACAGGTGGTGCGATGTACCTTTCCAGCAGGGGCAAACACACGCAGAGCTCTTTAGGCGGAAATATATATAACAAACCCAACACGGACCCCTCTTAAGAAGAAATGACGGTTGCAATATCCCGCATTACAACCCTCTGACTCGCATGTCATATATATAGGAAAGAGCTTCCCCACCCTCGCCCATGCAGCAGCCTCATGGCCGTCGCTGATCATCCGTGCCACCCGACCCCCGGTTGCTGCGTCGCTCCTCCCCAACCGCTAGAACCGATTCAGATATCACAGAAACAGTCAAAAGCGCGCGCCCATCCATCCGCTCTTATGTATGTAGGATCGTCCGTCGGTGAAGCAGCCCTATCGGCGCTGCATCCGACGTCGACCCTGGCTGCCTGTCCGTCTATTCTTGGGAACTACCCTACATGTGTGGCTCCAATTATGCCGATCCCGAGATATCCCTATGCCATATTGCTATACATGTACATGTGAATGCTCCGATCCGCCGACCAACCTGCTCACCAGTGTGTGTGTGATGTCACATGGATATCTTCTATCTCGCCTTGTTGGAGTGCCATGTTGCGGCCTCATGTGCATCCCATCTCCGACCTGTCCGCTCGCTATCTCCTTCCTCAGTGACCTAGTTTCTGTCAGTGGCCTAATGTCTCTGGAGCAGCGGTATTTTGACTGAACACACTCGCTCATTCGCTCACTCTCTCAGCCACCACACACTCACTGCATACCGCTATGTATGCATATTACAGCACTCGGTTATGCTCTCTTTCTCAAAGTGCACCCTCCCTCCGGACCAGGAAGAGAGCCCAGTCTAGCCCCCATTCCACTTCCGGGCCCGGCCCTCCGCCGACAATTTCTCTCAGATCACACCTCCTTCCACTCCCAGCCATCCCAGCGTCAACTGAAACAGCAGCGTATCGCCTCCTCGCCCTTGCGCCCAACGCTGCGCCTGATCATCATCATCATGGTCGTCTGAGGCGTTAGTCGGCACAGCATTTCTCTGCCATGCCTCGCTGCATTCGCGAGGCTCTTGACCTCGCCTTGCCTTGACGCACTGCAGGCCGTTATCTAAAGTATCAAGTGACCCTATGCGCATGTATTCCTTGACTGGGGAATTGAGACATGATGAGATATGTGTATCAGAGCGGTCAAGGGTGTCAAGCTTCCCTCCTGATCGTCCGACGGGCCTGATGTCTGCCCGCCCGCTTGCCACAACATTGTCTCAGATTGCTCACTCTCTCTCTTCTCTCTCTCCTTCCCTTCCTGGTAGGTAGGTATTCCTTGATGGTTTAATCCTTGAGTGAGAGAATTGAGCGGATCACATTCACATAGTCCCAACAGCACAAGCCTTCTCTCTTCTTCTCTGCCCAACTTGCCACCACCGATCCGATTACCTTTTTTTTTCTTTCCCTCGACTCTATCTCATACTAAGTAAGATTACTCGCCGGACGGACGGACCCATCCCCACGCATCTAAGCCAGCCAACGTCCCCCTTGCCTGAACCTCGAGGAGAGCTGAGACTCGGCCAGGCTGGGCTCGACCGGCCGGCCGGTCGGCTTGCTGGCCCACTCCACGCATGCACTCATAATGCAGGAATGCCCTATCTCTTGATCATGTGTACCCACGCTGGACCCATCCATCATGGTGTCAACGATTCAGGTGATCATAATCATCATCATCATTCGCGAAACTCCGCTGACCTGGGGTGCGGTTCGTTGGGTCGCACCTTCCTGATATTAACCCTTCTATGGGTTACGCTATGCTGTGATGATTCATGACAGGTAGTCAGGTCGTGCCCCTTCTGTCTGCCTATTTGTCGAAGCTGACTGATCATGGGGCGAAAGCACCTGATAAGACTCGTCTTCTTGGATGCATGCTCACCCTTTTTCGCTTCCCTCTCGTGATCAAAAATACGTCAAAGTCCTTTGCACGAATATCATTACAATATCATAATAAATACACGTAGGAGAGAGTTTTATATAGATAAGACCATCCGAATACGAATATTTCGTCACATAGCGGGAACACAAGATATCTGTCACCACCACCTCGACAAACCAGTCAGCAGGCGGTCGACTTTGCAATTTCAGACACTTCTCAACGACTCTACTGTCTTTTACTGGAGGAAAAGCTCCTTGAGAATTTTGATCGTATCAGCAGGGCACGTCACAGTGTGGCCGATAGTCCTCGGGTCGGTGAAAATCTCGTAATCATTGCCGCCCTACCATCATCGACGCATGCACGAAGAGAAATGCGGGGGGACCATTGATGATTACGCGGGACGCGAAAAAAAAAAACCCCCCAAACGAAAGGCACATGAGAGAGAGAGAGTTGAGTAACATAGGACCAGCAATGGAACAGGCACATAGGCACAGTTGGAATTAGTGAAAACTTAAAAGCGTACCTTGTGAGTTTTGTCACCGAAGAAGTGGATTTCCGTAAAGCCTTCGTGCTCGATATGGTTCAGCGCATACGTCTTGTCCCAACCGTTCGGGAACACATCAAAGGAGATCTGCCCGCCGATCGAGAACGTTAACCCATAATCGGGGAACTTGGCCTTGAGCGCTTCGACGAATTTTTGCCGCAGGCCGTGTTCCTAATGAACGAACAAATTAGCGTAAATCAGGTGGTCATGAAACGAGGCACGGTCCACGGCGCGGCACGACATGGGAGGTGGGTTTCCATCCAGGTCCAGCCCGCTGTATTGAATTGACGACCATGAAACGTAAAATTGGACATACCAAATCGTATTTTTGGAAATCAAGACGTTCCTGGGTCCTGGAAGAAACAGTGACAGTTGAGTTTGTCATGACACATGCCAAGAAGACTGAGCGTTCTCACGTTGTATTTCGTCCGATGGGACTGACATTAATCATCCCAGTTCTAAACTCAACAAACGTTCCGCTATGTAAAAGGATAGTAAATTGGTCAGTCCGGAGTAACTTTGCCGTAATATAGAAGAACGAGAGGCAGCTGTGTATGCTTACCGCTTGATAGGGATATCCATGTCAGCAATATAATGTAGGATGAAGTTGACCAGAGGTTTGTAGCGGTCTTCGCCGATAAAGTTGATGAAAGACTGCGAGGGAAGTTTTTTGCCCAACCTGTACGCGGTCAGACCATTCTCGGCGAAGCAGAAGTCGAACTTCTCCGTGACTGTGAAAGGCGCATGAGTGAGTGAAGTAGTAATAATAAACTTGAATACGACGTCGATCCGGACCTGGAACACCGTCGACCTCGAGCTGCTCGGAAAGCTTGACAAAATCGGAGCCGCCCAGGCTACCGATGACTACCTTCTTCCTCACTTCCCTGAGAGTCTCGAGCATTTCAGGAGATACACCCTAATGATATGTTCAGCACCGGTTGAGCAAGGAGCAACAATAGTGCAAGTGAGACGCCTTCGAGTTAGGAAGGCTTCTCAAGCTGAATAGCCCTTACCCGGCGAGCAGGTGTCAGAGTATCATCGACGTCGAAGAGAATGAGCGTCTTCCCGAGAGGGCGGTCGGTAAAGCTAGACATGGGGAATTGGATCTGGCGGGGTGGGATGCGTATTGGGGATGTTCTGGAGTACTGCTCAACGGTTCCATATTTATATTTACTCGCACATTGAGAAACGTGGAGACACGTTTTTATTTGGTCATATTTTATGCTTTTCAGGGTCCTCACTCGGGGTCCCGCTATTACATCAGAGAACTTTGAATCCAGAACCTTGAGATCTATATCATTCATAGTAGGTATTCCCAGATCAGACAACGGCGCTGGTGGATCAGCTCCTACTGAGGCTCACAATGATAAATGAAGCATGCGTGGCCATTTAAGCGGCACCAACGCCGTTCTCTCCTAATTGGGTAGTGTTATCGTGGCCGAAACGATCCGTGGTTAACCTCAAAAGCGAGGGCATCTGAGAACAGAAGTGGAAAGGACCATGTCACGGTCACGGTCACAGATGTTTTTGTGAGGTGTTTCCTCAGCGAGAATCCAAACTGATCGGGGTATATGAGTATTAGGGCACTATTAAATGATAATATTGCGTAATATACAGTGGCTAGAATAACAAGTTAGATTTTGTGTTCATGCAGTGCAAGGATGCTACTCCGAATCAGCAACAGTGTCGCGCCTGAAGACCACAGTCGACGTAACAGTGACATGGGTAGGCTGGCGACGGGAAGCTAGTTCGATCCCGTCGCTTACTGTCCGGGTAGCTATTCTCTGAAGTGATGATCTGGTATGTAGACTACCGACCGAAGGAGATGTGATCAGGATGGCTTTTATGTCGAACACATGCAAAGGAAAATACTGACTTGGCCAAAAACGTTGCGATATAGACACCCCCAAGTGGCTATCAAAGCGTCGATCCATTAGTCTCACGATGGTTTTGCTGAGGAGCGCTCGTACTCACCAGCCCAAAAAATATTAGATCTTCAAACAAATTCCACACTGCATACTGTCCGACCCAACAAGAACATGAGATAGAGGCACCCGCATGGGTCAGCAATTGTCAGCACCGGGCCGAAGGCTTAATTCTGACCATTAATAGCTGAATCGAAACCAAAGTAGCTGTGACGGCTCCTGTGGCAACGCCGTAAACTGCGACTCGATTGAGTACGGAATCTGTTCTGTGGAGTAGGTCAGTACCCAAGGGAGAGGATTCAAGTTGAAGATAGTATACTTGGAGTACCCGGTATGTAGATTACGCAACTCGAGTGCCAAAGCCACCGCCAATATGATGTCAGCACCCGCCTACAGGATCATGTGAGAACGTGAGAAGCTCCTAGGAAAGCAGAGTGGCCTGAGGACCTACAGCAAATGACAACCAGGCTATGACAGCTGCCGTACTCTCGGCATTTAGTGTTTCCAAAGCACTGTTTGGGAACATGTAAGAGCGAACCATAATGTCTTTTGAACGACATCGAGTATGTAGTATGTTAATATCGATCAGATCAGAATCACAGATGACTACTCACATAGGCCAAGGCCTATGGGAGACCGATGGGACCCGGTATCATCTTAGCAAATGAATGGTGGCCAAGACGAAGGGAGGCTTACCCAGGGCCGCCGTCACCAGCACAACCTGAAGCGCACGATGAAATCATCATTCCACAGACCCGGTTAGTCTCACGCTAGTAAATATACGTCACAGATTTTTAGGGTCTCACCAGTGAAATCGTGACGGGGAGGTTTCGAGAAACTATTGATACAAGGATAAGCCCTAAGACATTCTCAACATGCTAGATGCCTCGAAGCTCACTGGTCCAGAAACGAGTCAAAAAGAATGTTTGCACCATCATCGCCACCAGAACCTAGACAGAGTGAAATCCGGGCGACAGGAAGTGAGATAGACTCTGGGATAGTTGTGGTTGCGACGGCACCAACTTACGCCGTGTGTGCCAAAGTAGGACTGATACCTAATACCAAGTTTATGTCTAATGAGCAGGGGATTCCCATGGCCTGGGTCGAGTGGCACTCACCAAGGTTGTTCCAACAAGGCAAATAGCCCACTTATCCCATGGGGCACGAGCGATCGATAAACCCCGCGACTGGATATACCCCTGGAAGCAAATTAACATCAGGCGTCAAGTCTCTGAGCCTATACCGAGTAAGGCATACTCACAACTCAAGACATTGCATCATCCTATGGTCAACGAAGGGTGATTAATATAATACACGCAAACCAAACAACTGGGTAGGCTGTTACCATAGCATGGCAACCTGAGGATTGAAGACACTAAGCAAATCATATATATGGCTCATTTGGTCTATTAACTTACGAGCCATCGCACGGGGCGCGGGTCATTGTAAAACTTCTGGTAATACCTGTATGTCTGAACAGTGATGACGCCAAGAAGACTATAGATGTTGGATCCTCAGCTCGAGTCTACGGCGCTCTCAGGAAGACGAAATATGACAAACAATGCGGAGCTCCATAGTCCGAAGAGATAGCTTGCGAGAATGCGGGTGACGTTAAAGTTGGTGATGACCGTCATCCAAAGGGCAACGACGGGTAGCGTCGATCACCACCACACTGTTAGAGTAAGCTAGGTGAAAACAGTGGGCACGCTAAGTAGTGTACGGCAAGAGACGTTGGGGTAGCATGCAACCCAAAAGGCGAAAGGGGGGCAACCGAACACCATCTCTGAGCCTCTTAAAGGGGATACTCAATGGGGGAAACCAGGGTCGAGAATCCCACAGAGAACGTTGGGTCCAAATTCAATGAGTCATCGGATCAGTGGATTGAGGCAGAAAGTATTCATGGTCTTGGCCCTTATCAATTTCATTCGCGCCAGTCGCGATGTGTGTGGGAGATTTTTCGGCCAAGTGTGAAGGGAGACAGTAGCCAGGAACGAGGGTAACCAGCTGGATGGGACGATGATCAGAGAGAATGATTTTCGTATTCATGCTACGACCAGAGTTCATGGCCATGTTGATCTTGCTGCCGCGGTAGGACCAGAGAAGCTGATGATGACGTAACTTAAAGGGAAGATGTGGAAGAAACAGCAGGTTGTGGATCCAATGCCGGTGAGTGACCAATATGGCATGAATTAGGTGGATCCACACTCATGAGCTGGTTGACCCTGAGAGGAATAGCTAGAATCAATAGGGAATGGATACGGGAAGTCACTTCCGCAGTAGTCTTGAGAATGTTCTGTGGGATGTTGAGTGGATCGAAGGAGAACGTACGAGTAATTCCACACAGAGTCCCTCAGCACTCGAGATAATCAGGGTATCGGAACAATGTTACAGTCGTCAGCGGTGGATATGCATAATGTACAGTGGCTATAATAAGGAAAGTAGTCTTTCAGTCGTGGATTGTTGGTAAACTGCTTTGAGTTGGCGCGTCGCGCCGAAAAACCACATCTGGATTGAAATCAATATGGGTCGGCTGATCATGGGACGATAATTCAATCCCATCACTCATGGTTTGAGCAGCTATCCTCTTGAGTGATGATCGAGTATGTAAACTACCAGCCAGCGAGATGACGGTTAGCAGGCTATCAAACCGAAGGGAAGCAACACCGGGGACTGACTTGGCCAAAAACGTTGCAATGTAGACACCTCCGTACGGCTTTTCGGTTATCATCCAATGGGGTCGCAGTGGCTCGTTGGTCAATCTTCAAAGCGTTAGGGAATGTCAAGTACTTACCATCCCGAAAAATATGAGATCTTCATACAAATTCCATGCGACATACTAGCCATTCACAGATGACGATGGAGAAACATGAATAATGACTCAGTATCAGTGGCAATGGGAATAGACCGGAAGGACTCCAAACGAACCAATAACAGTTGAACGGAGACTAGAGTTGCTGTGACAGCTCCTGTTGCAACGCCGTAGACCGCCACTCGATTGAGCACAGAATCGGTTTTCCTATGTAATGTGTCAGGGCTAAGTAAGGCAAAGGGAGATAAAGGCGCCGTACTTGGAGTAGCCAGTGCGGTTGCGCATCTCGATGGCTAAAGCTACCGCCAGTATGATATCACCACCCGCCTGAGGGACGTTCGCGAGTTGGTTGTGAATGCGATGCATTTCATCCATCTGGTCAAGAGAAAAGGCCGATCCCTTTGAAGACTTACGACGAATGACATCCAAGTTATTTGAATTACCCTACTCTCAGAGTTCAGCGTCTCTATCGCGCTATCTTGGAACATGTAAGAGCGAATGGTAATGTCTACCAAAACGAAGAGGAGCCTCCGATTAACATCACTCATATAATGATTGGGAAAGATGAACTCACGTAAACCAAGGGCTGTGAAACGCAGGAAGCCGAACATCATATCAGCGGGAGATGTATAGGGTGAAAGAGGGAGCTTACCTAGCGCCGCCGTCACCAGCACAACCTGGAACCCACGCCAGCATTATCATTCCACGACCTCATGAACAGATCACATGCACATGTAGCTTACCAGTGAGACCGTCACAAGCAAATTCCGAGAGACTATCGACGCAGAGGTCAGCTTTCAAGGTTTTTGCTCCCCCAACACTTCTAACTCACCAGTCCAAAAACGCGAAAGGAAGAAGGTTTGGACAATGATTGCAACAAGAACCTGGTCATGCAGAACCCAAGGGAGGTTGTTAGGATGGGGGACAAATGCCTCGGTAGCAATAATCGGGGCGTAGGGTGTGCAGACTCACGCCATGTGTGCCATAGTAGGACATATACCTAGTGTATGGGGTGGCGGTTTCATGGGTAGAGCAATGATTCGTAAGTTAGAGGGGGTGCTCACCAAGGTTGTTCCAATAAAGCAAATAGCCCTTCAACGCCATGAGGGACGAGCTCTCGATATACACCGCGGCTTGATATCCCGCTAGATAAAGCCGATATGAGCTAGATGTCTCGGAATTCATCCCGAATCTGAGTAAGGCATGCGTACACTTCGAGACCTTGCATTATCCTTCAAGTGAATACAGACGGTCAAATACTACTCGCGAGAAAAATCACAGAGCTTTTGGACTACCAGAGCAGGTTAACCTAGGAATAAATAGCGTTGAGTGGGTCATACAAATGCCTCCCGGTCAGTCTAGCAACCTACTAGCCATCGCACGTAACGGGGATCATTTGGAAATTTCTTGTGGTACAGATAAGTCTGAACGGTGATTATGCCGAAGAGGCTGGGGATAACAATCGTCAGCTCGAGGGTTCGAATCTGTGAATTAGACAGGGGTGGGCTGACAATGCGGTGGTCAACAGTCCAAATAGATAACTCGCGAGGACACGGTCGATGTCGAGACTGGTGAACGCTGTCATCCAAGACGGCGGGCGTCAATCACCGCCGATATTATTAGGGTAAGTTGTAGAAGACGGTGAACTGGTTAAGTGGTACAATAGGCTTTAGTTAAACATGCAAGCTAAAAGGGGGGAATAACCGTCACCTACGCACCTCTTATGGGGGAACACTCAATGGACGCAGTATCGGGGATCCCACAGAGCATCTGGTGGGTGCAAATTCAACCAGTGGTTAATGCATCGAGGCAGAAGCATCCGAGGCCTTGGCCTTATCCATCATTTTCATTTCCGCCGGTCGGGACGTGCGTGGTAACTCGCATTCGCGAAGTCTAAGTGGCGGCAATAGCGACGGACGGGCCTCATCAGCGGGGTGTGACGAACCAGGTACGTGCAATCAGTGAAATTGAGGCTCCTTTGCTGCCAAAGTGTGGAGTACTGCCTGTCAAGTCATTATTAGTTGCCGCGGTAAGGACTCGGCGAAGATTGCGATACTTTATTTGATCCAAAGGCACCACTATGAGACACCCATCGCCGCGATTGCGGTGTCGATGCCGGGGAGTCGCGGACATGTCTTGAATTGGAAGATTACATTCTATTGATTCTGGGGAGTCTATTTCCTTCTTTGTTTATGGGCTCTTCGTCTTCGGACGTGGTTGAACTAGATTGATGGGAAAACGCACCAAGTGATTTTTCCCAGATGCGCCGACGACAACTTTATCCATTACGCGGTGGTCAAGCTCAGGTCATTCTGAAGCGGTCCATATTTGGACACTAAGGAAGCCAGCATAGCCCCTCACTGATCGAGAAGCCTGGCCAGAATAAAAATAACCGGATGGCAACGCGGTTGGCTGGTTGGGGAGTGCGCGGGCGAAGCCGAGAACGGACACGTGCCACGGTTGTCACGGGTGGCCAAGTAAAGCGCGGGGCCTGATCCGAGATGACGAGAATCGGGTGTCGTGTCCGGGCCATGATGCGAGCGGCCGATAATCGTCGATAAATACGCCGATTGTGAGTACATTTGGATCGAGGGAAAAGCATACTTCTCTGAACCTATGTTGGTGAACCCTCTCGCGTAGTCAACCCACAGAGAGCCTCTAACGCAAGATAGTCAAAAAAAAGTAGCAAGATAGTTGACCAGCCGTGTATAAGGAAGGATGATGCGAGGTTGAGTTGCTAGGAGTGAAGTATCATATCATCGTCTGACTCATCTGGCTACATCCGACATCATTCGCCCATGCTTCTCGGCTGTACTTCACACTTGTTTCTGTTTGAATACATGAGATTGATAAAGTACAAAAAGTTCAGTAGTCCATTACACTAACAGCTAGCACCAGTCTAAGCATCCCTACTTCGCTGTACAGTAGATGTTACAGTAACTTTGGTTCGATGAGGATCAGACAGCCCTGATAGCTCGATGAAATTGCTTTGAGGTTGAGAAGCCAATGTACGAAGGGATGAACGCGTGTGAAGGCTACGAAAAACAATTTGAGATGAGTGTTTCAGGATAATGCAGAAAGGAGGAAGGGGATCAGTACTAACTTGGCGAGAAAAGTTGCAATATAGAGACCCCCAAGAGACTAAATGAAATATTGTTCAGGAAGGCAGCTTTACGTCAATAAAGGTCATGGCAGTAATATTGCCCTATCGGCGAATTGATCGCTCACCAGCCCGAAAAACACGATAGCCTCAAAGATATTCCATATGGTGAACTAGAAGAGATACGATCAGCACGATTACACGAAGGTAATGGGTATTAGAAAACGCTCTGGGAAGAAGGTACTTACTAGCAGAAGTTGTGCAGTCACTGCGGCAGCGGTAACCGCGCCGGTAGCAACTCCGTAGACTCCAACGTGGGTCAGGACTGAATCCGTTCTACCAGAGGAAAGGATTAGTCGTCATTCAAAACACCCCACCAAAGATAACAGAGCTAGATCTCACTTAAAAATACCTGTTCGGCGCTTTCGCATCTCGAATGCCAAGGTTGCAGCGATCAACACATCAGTGGAAGCCTACAGTGCAGAGGAATAGCAACAGTTGAGACAGATCAGAAAAGAGACGCTGAAGAAAGCAGATTATGTATCACGTACAGCAAAGGTAAGCCAAGCAATCAGCTCCGAGTTGATCGACTGCAATATCTGGAACGAGCCCTCATTCCCGTAGGCTTTGGTAGTAACGTCTAAAGAACATAGAGCTAAAGAGTCTGCCGTCGATATGGTGGAGAAGTAGGAGTGAGACTAACATAGTCCCAATGCTAAGGATAAATATCAGGAAGGTAAATTAGGAGCGACGCAGGTAGATATTGACTCCTTACCAAGAGCGGTAGTCACAAGCGCAACCTAAAAGGGTAACCGCATCATGCAGTTCCATGAGGGAGATATATCGATGTAAGGAGTCAGCGAGGATGATAGTAAGCGCCATGGGTGGGGCTCACAAGAACTATCGTGGTGATGATATTACGCGAGACTAGTCCATCAGACGTTAAATTTGTTGGCAGTGAATTGTTACCCATGCTCACCAGTCCAATATCGAGAAACAAAGAACGCCTGAACCATCCCCGCTACGATGACCTAACATGGAAAATTGATGAACTTCTCGGACGAAGAAGTCCCCTGCAAGTATCAACTCACACCATGCGATCCATAATATGACAGGTACCTATAATAACCCAAGATTGCGAAGTAGCTAGTTCAGTAAATCGCACTTTGGCTGAATATGTCAGCCATAGAAGAACGAACCAGGGTTGTGTTGAAAGATTGAGTATTCCGGTGGGACCAAGGAGAGTTTCGTACACGCCGTAACATGATATGCCACTACATCAAATCATCGCATTATGAGAGTTGAAGTGATATTGGATGGGCGGGGGCGAATAGCTTACACCTCTACGCCTTGCATGATCCTGATGACAACAATATCGTAAAAGACCCTCTTGATGACGGCCAGAGAGACGTACCACATTTGGCCAACCTGAGAATGTCGCAACCAACATTAAGAGTGTTTTTGGATACCATATGTATATGGTAACTCACCAGAAATTTTACATAGCGAGAATCATTGGGAAACCGCTGGTAATAGAGGAACGCCTGAACGCTGATGATTCCGAAGAGACTATAGAACCAGGCTATGAGACCTATGAGGTGGATGGATGTGGATATATGCGTACAATGTGGAAGACCAAAGCCCAAAGAGGTAGCTCGCGAGGATTTCATCGATGAGAGATTCAGTGAGGGTAAGCATACAAGAGGTTCAGGAGTCCCGACACGCAAGACCTTTCTTAAGGAGGCTGGAGCTGGCGTGAGGGATACTAAAACGTGCAACAGAGACGCTACGGGTACGACGGAAGCATTCAAGCGCAACTGGAGGAGGGGGGTGAGAGATCGATTAACTACGCCAGTCTGCACCTTAAGAGATAGCCCAGTTATTATACAGCGGTAGTCTCCACACGATAAATTCGCCCAAGAGCTCCTAGCGGGAGTTGGGAGGGAGAGCGATCCAGGAGATCGACGCTCAAGTTCTCGCTGCTACTGCACATGGCCGCTAATTACTTAAATAATCCGGAGCTCCCTTACTTTCTATGGGATCTGTAACAGGGGAGAGGGCAAAGCATGAGTAAATGAATGGCGCGCGCCAGAAGCCATCATTGACTTTTTCGCAGATCTATTAGGCGACTGCCGCAGGTCCCTAAGGACTCGGCCTTGCCAGAACTCATGATACGGGTAGGTAGGCCAACAAGCCTCAACTTCACGGAAGGCCGTCCCGCTCGCAATTTACAACAGCATGAATTGCCATGGCATGCCGCAAAATTATACTGCCACAAGGCTGCCAACGGAGAATTATCGACAATAACCTAGAGGCTATGAGCAACGTGGCCGCGGGTTCGCAAATCAATCGCGGCCATAATGCCCAGGGTCGGTAGCCCTCTCCACAGCACGAGAACCAGTAGAGGTCCAGAGAAGCGGTAGTCGGCCGCAATCGAACTGCCTCCGTGGTGACTCAGGGTTCACGCTCACGGGGTCCAGAGGGCTAGTGTTGCCGCGACTCGACTCGACTCGACTTCGACTCGACTTTTGACCGACTTTGACTAAAAGTCGGAGGCTCAAGAGCAAGTCGGAGTCGGAAGTTGCGACTATCGACTCGACTTCGACTAAAGTCGACTCTGAGTCGACGTAGGTCGATCCATAGCGCGTCGCGCCCGTTCCACCTTAGAATGTATTTCATATGCCCCTTATTCAGCCTCGATCAATATAAACCGGGGCTCCTGGTGACCTGATTGCCATTGTGCTGACGGAACGCGCTCCCTTGAGGCTTCATTGCCAGTCAAGTCAAGACAGCGGTTGTCCCCTTCCCCTTGATCGGTGCATTTTGCGCCACAGGCTCCTGACTAGTAAATTGGAGGGCCAATACGACCAAAATTTATTCTGGTCTCCATAGGTTACCGATTAACTCAATCTCATGTCTTACGTGATATACGAGGTTGAATAGGTGTTCGACTTGGTTCGACTTTAGTCGACTGAGAGTCGACTAGCTCGTCGCAAGTCGTAGTCGAGAGTCGGTCAAGTCGACCTGCACGTGATCGACTCGACTACGACTTTTATCGACTCAACTAGCGACTAAATATCACGCAAGTCGACTATTAGCCGAAGTCGCGGCAACACTA
>WIDE01000071.1:4587-116401 GCA_015039315.1 Clavulina sp. PMI_390
GGCAGTTGCTCGACTCTAAGCTGACATCATTGCATGTGTACCCTGACAAAACCCCAATATACCAGGATTACAAGTAGAAAAACTATATATAATGACGACTGCTTGATGCTAAGCAATCGCCACTTCAACTTGACTGGTGGGTATCTAGTATTGAGCATTCGCCAGATATCATGCATGTCTCATTGGCGACTGTATAAAATTAAGGACTCGCCATAATGGTCTTTAGACCCCAACAAAACCCCGACATACCGACCAGGATTACAAGTAGAAAAACCGTATATAATACCTATATGGAATAGAGTAGGTTGAGCCCTGAAAGAAAACTGAGAGGTGAAAAGTGAGCCTAAAAGGCTTTAGGGTGGTAGTTAAAAGTGACCACCTTGTTAATGGGGTGCCTGTTGGTGTAAGGCTGGTGGTCCAGGGCCCAAAACCAAGTGGTTAAAAGCTAAAAGTTGGTAAAGTGAGGCTAAAGGCTTGTAAACCTGTAGGGTTCTTGGCCTAGAGAAGGACTAGCTGCCCACCAAGTGCTGTAGTAGAGTGTAGGGTACTACTTAGTCCTAAAAGTAGGAAGCAAGTGGGGCAAGGGGTGGAGTTAGTGTAGCTAGGCCACTAGGGTGTAAGCTACTAGTAGTAGTAGCCCAAACTTGAAAGCTAGTTGACTAAAGTGAAGATAGTGAGTTGTTGTGAACTCCAAAAGATGGTACACTTTGAACCACTAGGGTCCTTGGTGAATAGGTAGGCTGCCCAGAGTAAGAGTAAAGTGAACAAAGTGCAGGAGTATGGTGCAAAGTGTATGGGTTGAAGAAAGAGAAAAGTAACCCACCAACTGCCAGGATGTGTGCTTGAAGTTGAGCTAAAACCAATTCCGCGGTGCTGTGAAACTGAGTGCGGGAAGTGAGAAGCCAAGGAAGGGATCCAGGAAAGTTAAGATACCAGCTGTAGCCTTGAGCGGTTGAAAAGAGCCGGGGCCGTGTCTATTGATACCAATCTAACCCCTAGATGTGAGCCACCAAGCGAGAGAAAAAAGTACCAACGCTGCCGCACTGGAGCGCACAGAGGCCTAGAACAAACAGACAAGGAAACTCACACTAATGCCGTACTCTCCTGACAGACTTTCCTTCCCTGATCACGCCGCCCTCGCACTCTCAGAAATGCCCGGCAGATCGCGCAGTTGCTTGTCGGCAAACGAAACATCGAACGGCTCGTTATGCCGAGACCGTGGACGCGAGGGGTTGCACACAGCGTTGATATGAATGAGGAAGAGCGGCACCGGGTGAGGGGTGATGTGCGAGGTCGAGAGGGAAAAGAGAAGGAGCCTGCGTTTGCTCGGAAGTGGGAATCGTCTGGAGAACTCGAGTTTAGAACTGTTGAAAAAGGATTGATGCTTTTTGTGAGCTAGTTACGAGCGGTCGAAAAGAACAGCAAAGAAGAAATGGGCTCACCGGCCGTAGAGCACTCGAACACTGCGGTGGAATAAGCTTGATTGAGGAGTGGATGGAGGTTGGGGCTCGGAGCAACGCGCGCAATCCTCCAACGAATGCGCCAAAAAAAAAAAAAAAAGCGCTTAGCAGGCTCAGTACATTCAAGGCTGCCACCAGAAGGATTGATGTTCTGATGGCAGATCATCTAGTAGGCCTCAGATACGACGGTGCGCTGCTAGCATCAACGCCGGTCGTTCGAGAGTGCAGCAGAGGGGAAAGCTACGACGGAGGTGTGTGCTGATATTGAGTGATAAGCGGATGTAGCATGTAGTATTGTAAACGCACCTTGTTATGGTGTTGTCTATATCCCTGCAGATGGCCGCAAGGAGGATCCATGTAATCGCTATGGTTGATGTCGCGTTGGGTGATCAGTTTGTTGATTTGTCGCGGTCCAGTGGGCAAGCAGTGCAGAAAACACCTCCAAAGCGATGAGACAAAGCGATAGTCGTACGCCCTCGCGGCGTCAAGCGGTCGTGAGTGAGCCGTGGATCGGGTCAGTCTGGTGGTGCGAGGCTGGGACGAAAGCTGGCCCATCCCGTCACGTTGTCACACCCGGACACGGTTGCGCCAGGTACCAAAAAGGACTGGTGCTAGAACGCCTTGTTATTGCCGTCAGGCGATCCGTCGTACAGTCAGATTTCTTCTAGAGCGCCGATACAGTACCTTATTTCTATGTTGAATAATTATAGTTTTCACGTCTCGCTCATGCGGCCCGCGACTTGCAACGACGGACGAAACGATTATGCTCCTTTGATCACTGAGCTTATGACGATCACCAACTTTCCTTCCATTACTAGTGCGAGACAGTACAATTATACTCGCTCTTCCGTTCGCTGCGTCGAACGTTTGTTGATCGACATGTGCGCGGAGGGAGGAACAGCGCGCGGTCGGCATTGTAACGTGTAGTCGTCTAGAACATCCTTTATTATTTATAATAAATCATTACGTCGTCCCGATACTATAGTGATTCTCCCATGGACTCGCTCGATCGCTAAACTCGCTTTCGGCGCCTAGTATATATATGGTCACTATGACGTCACGTTAGTGCGATTCCTCTCTTGAACCTCTACATACCAACGATGCAACAACGTGTCTTGCGCTCTTCTGCTTCATTCGCTCTCGCCGCGGTAAGGAACTGTTATACCCCCCGATGTCGTGAACATGACCACTCATTCTATCGTATTTCCACCTGAATCGACGCCCGGATTGGTGTTTTACGACACTGTTCAACACTGGTCAACGTTCGACCCCTTCGACAATACCAAACGCGATAATGGCTACACCGATGGAAATCCCTAACCGTTCCATTTCGCCTCTGGGTGTAATCAGCAGCGACGAAGGGCGTTCACAACCACTCGCGCGGTGAGGGAAGCTGCCGCCCCTGGCCAAGCTCCCCCACCCAAGAGTGGTGGTAGTACCTTCACCCTACTCGCGATTGCAGCTGCTGCCGGTGGCGGTGGCTATTATGTGAGTCCAGAGTCCGGGCTCTTTCTCTTCTGTCTCTTGTGTTCGCGCATGGTTACCTTACTGATCCGGTCATTTCACCCCTCCGCTAGTTCTACACCCAGGGTAACCCGGAAGCTGACAAGGCCAAGATCGAAGCCGAAGCCAAATCCGCTGAAGCAAAAGCAAAGCAGCTCGCGGCCGATGCTAAGGCCCAGGCTGATGCTGCCGCTAATGACGCACAGCGCAAGGCAAGTGGGCTGGTGACTCAGGCACAGGCTGGTTGGGAGCAGACCAAAGACAAGGCCTCGCAGTACGCCGTGAGTTGGCTTATTTCTGTTATATTTTCTTCCTGTCCTCCCTTGGGTTTGCGCATTTCGCCTGGTTGCGACGTTCTCGACGATGATCGCTTGCTGTCTCCTCGTCTCGTCATCACAAATTCGGAATAATTACTGATCTACAAACGATTCTCTTGAATTCCTTCTCCATCTGCATCCATCCTCTTCGCCGAACGTCTCTGACCTCGACTCCGCGACAAATACCTTCCTCCTGCGATTCGACGGCGGCGTTGGTGGCGCGTCCGTTCCCTCGGCACGTCATCATTGTCCATCCTCGATCAACAATTCCCCTCGCGTGGCTCTTTTGAATATACACAATTTTCTAGACCGATGCTGAACGCAAAGCCGCCGAGATCCGCAACAAGGCTACTCAAACAACTCAGGAATACTACAACTACGCTGCTGGCAAGACTTCTGCTGAGGCCTCGAAGGCTCAAGCCGAGCTTGACAAGGCCAAGGCGGAGGCAGACAAGCAGGCCGCCAATGCCAAGTCATCGTGGTGGAGCTGGTTTGGATGGGGGAGCTCGAAGAAAGAGGAGGTTAAGAAGGATGCGCAAGGTGAGGCTGCCGAGTGGAAGGCGGCAGGAAAGAAAGAGTGGGAGCAAGTTAAGAAAGGCCCGAACGCGTAGTGAGTGCGTCAGAGTGGATGGACCACGATCCTGCGCACGCCGTCCATCGGATACCCCTCGTACTCGCTATCATTCTTGTGTACTGTACGATATCGTGTACAGTTGTATCGTATTATCACAACCCTCTTATGAATCCTCCCTAGCCGTGTCGTCGTCCTCTACTTCGATGTATTACTACGTGATTGGACCTTATAAGTTTCCTCCGGCGAAAAAGCACTCGTTGTGGTAACCCTAAACTTTAGCTCACATTCACGGAAACCAGCTGACAGCACATAGATGATACAATCACGGCAGCAAGACACGAAACGCCTCACCGCCGTATAAACATTGTAGGATACATCCCATATCGCCTTACAAGTACGACGTGCGCCACAGTAGTCTGACACGACACACATCCTTACGCGAGGTATGGCGTAGGATTGGGAACTGAGGGAGATGGAATGTTGTTCAGTCAAAGTCCCAAGATAGAAAAAAGACTGATAGCACGAGGATGATATAGCAAACAAGTGATAAAGAGCGGGTGAGATAGTCCGAACAACTGGGTGGATAAGGAATGGGTGTAAGGATAGTGATACAGGAAGTCCGAACTGTGTATTTGGACTCCAGACGGCGAGAAATACGAGGAAATGAGAGCGGGATATCAATGCCAACATAAACGGGAATGAAATGAATGAAGTGATTTAGCACAAAACAACAAGATGCAGATGATGGCGGGTATCGGGACTTGAAAATGCTAGAGCTGCACAGAGAAGGCAAAAAAATCGAAGAAAAAGGACCAAAAAAGGGGGGCAACATTGCGAGGGTGCAGATTACCGCTTTGTCAATGTGTTGACGAGCGTCTTGAACCCAAACCTTCGTCCTGAACCAGCAGCGGGTGGGCTCGGTGGATTCAACACACCAGGAGCTCCGTCATCTGAGTGCGATGGCGATTTCTTGCCGCTCGCGCTCAGGCTAGGGAGAGTTGGCGGGGGCGAGAGCGATCGGAAGTCAGAAATGATCGCCTTGACCTTGGCAGTCGCCTCGACAGGATCCAGCTGACCATCGCCTCCGCCTGAAGAGTTTCCGCCACCTAGCCCAGACCCGGTCGAAGGCTTTCGAACAACGGTGCCACCACGGCCTACGACAACATTGACACCTAGTTGGGAACGCGGGGGGAAAGCGTTTTCGCCAAGGGGAATATAGTCGGGGCGGAAAGCCTTGACCTCTTGCTCACTACGGGTAGGAACAGGTAGCGGGATGCGCTTGGGCTTTTCTGCACCAGCATACGTAGGGATCGTGGGATCGACGTTGACAAGTGGAGACGAGTAGATTGGAGAACCCTCCTCCTGTTTGAAGACGGGCTCGGTAACAGGAGGGAGTGCAAACGCAGTGTTGGTTGGGTTGGAACGCGAATGTCCGTGTGTACGCGTGGCGTTGGTGGTGGGGGAATCTGGAAGAGAAGAAAGATGGGAGGTAGTGGAGACGGGAGAGTCAGTTGGGGTAGGAAGCGTATGCGTGATCTCGATGGAAGCAGAGCGGCGTGGCTGATTCCCTAGCGCGGGTGGTCGCCTTGTAGCCGGGTGAGGTTGCTGATACTGCTGTTGGCGTAGGACGCGCGATGAGGTTTGTTTCCTTATCACACCAAACTCTTCCTCACCGGCGGCGTCCATAGCGTCGATTGCGTCTTCCTCATCCAAGTCGTCATCATCGTTGTCCGGACCCGCCTGGTACTTCCGGTTCAACCGCGCTTCCAGCGAGTACTTGTGCTGAAGATAGCCCATGTTTGCAATCGGTCGATGCTTTTTCGATCGACCCATTGTTGTCGATGGCGACACAGCGCGAGCAGAGGGGTGAATGGAATGGGGTGGAGCAAGCCCAACATCGTGTCGAGAGAGCGCATCGGACGTCGAGGCTGATCTTACGACTGGGCGGTGGTGCCGTGGTGCTCGACCTGTAACGCCTCGCACAGTCTGGTTCGGCTCAGCAGAGGGTTGTCCAGCCAAGGAAACGTAGATCTCTTCCTCGCTACCAGCGCTACTCGTTCGCATTCGACGCGCGGTGTGATGGACATTGAACTTTTGTGCCTCGCCTTTCGCGAAATGCTTCTCGAGCTGAACCGTCCTGCCTAGTTGCTCGAGATAGTCCGTGAGAGACCTCCCGCCAAGGGTGCTGCTTGGCAGGCTTTCCGCGATGGAGGAGGTCTGTGATGTCGATGATAGGGGCTGGGCTGAGGCGGACTTGGACGTGGACGATGCAGTGAGGGCTGCAGCGTTTTCGACAATTTCACGGCGTGCGAGCTCCACAAGTGCAGCGGCTTCGGCGTGGCTCGTGACTCCATGAAGCGTCAGTGGTGGAGGCTTCCACCCCGCTGTCGCGGACACACTCGCTCGTCTCCCAACAAGCTCATTCGGCGTTCCAACCGTCGAATTCGATGCAGAGGTCGTCGCGGAAGCATGGGCAGGGGTGGTGGAGGACGATGCTGACAGTGATGGGGACGGCGAGATGTGTTTTTCTTGAGGAGACGGTGGGTTGAGCGAAGTGTTGGTTGTGGAGAGCGTTGTCGTAGAGCCAATGCCATGCGAGGATGTCTCGGATGTGGATGACATCGAGTTCCCTCGTGCTCGTGCTGGGTCGTCTTTAGGTGGGAGAGGGGGGAGAAGGGTTGTCATAGGATCCGACGAGGCCCGGGTCAGTGGTGGGATATCTGTTATGCGAGATAAACGTGAGTACGGGACCCTCGATGAACGAGAAAAAATGGAGCAAACACTAAGCAGAAAGGCGACGTACCTATAGTAGGTTGCAGGGTGGGAGGTGGTGCTGGGGAAGAAGCAGCAGCAGCGTTCTGTGAGGTGGGGGAATGGTCGCGACTGCGTGGCTGTCGGGGATGAGGCCGATTCGAGACATGTGAACCAAAGCTACCGGGCGTTGGCGCGGTGGCAGCACGTGAAGATGAAGGAGGGTGATTATTGAACGCATTCGCATGATCGAGTTGTTGCGATATCGAGAGGCTCGGCGTGGATGACGGATCGGAATTGTCCGACTGCGGAGCAGAGCTGGACCTCATGCGCCCATTGACCGTCGCCGACCCATTTGTGGAATTAGCCTCACTGTAGCTAATGCCGTCCTCTCTCCCCGAGGCGGGGGCGGTGGTAGGCTCGCGTTCGGGACTGGCTTCGTGCCCAGTCGTTGACTCGTTGGCTAAGGGGCTGGAAACGATGACCTCGGATGACTTTCTGGGCCTGGACCGCCCTGATGGAAGCTTCTGAGGGATGACAGGAGCAGAGAAGACCTCATCGAGAGCTCGGCCGAGCGAGATTGGAGGTCGGTCGGATTTAGGAGCCGCCGCGTCCTCGCTGCTGCTGCCGCTGCCACTGGACTTCTTGAACAAGCTAGTGAGACTAAGCTTGGAGGTCGCTTTCTTCAGGGGAGGGTCACCGTATGGCGATTCTGGCGTAAAAGAGGCAGATGGTGAGGGGGACAGACGTTGAGAGGACGAGGTCATTGGTGTAATAGCGGATGGACCAGCTCGGCCAGAGCCATCACCAGCCGAGCTGGGGCGCTTGACTTTGAGTGGACGACTTGGGAGTTTCTGCTGGATAGCAGGGAGGGATGGCCGACGACCTGGGGAATACTCCCCTTCTGCCGGTGGAGATGACATGGGAGCTTGGTAGGCGAGTTGAGCAACATCGGAGTCGTTTCGAGATGATCTTCCAGCAGAGCTTCCCACCGAAGGCCGCCGGGTCGTTGCGAGCGTATCGGTAAAGGACTGTTGTACTCTCAGGATCCGGGAACGGGAAGGAGACGCGGGGGGAAACCTCGAAGGTCCAGCTTCTGGAACAGAAGGTTCTATACTCTCCGAGGCCTGTCGTAAAAGGTCGGCAATGGGCGCGTGTCCGCATTCAGCGGCAACGTCCTCTGCTCGAACGCCGTAGCTGTCCACTCGCAACGGGTCGGCGCCACGAGCCAAGAAAAGTCGAACGATAGGGAGGTGGCCGTTCGCCGCGGCAAAATGGAGTGGCGTGCATCCTTTAGAGAGTTCAAGTTGGGTCAGCACTGGTGTAACATGAGTGGGAGACAAGCGTTTGACAAAGTTACCTGCTGTACCGACAAGTACGCTTCCACTTTTGGATCTGTCTCGAATCGGAAGCCGCTGACGAAACGAAATACGACCAGAGAGTCGCGAAGAAGTAAGCCACCAGGTGTGTGTTATGAATTCTGATCGAGGAAACATACGGGTGCATTGACGTCTGCTCCAGCATCCAGCAGTCGTGTAACAACCAGTTCATTTCCATTCGAGGCGGCGGCGTGCAGTGGTAATAGGCCCTCTATGACAGAGTTGACGGGTTGCCCCTGGCTGAGGGCGTAATGGACGAGGGCTGCGGGCAGAATAGGGACATGTGGGTTAGAGGTTTCGGTCTAGTTAGGATGAAAAGCACGTACCAAGGTTGCCATTCGCCGCAGCGCTGTGCAGGTGAAAGTCTGGGACTAACGAAGCGCGCAAGTGAGATCGATGGGCCAAGCTTAGAGACACGGAGCCAATTCCTTACAGTCGGTGACAACGTTGTATTCTAGATCGATATTCTGAGTTGGTCGTGGGCCAGCTGAGAAGGGCATTTGGGGATTGGGAGGTGGGCGAGCGTGTGGCAACTAATGGTGGCGCTCAGGATGTGCTATGACATCCCACAGATTGGCTAAACCCAAGGGGTACGCAAGATTTACGTGTCCCACAGTAGCTAAGAGTCGCGTAGGACACGTGCTAGTGGGGCGGAGTACAGAGGGTGCGCGCGAGAGAGACGAGGAGACGACAGCAGGAGAGAGAGGAGGGAGGATAAGGCGGGAGCAAACAAGGTGGGGGGGCCGAAGCGCCCGGGCACAACGAGCCGTAACAGACGTCGGTCACGCTCAGCTCAGCCCGCGCTCTCTCGGCATCCCCTGGGCCATTTGCTATATTTCCTGTTTCCTACGTAGAATTATGCAATCCATATTATCACCCGCACCCCTCTTTCTGAAATCGCCGCCAGTCTAGTGCTATTCATGGTCCTCAATCAGAACTTTCCTTTTCGCCATTGCCGAATCCCATGTGCGGTTATAATGGCAACGGCGGTAATTATGCCCAACTCAAGCTACAAAGATAGGGGTCACTCGATAAAGTGGTCTTCCAGCATCATCCAGAATGAAGAACCAGGATGCACACACCACGCCATCATGCGCTATCATGTGCTTCGTTGCGGGCTCAGTGTTCTCGCCGTTGCTAATCTACTACCACTGACCCCGATGCTCAACCAGCTGCATACACACACATGGGCGCCACGATTTCCTTTGAGCAGATCCTTCATTAGTTCCCCTGCCAATTAATGAACAGCTCCTGGGCATCGTCATGAACGTCAATCGCCCGTCGCTCCCCGTCAACCCACCTGCCATCACCATAGCGAGTCTACTCACGCCAACGATATCGTGTCCGCCTCTTCCCCCCAATTCATTCAGCTCGGGGAAGCCGCGGCATCGTCAATCCCTTCGCTCGTTCTACAACTCAGAAACTTGTGCGCTCGGCACAGCTGGCGGCTCCGCATCAGCCCAATCCCCATCACGCTTCTTGCCTCCTCGGGCACAAACTCCGGTGCTGGGGTACCCAACTTTTTTTTTTTTGACTTCCCTCTCAGTAAGTTCACACTGGATCTTGTACATTTCCACTATTCGTACTCGAGAGCTTCCCGGGACTCCGTCACCTCTCGTTTTTCAACTGTAATATTCATCGACCTACTTAGGGCCGCTGACAATCAACGAGATGCACACGAACGGGGCCTCTGCCCCATTCTCCTGTTCGACGTCGCTAGGACATCGGGGTCCGTCAATTATTGTAGCCGAGAACAATCATCCAAAGAATCGAGCCAGGTACACGCATGGCTTTTAGAATCTCGCTTACTGATGACAGCTCTGCCGTTTCACTTGAGGTGGATGTGAATTGGGCTAATGCAGATCTGCATTTTGATGTTGATTGCATGAAACAGCAGGAGTAAAACTGGGGATACGAACAGCAACCGAGAAAGTGCGAGCTAATTAGCTAGGAGTACATTGATGAAACAGAATGCGCTATCAGAGTGAGAATAGGAGAACTGATTCGGGCAAAGCGGGGAATTACAACAAAGGGCGAAAATGAGTGCGCAATCCAGAGTACCGAAACCTGCGTACGGACCTAATTACCCTCTGAATAAGAGAGTATTCTGTCAAGTATACGACTACCTGCCGCATAGTGCTTATTAGGGTCAAGATGTTTCTCCTTGAAGGCAGCGGCGGCGGCCTTGGCTCTTCTTTCTCTTTCTGCTAGCAAGACAGTGTCCGCATCTCTCTCGTGGTTAGCTGGGCTCCTCTGGGCAGCGACGGTGCCGCCAATCGCGCCTTCTATACCGGTTACAGAAGTACGACCCCCAGTATTCGGGCCTCGAGCAATCGCAATCGCAGAGCCCTCAAGGTCGATCGACTCCGCCGATACCCTTGCATCCCCAGCTGGCGCCCTCCTGTGCGTCAAAGTTGGCGATATGAGAATATGTAGGGTCTCAGATATGAGCATGCCACCCTAAGCAACATAGTTCGGCGTACCGTCTCCCAGATGAAAAGTTCGCCCACCAACCACCGAGAATCGAGAGGACACCCGTGCTCAATGATACGGCTTTCAAAACCTTTGGTCCATATAGCCCCGTGACGAGAGAGGCGACGGAAAGTACGACGCACACTTCTGTCAAGCTCACTCGAAGCATATCGTGGAAGAGGGATGAAAGGTGAGAGCTAACTTGCTGGCGGCTAGGAGCCGCTACGACCAATAGCGGTGCCTCAAGGAAATCAGCGTGCCAGTGGAGCACACTGCCTCAAGGCAAAGAGGCATAGTGGAACCCGCGATCCCCTCACTATATTGGGATGTTACTCAAAGGGGTCGCTATATATAGCAAGCACAAGCCAATAGGACACACACAGCGTCAAGAGATCACAACCTGGGCAAAAGGCCCAGGTGAAGTAAATTATGGTGAGACATGTGCTGATCAAAGCGGGGCATCAGACGTCGACCCTACCGAGGATCTCTCAGATGGAGATAACTAAAACGAAGCACCGAGGCATTCTATAGCTGCCTCAGCGTGAGTATCTGAGCCCAAAGAGGCCAAAATGGCGTCCAATCTTGCCGCTTTCTTGGTTCTCCGTGTTGGGGTAGGCTCTTATCACTTTCAGGAACAACTGAGTTCCTCCGAGTAGTTGTACTGAAGTCACTGCTCATGCCACTAGCTGAAGGGGAAGCACGGCCGTCTATCGCTGGCCGGAGGGCAAGGTGTGCGCTCTCCAGGTCAATCGAGGGCTCGAAAGTGTCTTCATTTGATACTCTACGAGCTCCGCGTGATTCGCACTTCAAGAAACATCCGTGATTGAGTCTTGGGAATTCGAGGGGAGGAAGATGAACACACCTCGACCTCGACGAAGAGTTCACCCATCAGCCGCCAACGATTGAGAGAACACCCGTCACCAGTGAAACTACTCTCGGCGGTTCCGGGCCATATAATCCCGTCACGAAAGAAACAATGGCGCTGATGACAGATCCTTCTGTCTATCTCACTCAAGGCATAGCACGTCCAGGCGATGATTCAGAGACAAGATAGAAAGGCGAAGACCAATATAATATCACAGCCTCACATACAAATAGCATATCACTGGAGCACGGAAACGCGAGCACTCACCGCACCACATCTTG
The DNA here is from genome assembly GCA_015039315.1 of Clavulina sp. PMI_390. Lineage (NCBI taxonomy): Eukaryota > Fungi > Basidiomycota > Agaricomycetes > Cantharellales > Hydnaceae > Clavulina > Clavulina sp. PMI_390. The sequence continues at coordinate 16,190 of WIDE01000071.1, forward strand.
ATTTAAGAACCCACATCGTACTGAGACACTCGTCCCCAAACCCCCTTGCAAATGGTCGGTAAGTCCGTGTCAAAGGGAAGAGGATTTGTTCCATAACGCCAGCACGGCGCGCTCGTGTAACAGCCGGACCAAGAAAACCACCAAGTGAACATCGAAGGACTATCCAAGAAGCAGAGGTCTTATGCTGGAGAGAAACGGCAGATTTTGCAGCCGAAAAGCAGTCGGAGAAGATTGGGCGCTATCACGATTGTCACAAGGAATTTATCAAGAAAAACTGCCCAAGATACGGGTATCAACACAAAATCAGGCGTGATAGGTGGCCAACTAGGGCCTCTCGCGATAAGGGTCGCCTCAGCTCAAGCGGCCATTCGCCACGTCTCCTTGGTCTACCCTCCTCATCGAACCTCGGATTCTGTTCAAACGCTAGCCCATCTGAGAATGCATTCCCTATCGGAACTAAGGAGCATTGTCAGTCATACTGATGGCTTCCCATAAAGTAGCATAACAAGATAAGCACAGCGCAAAGAGAACCAAAATACTCACAGACCCAGTAAACCCATGAGGGGCCCATGAGAGCCTCCCAATTCCGCCTGTATGAGCCCAACCACCATAGGTTCGCTTCCTTGCCAATCCTTCCCCACTCATTATTCCACTCACGGCGCTTTTGTCGTTTCCCTCTACAAAAATTGTTGAGCGTACGAGCAAAAGGGGAAGAAAATGAGACGTGGCCAAGACGGCGGAGGTGAGTTACTCTGGTGTGCGGATGCGAGATCAAGAAGTAGAGAACGCACCTGATCTCCCACATCTGAAACGCGGCGTTGATTATCGCATTTTCTCTCCTGCGGGCACTTGTCATAGAAAGGCTTTCGACAGTGGTTGCGTTGAGCATGATGAGGCGAGTGTGGGCGGCCGAAAGGCCCGAGGTGAAGAAGGCAAAGAGAAATGACCTATTGATCGTGTTTGGGAAAGCGAGCACAGGTATTAGAGGCAAATAAGCAGAATTCCGGACGTGGAGGAGTAATGGAATCACATACAAGGCTACGATGGAGATTTCAAGACCGTCTGGAGTGTTGGTGTGGGTGACGACAGCGACGAGAAGTGAAATGAAAATCCAAGAGCAAAAGAGTGTGTTCCAGTAGCAAAATAAGAGAAAAAACTATAGTGAGGTAGGTAGCATTGTATGTTGAGTTAGACGATAATGGAAAGACAAAGATCCTCGATGAGAGAAACGCACCCGTCGATTCCTCGCGCCGACACACTGTCCGATCCATGGACAGTGATGGTCGAACATCAATGTGCACTATCGCACGATAATTATGACATCAGTTCTAATTTTCTTCGGTGTGGGCGATGCGTTTCAACTCACTGTGCCACATATCCGACAATGATGCGTTCGTGGAGGCTTGAGGATTTCGTCACGCGCACAATAGCGATACTCAGGCGCCAAGACAGGGGTCATATTGAGCCTGCGCTGAATGGTATCTCTGGAAAGACGCTCGGGAGGTTGGTCGTCGAAATAGCTGCTTTCTCTTTGCGGATGAGGGTGAGGGAGTGGGAGGGCGTCGAGCTCGTGCGTGTTTTGAGCTAACTCGCCAGTATCAGGTGGTGGTAGTATTCCATCCGGGGTAAGAGGTTGAGGTAATTGCGGCGGGTGAGTGGTCATGATGGTAGTGGGGGCAGTGGAGGTGGAAGCGACGACGGTGCGAGTGGTGGTGGTCGGAGCATCGACATCACGTTCGATGTCATGGGTGGAGGCACGAGTACGAAGGGATTCGACGTAGCTGCGTGCATAGGCTTGAGCAGCTGACTCAGGACGAGCGGGATCGGAGGGAGAATTGGGTTTGTGCGGGTTGAGTTCCTGAAGATCGGTGGTGTTGGATGGACGAGGGTCATCCAACGTGCGTTGAGGAGGCGAGGAAGCGCTGGTATAATCGTATGTATAGTCAGCGCTAGTAGGGGAGTGGATCGAGGATGTGCGAGCGCGTTGGTGAGGGGGGGAAGGAGGGGGTGAAGGCTGCTGGTAGGGAGGACCGCCTTGGAGGGAGAAGGACTCGTCACCTTCCGTGTAGAACGAGTCGACGTGGACAGGATTCGGATTTGAGTAGCGAGGGACAGGTCGAGCACATTTGGAGGTGTGCTGCGATAGGAGGGAACGATTCGCCCAGTTTGTCAGTCAATAAACTTTTGGGACAGGAGAAAATTGGTGAAACTCACATCGAGCGCACGACCAGGAGGGGTAAAGAGTGCTCGAGCATAGCTCCAGAGCTCAAAGGCAAACAGGATATGGAAGACAACAAGATAGGCGACTAATAATTAAATTATAACGAGTCAGCGTCATTCGCAAACGAGCACGAGTCGTTTGACTAAGAATAAACCAGATATTTGCTCACCTCCTTGGGCAAAGTTGCCTTTGGCATCGGACCTCTTCTTCACCATGCTAACCGAGAACCGTACGACGTAGACATAGTAGGTGTAGATATAGATTGCAATGACCATGAAGACAGCAAACTTTCGTGCAAACCATCCCTGAGGTCGGTCTCTCCGCGCTTGGCGGGCTTCCCGTTGACGTTCAGCAGATTCTTCAATCTGGCGCCTCAGAGCGATGCAGCCGCCTGGCTGAACTTTGTCGGCGTGTGGTGCTGCGACGACGGTGGAGGGCCCGCCGCCATCCACCGCGGCCATGTCGGCGGCAGGGTAAACGTTTGTTGGGTTGGAAAGTGAGAGTGACGTCGAGTCCCAGTCACGTTTTTCGGAGTTGCAGCAACTTGAACAAGCTCGCCCCCGTCACCGACGTCGTCGTCGACCTTGGTTGGATGTTGCTACCCTCGACCTCGACAACCCTGCGAGGCGCTGCAGCAAGACAACTGGGAAGAAGACGCCTGTTACACCAACAGCAACAGCATGCATCGATTCCACAGCCGCCTCCCATAGCTTTCTCATTTGACATCGTTCGTCTATCCTGTCGCTACCAATAGCAACTCGTCGATGTTCCTCATGCATTAAGATATACAAGGATGGGGCCCTTCTTCGCGGCGAGCATACGATCCCTGCCGTCAAGAATGCCTTCAAAATGCTCAGTGGCGACAACCCATGGAACGCGTGAGCTCGTAACATCATCCGCCCAAGTCGACACACAGCTTGAGCTAAAATGCATTCTAGAAAGATTCCATTCATACTCATGACCAACGGCGGGGGTATCACAGAGGACCTCAGGGCAACCGTCCTTTCTCGCCAACTTGATTTCCCTGTGAGTACTTTATCAATCCTTTCCCCCATGTGCCACAACCTAGCCTTATACACACATCTTCCTGCAATCTCAGATTCGTCCGGACCAACTCCTGCAGGCCCACACGGTACTCAAGTCGTTAACAACCGATGCTCCTCCCGGAGAGAGCCGTGCAAATGACCATGTCCTCGTGCTAGGTGGTCTAGGTGATGCCGTCAGAACCGTTGCAGAAAGGTATGTACCCGTTCCGCCAGCTTTTACTCGCGCACGATCTGCATGCACCGCGATTCTAGTTGTCAAAATGTTCCTCATGTGGCATCTTTCACTGACACACACACATTAACTCATGTGCTTCCAGCTACGGCTTCAAGAACGTCCACACTCCTCTTGACATCCTCGCCTGGAACGAATCGTACGTTCCTCTTACCTTTCCTCCCAAATGTCGCTTACACGGCCACGATGTTCGTCTCTCTCTTCCAAACTAACCGTACACGTTACTCCCTTGCAGCATATGGCCATTCCACAAGATCTCCTCGGCCGAGCACGCAACCACCAAACCAAAAGAATTCACGAATATCCCCATCTCTTCCATCTTCGTCTTCCATGACCCTCGCAACTGGGCCCTTGACATCCAAATCATGTGCGACGTCATCCGGTCCTATCCCAATGGCCTAGGTGGTTCGTATCCCGCTAGAGGTCTCGCAATTGATGATAATGGCAGGCAAGGGAATGGCGTGGAGAAGCAGGGGGTTCAGCTATACTTTTGCAACCCCGATCTACTATGGAAGGCGCGCTATCATGTCCCAAGATTCGGCCAAGGGGCTTTCAAGGAGGCTTTCCAGGCCGTATTCAAGGTGCGCGCGAGTAGGCCATTGCCTACCATATGTTACGGTGCTGATCTTTCGCTATCCACATTCATATTCACGGATGATCCATGCATCAATCTCCACTCACTATCATCCTATCGCTTCATTTCTATCCTCGCAATATCTCGAAACCCTTGCAGGCTGCAACAGGTTCGAACTACCCCTCCACTCAGTTCGGCAAGCCTCATAAGATAACGTACGACTATGGGGCGCGAATGCTTCAGATGCAGTCTGAGAAGCTCTACGGAATAGCTTCAAATGAAGCGAACGAGCCCAGGATGTGAGTTGCCCCACTTGACCTTCATTGACGTTGCTGATGAGTGGACCCACCTCGTGATTGACGATTGACGTCGAGTAGATTTATGGTTGGAGGTGAGGATCCGTTTTCATGAGGCCTCGCGCATTTTTGTTTCAGTCACGAAAGACTTACTTGTGCTCCTTTGCTCCCAGATAACCCTGAATCAGGTACGTTCTTATCCAAAGTCTTCTTAACGCCTCACACTGTCTCGTTCAATCTTAACTAACAAACCTTGCTTCTATTCTAAAATTCATAGATATTGCCGGCGCCAACGCGGCCAAATGGGGGTCCTTCCTCGTCGAAACAGGAGTATATGATCCCTCAAGTGGGCAAAGGCCCGCACACGAACCGACAGAGATCGTTACGGACGTCGAGGCTGCCGTCAAAAGAGGAATCGAGCTGGTTGTGCGTGGTTCATAACCACATGGAAGGAAGTCTCCATCAAGGTATCATAGCATGTTGTGTTAGATGATCCATGTATGTCTATAATCGAGCTGAAAATAGAACCAGCCAGTATCCAGATGTTGCTCTATGCCATTGAACTTCACAGCCTCGCCCACAATATGCCATATATCAGGCTCTCTGTGTAGGGCAACTCGGATACCCTTCTAGGCATAGACACATATCTCACGATATATTTTGTTACGAAAGAGAGCTCACCCTGCAGCAATAAACGCGAAGGCTTCGTCCACTGAGTAAGTTCAGTGTGCCGGGCAGTGGACCAAACACCCACTTGATCATTCGTGTATACTAAGATGGGTATATGTACTTCTACGTATCCAGCATCATGAGAATCCAGAAAGACGAGATAATAAGAGGTATAAAATGATGTGAAGAACACGCGTACAACAGCCGGGTCAGCAGAGATTGCAAGTGCAAGAAACCAACGATTTACGTGGGCTCGGGTAGGTGATACTGACATTTGAAAATGGACCGGTGATCTTGGGCTCGCAGATGATGTTCAGGCCCAAATGGATGGAGTAGTGGGGCCTGCAGAACTGGTCGTTGGAACTAGGTTGGCTGGATCAATACCGTGCTTGACCAGCAGCGCTCGAAGGGCTTCATTTTCTTGAGCACTTCTATCAGCCCGCTCGGTTTCAGCTTGTGCTCGCTTGCTCTCGGCTTCTGCTCGCTCGCGTTCGATATCCGCCCGCTCTGCTTCGGCATCACGCTCCTTTCGGAGCTGCTCAGGCAAGCGAGTGCGCTCCATGTGGAGTTCAAGAGCAGCGTTTGCTTTGGTTTTCTACACAAGAAACAAAATATCGAAGTAAATTCATTAGTTCAGAAGAAAGACGGAAAATACATGAGAGGTAATTCAAGCGATACAAGACGAGACGACTCACAAGCTTACGATAATTTTCTAGCGCCTCCTCGGCGTTTTTCAGCACCAAATTGCGATTAACAAACGACGTGATTGCTCGGTATTGCGGTGGTAGCTCCATCACAATGTTTCGATCATTGAGCGCTGCAAAAAACGTGTCGCATTCATCAGGTGCGAGCGCTCGGCTATTCTGGCGTAGGCGTAGCAACAGTAGTAGCACAGATTGTGCCCACCACCAGCAGTTCTCTGCTGTGAACTGGTACTGTGGCGCGACAAGCGTAACAGCGCGCATTGCGAGCACAACCTCGTGCAAAGTCAGAGATGCGGTAGGTAGGGTGGTCGAGGGACCTGTTAGCGAAGCGTCAAAATCAAAGACGACACCATTTTCGGCTTTGAAGTCGCTATCACGCTTGCCAGCGGTCCCACGCCAGAAGTCGTTATCGAAGTTCGACACCTCAGCCCAGTACCGGATGGTGTCTCGCCCTTCACCGTGAGGAATTTTCTTACTCGTCGCCTCCAAAGACGTCTGTGATACATTACGAGTTGGACGAGAGGGAGCATTCTTGGCAGTTGCAGATGCATCGTCACGGCGGGTGCCTCGTTCAGCGACGAGAATGTGGAAAGCGCGTGAGTTGTTGCTGGGGAGAGGGGCCGTGTCCTCGAAGAGAAGCACAAGGGATTGGTGGTACACAAATTTTCGAACGAGGTTGCTTCTGGTCACAGCAACACGACGAAGACGATAACGACGATAGGTGTCTGGCGAGTATGTCCACACGCCCTCTGTGATAGCGTTAGAGACGACTTCGATGTATTGGTCATCGCGAAGGATTTGGGGGATCGGGGATAGCATCGATGGTGGGGGGCCGGGCCAGAGGAATCGAGCAAAATGGTGCAAGACGGTGGAGAATAGAGGAGGCATGGTATATATGATTTCTCAACAAGAACTGAAGCAGAGATCAATGTGTGGACCAGAGGGTGGGATACGCAACGTCACTCGAAGCAGAGGGAAGGTAGAGGATGGATTTATTGCAGGAAAAGGCGTGTATGGTGATGCAATCATGCAACCATGCACGCACCGCGCAGAGAAACCACTGTGGTAGCGAAAGGGCTGAGACAGAGCAAAGTATCGTAGCCGAACAACACAACGAACCTGACGCTGATTTAGTATGAGATAGCTGAATTCATAGATACGGCACCTAATACTCACCTCGAACAACCCAGGGCAGCTCAAGTTGGTCCAGCCATTGGCGGCGAGGCAAGAGTTGTCAAAACATGACCAAAGCCCGGCATCATGCATGAGGTCCAGGTGGTTCGCTTCTTACATCACCACTATGAACATAGTCGAAGATGAGTTTGGAAGATATAATTCACCAATTAACAGAGTTTCGCGAGCGAGCTCTCTATTTCTACACCGAGCGTCGCTGCAGCACCTCGCCAATAGCAAACTACAATTGATTGATCGGGGATTGAACAGAGCTATGTTACAAGCACAAAGAAATGCATATTTGAGCGAGCGACAACTAATCTGAGGTTTCCAATAATTCCGCCAGGCTCTTGATCAACGCTGCTAGCCTGTGCACTTCCTTTTTCGCAAGCACCGCGTCATCCTCATCCAGAGCCTCGCTGATGGCTGGGAAAGTTGTCGCGCCATAACCCAGCCACTTGCCCGGTGCAACGCCCAAGTGACGGTACCATTCACGATCCTTGATCCCATCTTCGGAAAGGAAGCCACCTTCAAATGACGCGAGCTTGCGGTTGATCTTGCGCACGGCCCGTGCAGCCTTGATGATTTTGTACAAAGGACCATGGCGGGGGAGCTTGGGGAAGGAAGATTTATCGTCCTTTGAATGCTGATGATGGTGGTAGTGATCATCAGCTTCGATCACAATGTCCCAGACGTGCGAGAGCAAGTCCCCGTGGTAAGTGTAATCAGCTTCATCGAGCTCAAGCTGCGCAATCTCGACGTGGGTTTCTTCCGAAAGCGCGTCGTCCGAAAGGGAATGAGGGGTTCTCAGATTTTCCTCGTCTCTACTCTCTGAGTCGCCATCACTCTCGTGATGACCATACCTCGTTGACCAATGACCATGGAGCCAGGATTTGGTCCAACTCGTCAACTTGGCCCACAATGTCATCGGTGCGAGATGTAGGTGTATTGCATCTTGCTTGTCGGGGAGCTTTCCGAAGTTTTGGATCGCTTCTCGCAAGTCCTTCTCTGCTTTTGTCTTCTCTGCATCAAGAGAAAGTGATGCCTTCTGGAGTGAGAGAATAGCATGACGAAGTGGGGAGAAATCGGTCGAAAGGGTGTGCGCTGTAGAGATGCTTTCCACTCTAATGAGTAGGTAAAGCATATCGTGTTAGCAACGTACAACCAACAGCTGGCTACTTGTACAACATCAATTGCGATGACACTCACAGAGCAAGGTACGATTCCAGCTCGAGGGCATATTGTGTCGTGTTGAGAGGCAGCACAAACGAGTCGGTGATCCGCATCACAACTAGACCGAGATATTTGGCGTACGCGACTTGGCGGTGAAAACCAGGGTCACCGTAGCGTTGCTGCCACTGATGCGAGTCGTAGACCGAGTGATAGTGGTACGCGGCGTCAGATGGGGTGGACCCGAACGAGCCGTCAAGGGAAGCAATCTACAAAGGGAAATGGAGTGGGTCAGATGACAAGCTCCTGATACTGAAGGTAGTAAAACTTACGCCAAGGCGTTGAAGGAAGACTGTAAAGTCTGATCCGCTCCCCAACGGGAATACGCCAGTGCTGGCTGGGTCTTCATCGAGATACTCCCGCAGATCCTTCGTCCTCTGGAAACTGGCACCAAGTTCCGTGGAGATGAAGGGATCACTACTCTGAGAGCTTGCATTGCCTGTGAAAGGTCCAACATCGTATCGCGCATCAAAGAGCGTGCGATTGGCATCAGTCGGATGAGGGAGGGACTTGGCTACGCCTTGCATCAGGTGTGCAAGCGATGGGCTCCCTCCTTGGAAGAATACAGAGCCTGATGCAGAGACGTCTAGTAGGGGAGATATAGAGCGCCATAACAAAAGAACGTGAGCACAAGGACGGAAGGATACGGATCATTTACTAACCAACATTGGCATAGGCAACAACATGCTTTGACAAAAACTCTGCAAAGTCCTCGCCATACTCGGTGCTACCGATCAGGCCATACTAATGGACAGTTTTTTTGCATGAGCGATGTCCGGCGAGCTACTCAACGCAGTAAACATACCTCTTCCGCGTCCCAGCTAGCAATGGCGATCGTCCTTAGCGGCCGCCAGCCCTGCCTCAACAACGTCCCGAGGCCTTTGATGATCTCTGCCACTGTAACGGTGCCACTGGTTGGATCTCCGGCACCTAGCACCCACGCATCACGATGATTGCCCAGCATGACAATCTCATCCCGAATCAGCCCTGGTAGGACACCCATTGTGTTCCAGATCGGGATAACACGAGTATCAACGAGATTCTGTAGACGGACGCGCTGAACGCTACGACTACCGTCCATTGTGAAGGGGGCCGAGGGGTTGATTTCCTTCAGGATGTGCAACCCATTGGCCCACGAGATGGGGAGCGAGGGGATAACAGGGACATTGCCACCGTCAACCCGTGTCGCATTTGGGTAGGCAGGCTCCCCAGGGGTTGAGGGATCACCTGAAAGAGTAACATTGGGAGGAGAATCGACCATCATTAAACAAATAGTTACGCTTGGAAAACAACATGAGAACCTTACCAGGGTAACTGCTGATGAATTGAACACTACCGCGCTCCACTGCGTCGGGATGAATAGCAGGCCCATCGGGATAGGGTGCATACCCCGCGGCCTCGGTCGCCGTTCCATGGTCTCGTGCGTCCGTGTAGAGCAGAACGCCAATACATCCTGCTTCCTGGGCTCGTTTGATCTTCAGACCACGAACAACGCCACCATAACTACAAAGATCGGTCCGTCATGAGAGCCCTGATGTGTGTAACAAATGAAATGGCAACAAAAACAGCCTACCGGGCCACGGCAATAGTCCCAGTTAAGTTAGCTCCTGCAGCAGCAAGCTCATCGAAATCTTCCTTCCGGCCATAGTTCACATACACGGCGGGACCCTTTGCACAGAGACAAAAGTCAATGTTATCCAAGGAAGTGAGTAGTGTTGAGTTACGAGGCACTCACTGTGACGTCTCCAGAAGCCGAAAAGCCATGGAAGGTCTTGATTTCAAAAGTATGCTCGCTGGCAGGGTCACCCTCCAGTGGCGTTTCATCGACATTTGCCTTCCACACTACGGCACCCTCATCATCGACAATCTCTAAAGCTAGTTCCAAGGGTGTGTTCATGACTAGATGCAAAAGAGGGCGAGGATAAGATGGATATGGCCCCGACTCGGAACGATCATGCGAGCGCACAGACCAGGATAATACTTGTCGATCCATGCCGAAGGGCGAAAGCGCTTGGGGATTCCAAGGGTAGCCTCTCGGGACTCAGGAGACCCGGCGTCATAGAGAGGCAGATCATGGGGGGCTCTGATGCCAAATTCGGTCTGCAGCAGCGACAAAAAGTCCTTGGCAGTCTCGAGATCCTGCTCGTTACCTGCGATGTGGGGAAATGTGGAGTATTGCTTGCCTGTCGCGATCGCGCTCTCGGCATTGGGGACGGAGCTGGCCAACGATCAACAATGCATAAGGCTTCCCGACAAGGTTCGGACAGTCGCGAGACTCACATGAATAATTCCTCAGCTTGTTGGACTGTCAGCTTGCCACGACGGTCTGGATCTAGAAGAGATGGTCGAGAAAGATTGCACCCGGGCACGATTTCAGACCGGAAGTGCGAGAACACGGAACGGCCCAAAAGAAAGACGACGCCAGCTGCGAGGAAGTGGAAAGCTCGTCGCCGGCGACGGTGGCCAGCTACAGCAGCAGCATTTCTAGTGTAGTTCGCGCTCTCAGTAGTCGGGAGCAGAGCGCCTTTTTCTTTCGACGTTCCTGCGTCCATCGTTGATGGTAAGAGTGGGACAAATGGAGCACATGGTTTCGCGCAGCCGCGGCGAAGATAATGTTCGAATTGCTCCCACTTGTGTCACGCGTGACGATTCATTCATGCCAAGCCGATAGAGTTCATAGACGCGTCCACCTTTTGCGCCGTCGGGTGTCGGCTACCCGAGACATCTCCAGTGATGGCGCCTTTATTGCCTCATAGAATCCAACATGCCCAACAGATTGCTACTAACATCATTGATTCTCATGTATGGAATGCAAGGAATTTGATCGCTGCCTTGCTTCCCGAGGAACTGCTAATAGATATCTTCCTGCTGGTCATCAATAACTTCACAGATCTACTGCCAAAAAAGAAGCTCCGATGGACCGAGAAGCCGGCGATCGAGCAGATCAGGCACAGTCGCCGCGTGCTGTCCGCTGTCTGTGTTCGATGGCGCAAGGTTGTCCTCGATTCGACAGCACTGTGGGCGACCATCGGTTTCCCACTAGGGTTTTCAGCACGTCCCGCTAACCCCTCCACAGACCTGGTGGATATGGAAGAGTGGAAACCTGCGTTTCAGATGCTGGGGGAGGAGGTCCGCCGTTCAGGGAGACATCCGCTCTCTCTATATGTCCTACTGGATTCCTGGGCTCACAATGGCATCAATCAGGGATTTCTCTGTTACGAAGCCCGAGCGCCAGGGGACTTCGATTTTATTGAAGAGACACTCGCTCCGCTGTTCCCTATGTGTCGTCATCTTCGCCTTGGAAGCATTCCTGCTGGAAGCGGCAGGACTTTTGCGAAGCCTACATCTTTCCCCCACCTTCTCTCGCTCATATGTCATCCCCACATTGCTAGTACATCAGCTCCTCGAAGTATCGACCTCACTTTGGCTCCGCTTCTTCGCCACCTTGAGATATCCATCCGATATACTTCTCATCATTGGCTCTACGCCACTGAGGCTATGATACACTTCCCCCCAATATTGAAGATCTGTCCACGATCACTACTGACGCACCTCAAAGTATCAGGATGCTTCACGATCGAGAACATAACTTCCATTATTGCTAGTAGCCCTCTCCTGGAAAACCTCGTATGGTCACATGTGAAATCTTCAGAGCCCAGCGCATGGGTAACACGCACCAGGTATGCGTTGAACCCAGTCCGAGCAGACCATCTCCGCCATCTCGATCTCGAAGGATTGGCTCCCCTGGCATCCCTCTCGGCTTTTCAAGCACCCAACCTCGTGCGCTTGTCCCTTCACTACCACATCATCGGCCGAGGGCATCGAAGGCTAAAAGAAATTTGGCACCTGCATCATTTTTCTCGTCTATCGCGCTCCATCCGATTCCCGCGACTCCGTGCCCTCCAGTTGGACGCTCAGTTTGAACGCGAGACCTGCGAATCTGAGTACCCCGCGATTATGGCGTTCCTCCGCGCACATCCATCGTTGGAGGCACTCCAGCTGCCGTCCCAGATCACAGCTTCCGTCGTCGATGTGATGCTTGAGTCGCTTCCGGATCTGCGTGTCCTTGAGGCGCTGCTACGAACCCGAGACGAGGACAACAATTGTCGAGCCATCAACCTCCTAGAAAAGTGGACCCACTCGGGTCAAGATCGTGCATTTAATGAGAGCCTTTCCACCCCCAATCTCGCTTCGAAAGGAGATCGTGAGCAGGACGACGACCCCAGAGGATTCGCGCGGTGGATCATGGCTCAACGACACTCATCCCCGATCTTATACTTGCGTGATGAATATCGACCAGCCACATACCCAAGAGCACCCGAGTTTGAACGATTTGGACCTCGCGCTGTGCGACTTGAGCCATGGCCGCTCGGCGACTACGCAAGTGACGACTGGGAAGAGTTCTTCTGTGAATTGGATGCATGTCGGCGTTATTGTTGAACAGGATTCGGCATTATTGCGTAACAATATTGAGTTATAGGTACTCGTGAACCCATGTATCGTACAGGAATTTTACACTAAAAGTGATTTTATGTTTACCTGAGCATCGTGTGGTAGGAAGAAGCTTAGAGTTTATCCCTAGCTTATGCTGGCGACTGGGATTGCAAGAATCGATCCCAGTCCGCAGCCCGCCACAAATCAAATTTCCAATCATTGAACACTACAAAATCTTTTATCAAGTCAAAGTCGTTATTCGTATCCCTTTCATTAAAACGCCCGACCCCACGTATCAGATAGAGAACTGGATGGGAGTGTGATGATGAAGAAGGCCTGGAGGCGTCAAGCGCAGCCGCTTGCTCCCGCTGCATCCAAGTATGGGTAAGCGAGACGGCGCCACTATCGTCTCCTACTTGCCTTATAGCCCGGACATGCTGGAGCGCCGGGATAGAGGCAAGTACTGTAGACATACGCTCCGTGACGTGCATAGGTATAGCTAGAACCTCCAGCTTGGGGTGTGCCTCAGCAAAGCGCGTGATATTGACTTCTTGGGCAAGAGCGGTGCTGGCGGCTCCTTTTAGAATCAGCACTCGAAGCATAGGAAACTGCAAAGGGTCCGATAATGGAGGCATTCGGGAATCCCAAATAGGTCTATGAGGCCCTTCATCTGGGTAGTGGATTTCTAACCGCACGAGGAGCGAAGCTCGGAGAGAACTCGCTATAGAGAGAGCTGTTCCCCGTAAAGTCACATGACGGAGGGGCGGCATAGGGGATAGAGTGGGAGTTAGAGAAGCAGGAACACTGGGAGAAGTCGTGGACGCCCAGCGAAGTTCCTCCAGGCGGGGACAGTTCTCTAGCAGACTGATGATGGAATCATAATCAATAGAACCACTTAGTTCCAATCGAGTTAGCAGTAAATCTGCTCCTAATTTTAGCTTGAGGAGGGGTTGGGTAGATCCAGGCATGGACTCAAATGCGCATAGCCATAGGTCACGCAACTGAGGGGCAGCTGTCAGGTCCAAGACCGAAGGAGGAAAAAGATCTTGCCAGACGGTGCCAAATAGTGAATATAATTCTGGGAGAGGATGAGATGTTTCGAGGAATCTTGGAACATCAATGTATTCATTGTCGAATTGGAGGTGTCGGCAGCGATGTAGTAATCGCTGGGTGGAGTGCGAGATCTCCCGAAAGATGGACGAGGAAAGGAGCATCCGCTTCCCCGCTGCATCCTTTGAGTACAAGTATAGAGAAAGAGGAGCATTCCCCAATCTCTCAAGCCTCTCTCCGGTGAGGTCCAAGGATTGTGGAGGGATCTTTGGGCGTGCGGGAAGTTCGTCGTCATCGTCCCAATCATCTGTTCCAGAACCTAACGCAGAAGTGTTGCGTTTAGGAGCGGAGTGATAGCTATTAGTGAGGGCCGCGGTAATGCCATGAGGGAGATCGATTATCGCCCAGATTCGTTTGGTCTGGATAGCAGTCATTCTCCATATGTGACAGACTTCACAAATCACAGAGCGCGTCCGGCGCACCAGGGACATCGTAGTGGGAGGCAGGTACATATTGGGCTCTGGGATTTGGCTCTCCACTGCTATGATGAAGATATCCCCGAGGAGTTCTGGATGAAGGGACACAGCAGGGTTGTTCAGATTTGACTTTCTTGCCGTTTCAATTTTTGTCGATAGCATTTTAGTGTAAGTTCCAATTTCTGCGAGAGTCTTGAGTAGAATCAGGGACTTATACGAGATGATCGCAACGATTACACGCAACAAGTACTTGCGTTACGTAATCATGTGCGCGTGTTGACATCGAGGCTACAAATGGGCGGCCACATATTTCCCTTCGCCCGCCGCGGAATCCGCGGAACGTCAACTAATGCGAGAGTCCTTGCATCGGCCTTGCTTTCAATGCGAATAATGATCTTGCGCATAACGCGTTGTGTATGAGTTTCATTCGTCCGCGGAGTCCAAACCAATGAGGCAATGCCCACTCGTCTACGTTTCCTACGTTTCCAAACCAGTTGAGGTGTCAGCTATGGACTAAGAAGTTTAGACAGTAGACACTCCCGGTAGAAAACTCGCTTATTTGTACTTGCTTCACTTTTTAATTGTGCAAGTTTCTATTTCCTCCCATGGTGCTTACTTCGCTCTTCAGGGTTCTGGTCTTAGCTCTGTCCGATCGCGAACGGACGAGCAAATTTCACTGGTTCTGATGCCCGCCCCCGGTATCAACGTCATCATCAGGCGGCGTATGACGTTCTCTATTGGGCGATTCTGTCTCTACCTTGTTCATTCCGAGTGCATCACTCATGAGTCCTACATCCCAATCGTGACTCGTCCGAGACCACAGGATGCTTGAGGCCTTTAAAAACAGCTCGTTCCATCGCTTCCAATACTCCATCACTCACCTTCCCTACATCTCTCCTCTGCCCCCCTCACCCACCCTCGTCACCCACCTTTGCGGTCTCACTATCAAACCACCAACACACTTATCACAAGGACACTCACCACTCGCTCACCATGTCGTCCACCACTACTCCCCGCAACGTCGCTATCCCCTACTCTTCCAAGTCCCTCAAGCTCTCCTCATTCTCTATTCCTTCCAACGAATCGGCAAGGGCAGCTTCCCAGCGCTTCGTCGCTGCTCACCCCACCTACCTCCAAACATCTGCCATCGATGACCTTCGCCGCCGCGAGTTCACTCGACTGGATAAGAGTGGAGTCTACCTCGACTACACAGGCGCTGGTCTGTATCCAGAGTCCTTAATCCGAGAGCATACCGACTTGTTGCTCGGGAACGTGTTTGGGAATCCTCACTCTGCATCCCCAAGGTTCGGATTTACTCGATAGCTGCTAGTGCATGGATGAAGCTAACTTCAATCAATAATGCAGCTCTGTGCTCTCCTCTAAATACGCCCACGCCGCTCGCCTCGCTGTCCTCAACTTCTTCGACGCCGACCCAAGCGAGTACGAGGTTGTGTTCACGAACAACGCCAGCACTGCCCTTCGTATCGTCGCCGAGGCCTACCCTTACTCTAAGGGAGCCGATTCAAAGCTCATTCTCCCCACTGATGCCCACAACTCTGTCAACGGCATGCGCGAGTTCGCTCTCAAAGCCGGCGCTCAAGTGACCTACGTGCCAATGGAGGCACCTGGCAAGCAGACGTTCCTGGCTCCTGAGGACGGCGCCGAAAGCCTTTACGTGCTCACTGGCCAGTCCAATCTCTCCGGACTCAAGGGCAACCTATCGCTCCTTGCCGAGGCAAAGTCCCGCGGATATAATACCCTCCTCGACGCCGCCGCCCTCGCGCCAACCACGGCCATTTCCCTTCGATCGCTGAACGGGTCTGTCGACGCTATGGCGATCAGCTTGTACAAGCTCATTGGCTACCCCACTGGCATCGGTTGCCTGGTGGCCAAGAAGGAGTTCCTTACGAAGCTACAGAAGCCTTGGTTCAGTGGCGGCTCTGTCCTTGTCGTGCAGGTGTGTTTGATTATCAACAATCATTGATCCAAGGAACTCATCCCACTGCGCGTTCCAGGCACCTAACATGGGCCGTCTCCTTCTTGACGGACATGAACGATGGGAGGATGGGACTGTCAACTTCCTTTCGTGAGTCACTGCTCCACCTGACATCATGTTCGAGGCTGCCATGTTTCTGACGTCTGTCTCCGTTCATTTTCATCTCCGATTTCCGCATGCCGCCGCCGCCCACCCGTCTCGCATCTCTAATTACCCCTCCACCGACGGCCGTCTATTTGATTGTTTGATCCACGCCGCCGTTTCAGCTTGATCGCTGTCCCTCGCGGCCTCCAAATCCTCCACAACCACCTTCCTACTCTTGCTCAGCGCCTTCCTCTCTTGATGCACTTCACCCTCTCATCCCTTGCATCCCTCAAGCACTCCAACGGCAAGCCTGTCGTTGACCTCCACTCTCCATCCGGCCCCGATGAGTACTCACCATCGACCCACGGCGCCGTCATCAGCATGTCATTCCTTAAGCCTTCTGGCGAGCGGTTCCTGCCACACGACATCGAGAACGCCGCATCGCGTGCCAATATTCATGTCCGTGCCGGATGCCTGTGCAACCCTGGTGCCTCTACGACGCTCACAGGCATGACTGAGATGCTCAACAACTTCGACATGAAGCGGATCGACGCCGAGGGCAACCAAGATACTCCGGCATCTGTCTCCGAGTCTTACGCGTCGAACGAGGAGATGGAATGGTTCATCCGCGATGGCGGTGTCGTCCGCATGGGCTTCGGGCTTGCAAGCGCGATCTCAGACGCGGCAGCCTTCGTCGAGTTCTCGCGTACCTTTGTGGATGTGGCAGAGGCGACGAAGGATGGGAAGACTGTGGGTGCTCCGAAGTTGCAGAAGATTGCAGACGCGGATATCTTCCGCGAGGAGCTTCCTTCGCTGAAGAAGAGGAACTCTGTGATGTTCACCAAGCTCCGTGGGATCCGCCGACGAGTGTCGCAGATCTTCTAGCTGGGTTTAATCGTTCTAATAATTCCCTCTCATTTTTGGTTTTTTTTTTGTCGTACCCGAACACATTCACTCCTTGTTTTCGTTTTTCTCTTCTGATATCCTTATTCAGCAGCTCTGTACTTCGTGCTACCTTAATCACTTTAGTAATACAATCTCATATCAGTTCCCTCGTGACCGCGGTTGGAACCATTTTGTGTGTGTGATTGAGATAGTGTTACAAGCGTTGCGGTTTGTACTATATCTATATCTTTTCAACCACACATCAACCAAAAAACGGTGCACGGATATGATCATGGTTCTTCTCAGAAAAGAGATATGCATCCCAATCGTCACCCTCAAACTGCTCAAACGGCCAGGAGCCCACTTCAAGATGCCTCTCAAATTCCACAAGCTCTGATTCCACGTCCAAATCTCCTGAATCAAAATCTTCCGACAGCTCCGACCGTATTAGGTGGAGGACTGGCTCAGCCCCGTCAGCAGAACCCTCCTGCTCCGACCATCTACGGAGTAGCGTAATGGTACTATCGTCAGAGTCATCGAATATTTCACGACCGAAAGCACGGACACGACGAATGGACGGAGCATGGATGAGTGCGGTTGCCACTGCGTCGCACATGTACCGCGGAACGCTTACGACTCGTAAGGCTGGGTGAGCTTCGATAAAGCGAGCAATCTGCACGCGATCAATTTCTTCATTGCCATGCGAGGCATCGACCCGAAGAGCTCGCAAATTGGGAGACCGCATTATATTGGAGAGTGGACGCGGGCGGCCAGCCCAAATTTTTTGGCGAGGCTCCTCAGGCCAGGCCAGTTGAAGCACCACGAGGTTTGGCGCTTCAAGATTCTCTGTTAAGGATAGAGGGACGTCACCCGACAAGCTCACATGCCTCAGTTTATGCATCACCGGGAGTGGAGGAGTGCATGCATCAACTTGATAGAGGTGTTCACATTTCCAAGAGAGGTCTTCTAGATGTGGGCTTAGCGATATGATATGGGAGACTGTCAACGTATTAAAGGCTCCATTAAGGTGAAGGCGTTTCAAAGCAAATTCTGGGATATTGGGCAACTTCAGCTGGACAGCTGGAATAGTGCGTCCTGGGCCAGCGGTACCGTCCGGCATGTAGTCCAAAAAGATCTCCAGATCCTGGATAAGTGGTGCCATAGAGAGGTCGATCACCTCCTCGTGGCGTAGGTCTGGGGCCCGACCATAGGAAGTAACGAACAGCGTTCGCAAATGGGGGAGTGGCACAGATGGAGTATCGGAATCGATGGTGCTCATGAGGTTGAGGGATTGGATTGAGTTATTGTAAAGGTATATCTCCTTTGATTGAGACATGAGGCCGAGTAGCTTGCTGACTGCCACCTGTCGTATTTGCTCATCA
Organism: Clavulina sp. PMI_390; assembly: GCA_015039315.1. Taxonomy (NCBI): domain Eukaryota; kingdom Fungi; phylum Basidiomycota; class Agaricomycetes; order Cantharellales; family Hydnaceae; genus Clavulina; species Clavulina sp. PMI_390. The sequence continues at coordinate 34,642 of WIDE01000071.1, forward strand.
AGTGACGTGAAACGGATGTCGATGTAGAGCACTATGGGTGTATTCACGGCGCGAGAGAGCTCTGTCTCGAGCATGGAGTATGATGAGGGAGGTATGGTGAAGTTACGCTTTGGTGTCATTCGAAGTCGGGCCGGAAAGTTGAGTATGTTCCAAAAGTTTGCTGTTGTGATCATCAACTTCCGCCAATGGAAGCATACATTGCATAGGACGGAGCGTGAAGCTCGGAAACTCTGGATAAATGAACCTGGAAGGAAGTGGCGATATCGAAAGATTCTGCTGTGTATAACCAGTGAACATTGAAGCACAATGTCGAAGATGTTGGTCAAGAGCTCAGGTGGGAGCGATGAGATAGCAAGTTGTTGGTTTGACCTCCGCCGCAGTTCGACAGTACCCAGGCCCATGGAACGACCGGAAAAAGCTTCGATTTCGGCAATGTAGCTCGGATCTCTTATCCAGACGGTGCGGAGGGACTAAGCGCCGGCGGCAAGGATGTTGCCCCCACCCGTGACCGTGACGAGCTGTTCAACTTCTTACCATGTTGTTGTCAAAAAATCTATCAGTGCTCTATGAGTGAACCGAATCCATCGTTTGAGGATCTGAGAGCTCTTAACTGGCAGCGACCAGCTGTCTCCCTCTTGCCCGAGCTCCTATCACGAATCTTTTCCCTAGTGCTGCAAAACCTTTGGTGGCGCGGATCCGCAACGCCTCACCTACTCAAACATCCATATGATGAGGATAGCTCGACGTGGCCTCTGTGTGGCGTATTCTTGCTGGACAAACGTGATCCCTCGATACAGATCACATGGAGCTTCACCGGCTTGGCTCCCGACGACCTCTATACCACACTCATAAATACCACTACCTTAACACCCTCTGTCCCGGCCAGGTATGTCAGGGAGTTCCAGCGATCGGGCCATTTACCTCATATTCGGATCTTTCTACTACTCCATTACCAGACACTACGTTCGCCGAAGCCTTGGGTACCGCCCTCAGACCGTTCCTTCCACGGCGCAAGCTTTTGTATTTACGGGGTAACAAAACCACCTTCTTCAGCTTTTTCGGCCCTTCATAAATGTCAGACTGTACAGCATTCATCCAGTCTTTAGCCATCTCCTTCAAGGACTCCCCAAACATACCCCCTGGTCCATGCGTACTTGGTCTGAGATCCGCGAATAGGCGGAGTGGCGGATCGATCGGAAAAATGATATCAAGGACGAAATCCTTACGGTATTACTATCGAAATCAGGATTACGGTTCAGAATCTTCACTGCCGTATAAACTTTGCTGTGGCGATTCATCTGGAAGATGTTATGGTCATCCTCAATGCGGGGCCTTTCAGGGGAAGAGTTCTATTGTAAATATTCCGGCCGTACATCCGGTTTGCCTCGAAGATTCATTCCCCCTTTGACGCATCTCCGCCATCTAATCCTCTTTCCTCCAGTCCCAACAACCCTGTTGCAATATCTTGACGCACCTGAGCTTGTGAGATTCGAGACAATATCGTGTCGGAAAGCGGATCACATATTCGCTCTCCCTTTATCTTCCCCACACCAGGTTTTCCCACCCTTCATGTTCTCGTCGTCCTTGGGCATCGGCACACCTGAGGGACAAAGAGTCAGTTCTAATACGTTTCATGAAAGCCCATCCAACCTTGAGGATTATGCATTTACCCAGGAAGAGTATCGAACCGATGCTTAAGGTGATGGCCCGTTCCGTTCAGAAATATGAGATGAGGTATGTGAAGCGTGGAAGCTATCCACGGATTTGTGGCATATTAAGGAGAACAATTTTCGTTGCCACGAAAAGTTTGTTCTGAAGGACAGAGAGCAAACGGAATTTAGGTGGGACTGAAGCAGCGGTGAGGAACTAGCAGTTTAGGTAGCCGGCCGGCATCAATATCACATCAACATAATATTGCTCAAGTTGTTGCTGGCCGGGGAAACTGCGAGGATGTTGGGTTGATGAGTCCGAAGGGAAGCCGACAGCTTGTTTAGCTGTGATTTGTCCGAAGCGATAAGTTCCACCAGCCAACCAACAGCTGTCTAAGGCTCTTGTGCTGCAAATGGATGGTATAGATAACGCCGTAAACCCTCTCGAAAACATCAACTGGAACCGCCTTCCTGTGTCTATCTTCCCAGAAATCCTGTCCTATGTCTTTATCCTTGTGTTGCGAAGCTATGGGAATATCGATCCTCAACGCACCACAGCGCTTGATGTATCTCAGATGCGGCGCGCTCGTCTCACTCTTAGTTCAATCTGTATGCGCTGGCGACAAGTTGCCCTATCTGATAAAGCTCTCTGGAGTATTATAAGCTTTCCTGCAATTACGGCTGGTGTCGCTTCACGGCACCCCTATGACTCTCCTCCTCCCATCGAAGTGTTCTCCCTCGAGATCGAACGAACCGGAGACATGAATTTATCAATATTCTTAACTGACCCCTCTCAAAATCATTTGGGCGTGTTCGTGGGACCACGTTCTATCTCGCACCACGTTATCCACACAGTTCGACCATTCCTTTCAAGGTGCAAGCATTTGCATTTTGTAGGCAATCAGGCTTTATTCGATCTTCTCTTTAGGGAGGTACAACCACACCATCTCACCTCTCTACAGTCACTGTCCACCTTTTTTGTGCCAGAATCGCTTATCCCAGCTTCGCGTGTTGTGGATATGACATGTGCCCCAAGGCTGAGCGAGATGAGCATTGACTCGGACTTCAAAGAGGAGGAAATGAACATTCAAGCAATCCCACTTCACCTCAAACTCTCCCTTCCAATCCACCTACGTCGGCTGAATGTCACAGTATCTGTCGATCTCCAGGAGATGACTGTCATACTTCTGAATGCTTCATCCCTCGAGGAACTTTATTGGGTTTTCCAGGACTCGCGATTCCACCTGCCGAAAATCCAGGAACTCTCTATGCCCAGCCTCCGTCATGCCGTCCTACGCGGCCCAGTGCCTCAATCCATACTACCATTGCTCAATGCCCCTCAGCTCATCCGACTTGAGATGAGGTTCTCGTATATGGGTCGTCAACCTCCATCCTCTCTTCTAGTCTCACAACAATTTCCAAACCTCCGAGTGCTTATATCTGAGGCATTTCGATGGGACACAAAAGATGAAGGTATATTGCTGAACTTCATTAATGCCCATCCATGCCTACAAATTGTATGCCTACATGGGCTAATCACGGAGGCTCTGGCAGAGACCCTTTCCAGTCTGCCATCCATTGTGCACGTTAGCGCGAATTCGGAGAGCGTAGCCAATGCATCTGGTGCCATGTCGCTGGTGCGAAAGGTACACCAGAAGAGCGAGACACTCGCAAGAGGCCTATCACCAACCCTGTACATTGGTGCCGTGGCTTCGGCGATGGCTTTACGGCAAGCTAACGACGAGGGAGACAGTTCGGACCTCTTAGCGTTCGTTCAGAATGCGGTACTCTCCCAGCCGCTCTACCTGATAGGACAGACAGGAGCCTCGTATTGGGACGAGATTCTTACCGCTTTAGACATTGAAGGCTCCCGTTGATTTGGTAATCACCCAGGGCGTAGGAATTGGCTCGTCCGTGGCTCAATATAAACTCATTTCCGTCACTACTTGTGGTCACGACTTTGCGCGACGAGCTAGGTTTGCGGCAATTTTGTAATTGCGAAAGGAGATTAATTGATGTGCTGTAGCTCAATGACGAGCATCGATATTCGTTACTTCTCACTTTCTAGTGCTAATGGTAAAAGGTGGACGGGGAGGCAACCAGATTTGTGGATGCTCAGAACTCAGGGCGCGTTGTTGCATGTTGTTGACCGATGCCGCCGGCTGTGTCGAGGTGTTGCTCGACGTCACTGCTCCAATTCTTCCACTTTCCACATCGCTTCAAAATCTTGCGGCCGTAACAACCCATCTCAAACAAAATTCCACCTCCGGACGCGAACTCAATCTATTCACCGATCGTTTAGAGGAGATAAAGTCGAAATGGGAGTCTCGACGACTGGGGCAGCTGTGGCGATCACGCCTGGTCAGGAACAAAACTCATTTGTTATGTCTTGCATTTACTAATGGCCCTCACGTGAAAAGTTGTTATCAAGGTGTTCGTTAAACATTATGCTCGTCGCTTGAAGCACCTCAAGAAAGAGGCAAATGACGAAGAGGCCAGGGACAGCATTCTATTCGATGAGTGAGCCAACACATTTTGAACATGGCGTCTTTCGAAAAACCAGCACGCTGAAGCAAAACTCCAGGGCGTTCAGCATCGTGAAAGCCTTCATTGCTTTCGCTTGTCGCAACACTGTGGAGTCCCTGCAAACCTTGTGCGTGACATTCAGTCTCTCTTCTGCTTGTGTTCGCGTGGAGGATTGCTGAACCCTCATCTTTTCGAAGCACAAACACACACATCCCGTCGCCTTACTGGTTCAAAACTGTCCCAGTGACAATTCCCCTCTCCACTTTAACACCTGCCGCCAGAATCATCACCTCGCTTCTCGGACCACGTGAGACGTTGACGCTTCTGGGAGGTGCCAAATGGTGGCAAGTACGAGCAATAGATGGGGTCGGCGCCGAATGGATTGCCATGAAGGCTGATGTAAGAGGCGTTCCCTACGGGGATATCGAGAAGGAGTCTGAAAAGGAGCAAGAACGAGACTCATTACACGGCAGATATGTGCAGGGTATGGATAGGCTGAATAGGGTGATGGTGAGTCGTCTTGATCTCCATGAGCAATCGCATCCTGATCTAAGCGTTTTGTTCTATCCAAAGCTCTACATTCACGGAGGTGCGAACGAATAACTCTTACCCATTGATATCTGAAATTCCAATTGCTTCTGCAGGCGGTTTCTATTGGGGGAGCATCAGTGAGCGAACTTTAATTAATTTTCTAATCGTGCCAGCCCAGTTGATAAACCGCTCTCTAGATACCCATCGCTATCAACTTGGTCGTTTTGGTAGGTCCCATTGTTGGTAACTTGGAGATGTGGTCCAACTTATTGAATGTACAGCTCGAAAGATGAAAAGTGGTCGTGTGTTTACCGTTGGTCGACAGCTCTCCGCATCTAACAGCTTGCAGTATCCTGATCGTTCTACTCTGCTGATAGGTGAACTATCGCAAGGCTCCACACTACCCATTTCCCTGTCCGCTCCAAGATTGCATCGCTGCTTGTAGGCACCACCTCCTCTTTTGTTCCATAACTTACAATTGACATTGGCTATAGACCTTTATCTCATCAATCCCCCAGCTGGCGCTCCTCATAAACCTATCCCAGCCTCAAACATTATCATTGCAGGTGAATCTATTGAACGCATCATCTTTCCGTGTGCTTTTCCCACATTAATATATCCTTTTTCAACAGGTGACTCCGCTGGAGGAAACCTTGCTCTTACGCTCCTCACAGTGATTCGTGATGCTGGTCTGCCGTCGCCAGCAGGTGGAGTGTTGATCAGTCCATGGGTTGATCTCACACACTCTTTCCCAAGCGTGATGGATAACACAGCCACAGTGAGTCTTCTTGTGCAGTGATGTGCGAAGAGGATACCATTTACATTCACATGCACAACCAAAGGATATCCTCACTCCGCATGGGTTCATCCACGAGCCATCACCTCTGTGGCCGTTGCCACCGAAAGATAGCCAATCTCACATTCTCGCGATCCCAACGGTCGCTGATGAGGCAGGAAGGCTAAACACCTCTTCGGCTGACAGCAGCTCTGGTTCTGGCATTCGACTCGAGCTTTCCCCTGAGGGCGCCAGCGCTGTGGGCCTTGATGCCAAAGAGGGAGTTGAAAGCATCACTGCTGAAATCCGCTCACAAATACAGCTTTACGCTACCAATGAGTAGGTATTTCTCTACCTTCCAAGCAGCATCCATCCACTCGTAACAGCTAATGCTTTCGGCTTCACCCCACTTAGGCAACTCAGTCACCCTCTTGTCTCACCACTACTTAACCCATCGCTGGGTGGCCTTCCGCCCTTATACATTCTCGCTGGTGATGGCGAATGCCTGCGCGACGAAATCATTTATCTGGCACATCGTGCAGCGCAGCCCCAAGTTTACTCTCTCAGCGAACGGCCGACAGAGGGTAATTGGAGCTACGGGAAGGGGGGAAAGGTTGAGCATGATGGAAAAACAACGAATGTGAGCTTCTCAAAGTGGCATGACACTTATTAACGAGCTGACCCCTCTTGTATCCATAGGTGCGACTCCAGGTGTTCGACGGAATGTGTCATGTGTTGACCGTGTTTACGTTCATTGATTCGGTACGCCTCGCGCTAGATTCATTTTCGGACACGGGGCGAGTCTTAGAATATTCGATTTGGCTTCAGGCCCACTATGCTTATCGTGCCATCGGCGAGTTCGCAAGACACGTCATCCCTCACCCTGAATCAGGTCATAGCCAAATTGCCGAGCACACGCACGCCGAGGGTCAACTAGAAGGGCGACATTCTTCACCGTCGATGTCTACCTCCGTGAAGATCGCTGATACACAAGATGCTGTTTGCCCAGAAGAAAATCAACAAACACTCGTTGATATGATGGACAAGAAACTTGAGGACGTCAATATGGACACAAATCCAACAAAAAGCAAAACTCCGACCGCAGTGAGCCCTGCGCTTACTCCACCTGGAGAGAGAGAAGATGAGAATGCAGCGAGCGCGAGTCGGTCGCACACCCCTTCGCCTATGGCTATCGATCCTCAAGTAAGTACCCACAATTTCCTTAACTTGAGGGATCAGATATTGAAGCTGCGTGACGATTGTTTCCCTTAATGAGGTCCCGACGCAACACGAGACGTTCGTTCGCCAAAGGATCTCCATACATGGAGTGCCTCGCCCCTTGGAACCCTCTCATGAAATACCCATTCTGGCTTCATCCCTTCACGGTTCCGCCTCAACTCCTTCCTCGACCACTCACCCAATCTTCGACCACACAGCTATCGGCGTTATATCTGAGGCTCCGGTTATCCGCTGGCTCACAGGCTTGCAGATGTATGACAAGAAGTATAAACGTCAGGCGAAGAAGAGCTTGGCTGTGCGAACTGTAAACCAGAAAAGGGCAGAGGGCTGGGTGGAGAAAGCTAAGGTGGCGGGCGTAGATATTACTCCTTCAGAGTGGGAATGGAACTTCCGACCTGGACATACCGGATCTGATGATGAAGAAATCGAGTTGCTCGCAGATGGGGTGAAACGACCATTGGACGTATTGGATCTACGAGATGGGAGGGAGCGACCGCCACCAAGTGCCATCTGTGGGCGAACAGATACTGTGTGTCCCTGCCTATTCACACTCTACTTCATCTGCAACTGAAACAACAATTCGTCCACTACAGGCAGAATCGTTAGTCCTCTTGCGCTCTGCTCTCCTCACACGCAAGAAGCACCATGGAGCTGTCCTCTCTCGCGCTCATGAATCACCGGCCCGCCAGCCCACTGTCGTTCAAAAGGCACAATCGGAGCTGCAGACCGTCTTAGAACACGCAGGAGAAGAAAAGGGAGGCAACCTCGCCCAACCTCCTGCCGCAGAGATGCAAGTGGAGCCAACGCTAGGCAAGGCCAGTCACGGTGTACGGCTTTGGGCTGGAATGATGAAGTACGTTAGCGTTTTTCTTACTATCCTATATTTTTCGCTAAAGACATAAAAAAATCTCTTATGGATCTGGGTAGCTACTACCACCGAAGGAGCAAGGAGAAAATTAAAAAGGCAACCAAGCCCGCGGTGGGGGGTCGCCGCAATTCAGGCTATCGTTCTCGTTCAGCCTCCAATGCGGCAGTTTCGTTGCGCCGAAGCACAGATCAACAGAGACGACATTCACGAGCTCATCAAGATACCATGGATACCCGTTTTTATCCTGAATCCTAGACCAGTGTTGCGACAACTAGCAGGCATTTGGTGATATATATTCGGGACCTCGTGACACACTATTTAAAAAAAATCTGTAAAATAAGCTGTTAATGATGCACAACTAGATTCATGGGGTGGAGAAAATACGGCATGACATGTAGGGGGTTTGCTCTAGGTTTGCTTTATATCGGATCCAGTGACCCTCTCGTGCTACATGATCACTCCTGCGACAACTGGGAGGATTCTACTGCAGTAGAATTGAAAATTTCAGATTCGGAGGCCAGATACCGATCCCATTTCTCCACGCTCCAACGCTCAAATGGCCATGAGTTGATAGCCACGGAGTCCTTGAACTCAATGAGTTCTGTCTCGGACTCCCATCCTCCCCATATAGGTGCATCTTCAAAGGTCGATTCCATCAAGTGGAGGGTGCGAGTTGGCCTTTTGACGTCAGGGGTACGAATTGACCAGTGCCTCAGCAACTGAATGCTGCTAGGGTCACTGCCAGCATGAAGGTGGCGCTTGAAAGCGCGCACTTGGCGTATTGTGGATGCATTAGTAAGAGCATCCGCTACATCGCCGTCCATATAATGTGGAAGACCCACGACTCGCAGGAGGGGATGGGTCTCAATGAAGTGAGCCATTGCCAGGTGTTGGCTCCTCGCAATATCATTAAATCCATCTACAATCAGGACACGAAGTGCAAGAAACCGCAAATTCTCAAATGGGAGTGCTCCGTATTCCCAAATTGTTTCCTCAAGCGCGTGGGGCCAGCGAAATGAGAATCGGACCAAATTTGGTGCGTCAATGTAGCTCAAGAGAGCCAAAGGTGCTTCTCCAAGAACCACAAGATGTCTTAGCTTTTGCATGACAGGCAGGTGGAACTTGTCGGAATTAAATCCAAGAGGATGGAACTTGTCATGCTTCCATATGATCTCCTCCAGAGAGGGGCTCAGAGAAATGAGGTGGATGACCCCCAGAGGGTCCAAGCTACCGCAGATACGAAGGCGAGTCAGCAGAAACTCAGGGATTTGGGCTAATTTGAGCTGGATCACAGGGCGTTTGTCCCGATGAGGAAGCTCAGAATCATGGTAGAGATAGTGGCACTCAAGATCCAGCTCGTGGAGCTTTGGAGCAAGGGATAAGTCCATCGTCTCATTAGTGGATGGTAGTCCGCCATAAGATGACGTGAACAGTGTCGATAGCTGCGATAGTGGAAGGGGATTTTCTGGGCTTTGAGTAGGAACGATGAGTCCTGCGAAGTGGTCTGCATTATTGTAGATGTAACACTCCCTCAATTGGGGTGCTAGGTTATGGGTGATTCGAGATATCTCATGACGCCCGTGGTCGCTAAGGGTGACACAGTCCACGTGCAGGTAGGGCAACAGAGGGAAATCATTGGCACGAGCGACCTCTGTTGTTAAGACGTCATAGCTGGAGCCAGGAATAGTGGGGAAGAACGATCGGGAGTTATTTGTGATCGCTTCACCGCGGGCGGGAAAGTTGATGACCGTCCACAAGGATGGGGTACCCAATACAATCTCCCGCCACGCAGTGCATACAGAGAATAACTTAGCGCGAGTCAAGCGAAGGGAACAAACTGATGATTCCGGAAGGTAGTTACGATGGTGGAAAGGGGCTTTTTCTACTGAGATGGATAATTGGAGAACGATCAGGAAGATTTTGCCTAATAGCTCAGGTGGAAAGTTGACTATTGGGACATCGGAGTTCGTGCTTCGTTCGATAAGCACGAAAGACTCCTCGCTGCTGCAAGTCAGCTCAGCTGCCTCGGATATCTCTTGCTGTTCCATCGATGTTGTAGTGTGTGAGAAATGAATGGGGGCCAACTGTTTTCCCATGTTGTGCGATCGCCGAACTTCGATTCAAGCTGTAATTGTTTTGCTGTTCCGATTCACGATGCCATTGTCAGAAAAAGTTCAAGCCCTTAACTGGGAATATGGTTTCATCCGTCTCTTCCTCTTCTACCTGCATTCCCGAAGATCCATCTTCTTTGTTTGCACTTGGGCATCGGAAACCTCGATATATCACAGCGTGCAACCTAGAGTCTATAGCCTTCTTACATGTATTGTCTGCACTATAGAGGGAAGTAGCGCTCTCCACTGATGTTGAGTTTTTATCAGAATCAACAGGACACATTACATGACAAACGGAAAGAGCTGCCCAAGAGCGAGGGAACCGCCCTCACTCATCGACGTCGCGTTTCGAAGTGATTCACCTTGAGCAGTGACTGGGAAATGTGTCTCAAACAGTCCCCGCCGGCGTAGGGCGTAGAGCACCAAAAATGGTGGTGTCACCATTATAATAGTCACATTGATACTGGACCAAGTTGCCTGTCGTCACAACTGGTGTGTTGTTGGGAGGGGAAGCGTACTCGGATCCATGGAAGTACGCATAGAAGCCATTGCAGCCATCGTAAGAGACATAATCGGTGCTTTGACTCGATGCCCCATACTGACGCAGAGAGATCGGCCCTTGTTACTAAGAGTTCCCTTGAGATCACGAACAATAAGTGACGTACCCAGTAAAGGCTGATGTTATCGTAGGTGGAGAATGCGAAATTTTGAGGAGCAGAAGCTGCGGTCGCCATGGCGCCGTCCGCACTATCAAGGCAGGATACTAAGCTTGCAGTGCCAGCGGCCTAGCAAGTACGGCGGAGAGGGAAGTCAATGCTATTGGACGAGACGACTGGTAAGGTAGCGTGAATCAATTCTAAGGAAACGCACCGCATCTAAGCCTACGCAGGACTGGCTGCTGGGAACGTAGATGCGCCCATAGTACAGGTTCTCACTGCCCGTATCGTTCTTAGCCCAATTTGGATTGCAGGTCTGCGTAGCACCAGGGATCAGCCAGGATGTTGCATCTGAGTCAGTTGGGAACGTCTACGTTTTTCCAAGATGAGATATTTGATCCTCACCTGGAATTGGATAGCGATGGGTGTGCCAGGGGGAGTGGTATACACAATATTGTTGCTGGAGTCGAGCAAGAAAGGTGCCCATGTGCCTGGGCCATAACGAAGCCATGTCATCGAGGGATTCTCAAGCGATGCCAGAAAATAAGAACGAACCGTTGGTAACATCAGTAGCAAGATATCCCGACTTGTAGGTGACACACTTCGTGCTGCTTTGTCTCTCCTCCAGGGTAGCAACCGGAGGAAAAGCGAGACCTAGTGTGGCGAGTGCCACAGCAAACACGGTGAAAGCTGATGCAAACATGGTCGTTGAGTAAGGTGTTGGCAGAGCAAGGTTCAGCTGGGGGCTATCGGTTTCAAGGAGTTTTAGTATTTATTTGCGCCTCGCCATGATGGCTGCGAGCAACGGGTGTCTTGGCCGGGGGCTTGGTACACGGTGGTGTAAAGGCTCTCGCACATGGATCTTGTAAGCGAGAGAAGATGGATGCGCCACGCGTCTGGGGTGGGAATTATGAGCGTACGGGTAGACGTATCGATGGTCTAGCGTGATGGTGTGCACTGGCGGATTTGCAGAGCCGCGGTGATGCGCGGCCGATCAACTTCTGGATAATGAGTGAACGCAGCGTCGTATTTAGGACTCGCTAGGGTCTATGGTGCAATCAATATCCATCATTACTAAGAAGCTGAGGCCTTCGTTCTCCGGGAAATACCAGAGTCCCATTCCATCATCGTGAGTCTTGGGATGGGTAAAGAATTGGGAAGCGCTGCGGAGTCTCTTCACTGCCCCATCTCATCGCCGTGTCTTATTTATCGAATCGCCGATGGCCTCAGCACTCGCAGTTGGGGCTCTGGTGTTCAGCAGCTCGGGAGATGGACCATATTCAAGTTCTCACAGTCACCGTGTTTGGTTCGAAGCAACACAGCGCTTATCCGGAGTCAGCCGAATTCATTGTTATCCGCCCCGCGAACCAAATTCGGAATGAATGACGAAGTTCACCTCAACTGGCAGCAGCCTGCAGTCTCCCTCCTTCCAGAGATCCTTTCGCAAATTTTTATTTCAACTCTACGAGGCTTTGGTCACGTCGACCCACAGCACATAAGTTCCGAAAATGTCCACAGCATGCGACAAACCCGGCTGACCTTGTGCGCAGTATGCTCCCGCTGGCGTCAAGTCAGTTTGTGTACCCAACTCCTGTGGAGTATAATCAGCTTCCCTTCAGACTACGACGGAGACGTCTATACCACCACTACCACTCCCTGGAGCGGGGAGACAAGCGCGTCCGTCATCATATTCAACGAGGAGATCAAGAGATCGGGCCAATGCCCACTATCACTATATCTCATGACTGCTGCTCGAGATCCCTGGGAGAGAAGGCCTTGGCCACTCCCAATGTTTTATCATGAGCTTGTGACCACAATTAAGCCGTTACTGATCCGATGCAGACACCTGCACTTCTGGGGAGACAAAGAACTCTTCTTTCGTTTAATAAGTCATCTAGACTCATCACCCACACCTTATCTACAATCGATCTCCACTTCACTCCAACCAGATTTGTCAAATCCCCAAGAACGCATAATCGACCTATCACAGGCTCATCGCATATCCGAGGTACGCGTTCACAGCGACTATGATGAGGAGGATTCCAATCCAGCGGCAATCCCTCTTCAGCTTAAACTGTCAGCGGAGTACCTCCCCCGCCGCGTAGATATTGATGTTGCTGTTAACCATCAGAACATCATGGCGCTCTTCACGCAGAGCTCCTCCCTCGAAGAATTTTATTGGATATCTTCGGACCGCCGGTTCGAGTTACCGAGGACACCGCTTCCTCCGGTGCCTCATCTACGCCACCTCATTCTCTTCGCCCGAGTTCCGCCAACTTTACTCGAGCGGCTTGACGCCCCTGCCCTTGCACGACTCGAAACCAGATTTCCATGGGAACCTGACGAGGTGTTCCCTCTCCCTCTCTCCTCCAGCCGTTCTTTCCCTAATCTAAGAGCCCTTGTACTCGGTGGCCATCGCGGCACGATGCATGAACACGAGTTGATCATCATCGGCTTCATACAGTCCCACCCAAGCTTGCAGATCGTGGGTCTGCCGGGACACATCACAGAGGGTGTCGTGGAGGCACTCGCTACATTACCGTCGCTTGGGCATGTCAGCGCGACCCTAGAGTTCCATGCGAGCGAGACTACTGGACTAAATTCACTACTTCGGAGATGGCAGACAGCCGCGATCGCGAACGGTTCAGGATCCTCGCACTTGTCTCGTCCCACGCTTTACATCGAGGGACCGTTTGGTATTAGCAGAGAGGCGGTGTCGCTCGTCGAAGAAGATGGCCTTCTGGCCTTTGCAAAACAAAGGATTCTTGATTATCCTCCCTTCTTGCATGGCCAGACCAGTGGCGCATATTGGGATGAGATTATCAGCAAAGTCGAGCGAGGGGAGGGGTTAAGGCGTGTCCAAGCGCTGTAAATGGCTGTTTTGACAGTTCTCCCAACCTCATGGGGTGTGTTCCCCTCGATGGCGCAGTCCTTTTGATATGTTACAACCTTGAATTCAGTATTTCAGGCCGCTTCACTTTATGTCCATCTCTCGATTCACAACCACTTGTTCCCAGAGCGTCCTTATTTATATTTATTTACACGGCTTCAGATCTCGGATAGAAGCAACTGGAGATTATGAGGCTAAGATTGAGATTGCGAATCTTTGACCGTCGGATCGATCGGAATAGCAACTACCTGGGGACTCGTTCGAACCTATGTTACGGTTGGGGTCCCAAACGCCATATTATCGAGGACGTCGTCCCAATATGCAGGAGTCTCCTGTTGTATCAATATAGTATTATCCAGCGCAATCTGTCGAGCGAATTCCAACAGCTCGGGTTCCCTCTTGAGCTCGTCAGAATCCCAGAGGTTTGGATAGTATACATCATCAAGATATAGTGTTGGCGGTCTCCATCCTGGGGTTGAGTTGAGTTTTGCATGCCACTTGCGGATCAGTGGTAGCGCGTGTGTATTGTTATTCTCGTCGTTTCCTGTACTGAGATGACCGAGGGCGGGCAGAGAATACAATGCCTCGGCAAGTGGCTCCGTGATATGTTCGGAGAGGCTAATAACCTGCAAAGTTCGGTGGGTACGAAGGAAGTCTATGAGGGTTGGCTCGTAATTGCGAATCACCCGGCGGTATCCATCAATATAGAGGACCCGCAGATTGGGGAATAATATCGAAGCTATTTTGGGGAAAGGGATCGAAGGGGCTTCAGAGTGGTTTGGTCCTCGATAGTTGATCTCGAGAATCATCACTTGAGGAGCATGAAACGCATCCAACATGGAGAGAGGCATCTCGCCATATAGAGCGAGCTGGCGGAGATATGGCATCTGAGGAAGCGGGATTTGGAATGAGTGAGTTGGGGTGGCGGCAAGCGCGGTCCAAGTAAATCCTTCAAGCGAGGGGCTATGGGCAAGAATATCCACAATATCTCGTGGGACTACTGGGCTCGAGACTTCCAGACACCGAAAGGAGGCATCAGGAGACACTTTGAGGCGGATGGGGTACTCGAACCCACTGAAGTACAGTCGAAGATCTTGTAGCGCCACTGCGGTGCTTAGGTCTATGATGTCGATATGAGGGAGAGTCGCGGTGAGGGAGCTGTTTACGGACAGTGATTTGAGATTGATCATAGGAATAGCGTTTATAGGATTCAGCAAGCGGTTCACCAGCAGATGGTTCCCATGAAAGATGATGTCCTTGCAGCGTAGAAGCACCTGCTGAGCTGCGTCGGCGCCCTCAACATAGTCAGCCATCGTCTCAGGGGGAACGTTACGGGGCAACACGAGGGGGTATGTGATAAACAACGAGAGGAGAGAATCTCCGGAGTGAATAATTTCCTTGGTGAATAAATCGCGGTTGAACCCCGCCTTTTTTGTGGAAGAGATCATGATAACACCCCAGAGTGATTGAGCTGACACGGCCACGTCGCGCCATCGTCTGCAAACCGCTGCGAGGTTGAGACGGCCCTGCCTGATGCGCTTCATCTGCCATATAGTAACTTGATGGGGAAGTGCCGCACCAGCCCAGCTTCGCAGAACTAGCGCAAAAATCTGAACGAGTAACTCAGGAGGGAGCGATACAGCAGGGTTTTGCCGATTAGGAGAGGGTAGATCATCCCGCAGTGATCTTGCGGCATCCATTGCAGAAGAAGGAGTCCAGAAAATGGACGTGCGAAATGAGCGATCAAGGAACTACAAACGCGCCGGTACTACTGGCCCTTGTCCACAACAAGCCACGCGACCAAATTGAGAAGTTGCTCTTGAACGCTACATGCTCATCAAGGTTCCTGACGCACACTCGCTTCACAATGGGCTATCCGCCGGAGAGCCACCCGGAATCGCTCGGCAACATGTATTTGTCTCGGGACCTTGTCTGTATTTCAAAAAAGCCCAATTCACCTGGGGCGTTTCGTCATGATGGTCCTTCCATCTCCAAAGTAGATTGTGCCCAGCAGAAACGAAACCTGGTTTATATTGTTGTGCTATTACATTGAATCTTGTGTGATCCTGCCTTCAAGTGAGGATAAGTAGCTGAGAGTAAGCAGAACACTCGCTACCTTGCTCCTTGGCTCTCCATACCACTGAGGAAGGCATCCCAATAGGTGGGCCCCCCTCGCTGCCAAAAGATGGTATCCACCACAATTTTCTGAGCAAACTCCAAAAGCCCGGGGTTTTTTTTGAGCTCTTTCACCTCCCACAAGTTTGGATAGTAGACTCCTTCAATGCGCAGAATTGGCGATCTCCACCCTTGGATAGCGATTGATTTAGCATACCATCTACGGATTAGAGGCATTGCATGTATTCCGTCTTCTTTATCGTCACTTGTGACAAGGAAACTGAGACAAGGCATATTGGATATTGCGTCGGCAAGTGGCTCAGTAGTATGTTCAGGTAGACTGACAACTTGCAAGGTTGGGTGAGCTTTGAGGAAGCTGACAAGACTTGGCTCGTACTTCCGAACCATACGGCGATGGCCATCAACATATAGGACTCGCAAGCCGGGAAATGATATAGATGCCAACTTGGGGAAAGGGATCGTCGGGGCTTTATCGTCGTCAGGGCCTCGATACATGATTTCGAGAATCATCAACTGAGGAGCACGGAACGAGGGCAGCATGGAGAGAGGAAGCTGGCCATAGAGAACGAGATTTACAAGGTATGGCATCGAGGGAAGCGGGGTTTGGAATAATTCGGAGCGTGATGCTTCGAGTGTATACCACGTAAACTCTTCCAATGAGTGGCTGCGAGCAACCATATCTACAATATCCTGCGAAGCGATCGGTGCCGAGACGTCTAAACAGTGGAGAGCCGCCTGAGGAGAGATGTTAAGACGGATAGGGTGCTCTCCCCCGTTGAAATTGAGCCGAAGATCACGTAGCCCCACTGCAGAGGTGAGATCTATAAGATTGATATCCGGGGAAAGGTGATTGAAGCGGCTGGATATGGATAATGATTGCAGGTTGGAAGCAGGCATGTCATTTGAAGGGCTAAGCATGCGGGCTATCAGCACTTGATCGCTATGGATAATGATGTTTTTGCAGCGCGGAAGCATTTGTCTAGCTGTATCGGCTACTGCCTTTTTCCTGGCAATCACCTCGGGAGGAATGGATCGCGGAAATCCAAAAGGCTCTGTGACGAGCAACGAGAGTAGAGAGTCACCTGATCTACCAAGCTCCTTGGTGAGTAGATGATCACTATCAAATCCGACGTTTTCTCCAATCGAGATCATGATGACATTCCAGAGTGATTGAGTCGACAGCACCACCTCCCTCCATCGCGTGCAGACTGCTGCCAGGGTGAAACGAGTTTTTCTGATAAACTTCGCGCTATGGGGACCGAATTGATGAGGAAATGGTGCACCCGCCCAGCTTCGCACAGTGAGCGTGAAAATGTGAACGAGTAGCTCAGGGAAGAGTGAAACAGCAGGTCTCTGCCTATTAAGTGCGAATAGTTCATCTTGAGATAGACTCGAGGCTGCCATTGCACTGAGAAGAACCAAGCGACGAGATGCAGATTGTACTGCTGCAAAAGTGCCGCAACCAGGGCAACCGTCCACAACAAGTCACGCAACCGAATCGACATGACGCTCTCAACCCATGCAATCTGTAGGGCTCCCGACGCATTTCGTATCTAATAGTCGATTAGATCATGAACAGTCATAGGTAATCATTTCAATCTGATTGCAAAACCTCGCATCCATTCTGACACAGTAAGTTCAATTTACTGGGCTGCATTTCACAACGATGGGATTTTCAAGCCAGACTAAGTTGATCGGTCTTTTGCAATCACTGCATCAAATTAGGAGCAGAATATCGTTCGCGCTATTGGGCCTATTATGGCAGAGTCTATGAGCCAACTTGCTCTCCGGACACAATAGGTAACTTGAGGCGATCCAATGGCTACATTGCCCCAGGACTGCTGTGTCCCATTGTTCTCAGGAAATTGCCCCAATAGACCAGCCCCTCTCGCTGCGAGAACATAACGTACACCAAAATCTTCTGAGCAAACTCCAGAAGCTCCGGGTCATTTCTGAGCTCTTCTGAATCCCACAGGTTTGGGTAATGCACTTGATCCAGATACAAGGCTGGCAACCTGCACCCCTGGGAAGATATTGACCTTGCATGCCATTTCCGGATGAGAGGCAGCGCATGCGTATCATTATCCTCGTCATTGCTTGAGCTAACGTAGCTGAGAGAAGGGATAGCGCAAAGTGCTTCGACCAATGGTTCGGTGACGTGTTCCGATAGACTAACAACCTGCAGGGTTGGGTGAGCTCGGAGGAAGCCCACGATACTCGGCTCATAGTTCCGGATCATCCGGCGGTAACCATCGATGTAGAGAATCCGCAGATGCGGGAATGATATTGAAGCCAATGTAGGGAATGGTAGTGAAGGAGCTGCGGAGTCATCTGGCCCTCGATAGATGATCTCAAGAATCGTAAGCTGAGGCGCTTGAAACGAACCCAATATGGAGAGAGGGATTTCGCCATAGAGGACGAGCTGGCGAAGGTATGTCATCTGAGGAAGTGGTTTTTGGAGTGATTGAGATGGTATAGATTCGAGCGTGGTCCATGTAAACTCCTCGAGCAGGGGAGCGTGAGCAAGGATGTCTACTATGTCTTGTGGTACAATTGGTGACGAAACCTCTACACAACGCAGGTTTGCGTCAGGAGACACACTGAGGCGGATAGGGTGCTCTCCAGCAGAGAAGTGGAATCGGAGAGAGCTTAGCGCTACAGCAGAGCTGAGATCTATGCGATTTATATGTGGAGAAATATCGTTGAGATGACTAGACGCGTATATGGATTGAAGATTGGGTAGAGGTACGTCGCTAAGGGGGCTCAGCATGCGGGCTACCAGCACCTGGTTTCCATGAATGATAATGTCTTTGCAGCGAGGAAGAACTTCCTTAGCTGCTCGGACAATTTCTATTTTGCCAGCGATGATTTCGGGCCGCGGGTTGCGTGGTAAACCAAAAGGGTCTGTGATGAGAACCGAGAGTAAAGAATTGCCAGATCGATTTAGCTCCTCGTTAAATAGATCACTGTGGAATCCGCTCTTTTTTCTAGGAGCGATCAGAATGACACTCCAGAGTGATTGAGATGAGAGAGCCACTTCTCGCCAACGCTTGCAGACTACCGCAAGGGTGAAACGAGCCTTCCTGATAACCCTCATGCCATGGAAAGTAACTTGATGAGGCAGTGTCGCACCACCCCAGCTTTGGAGCGTTAGCACGAAGACGTGCATAAGTAGCTCAGGAAAGAGCGAGACAGCAGGCCGTTTCCAGTTAAGAGTTAAAAGCTCGTCAACGGATAAGACATCGTCTTCTTGCTCCATCGAAGTGGGATATGAACCAGTTTCGGATCGTGGTTGGAAAACAGCAGCCCTGACGTGACAGCCACAACATAGCCAAACAAACCCTTCGCTCCCTCCCAACTTGCACTGCGCACATCCAACATTTTGGTAGACGCGTTTCTCGCGATTCTGAACACCTTCATCAATGGATATAGCTCTCCAGCCGCCGATGGATGTCGACGAAAGCGCTACACAACCTACGAGAGGTGACTCACGTCGTTCGCGGGCTGGCGTTTCTCCCCTTTGGGGTGCAACCTTTCAACAGCAACAAACACAGCAAACACCATCTTCGAATATTTATCAGAACTATTACCGCTCAAATGCCGCCGATGCTCTCCAGGAGCTTGAAGAAACACTCCAGACCGATGGGTATGCGACCCCAAACCGAGCCTATCTCAACCAAGCCAGACTTTCAGAATCTCAAGCTGCGTCTCGACGACCGATCTTCTCGAACTATATAAGTCGCTACCAGCAACAACCTTTACGATCCTACTACTATGATTTGTCCCAACAGAGACCGCGTGCAGGCCCTCTCGCAGAATACGATACAGCTCAACATGGCACCCAGGCACAACCAGAACAACGACACTATGAACAACACCAACATCTACATGCGCATGATACCTTCAACTCCGCTCCTGTAATGCATAAAGTCTTCCGTCTCGCCTGCTCCACATGCGGCGTCTTCTTCACCAATCGAGGAATGAAGGTATAGTTTGATTAGTCTCTCTTTCAGCTTGTCCCATAGCTCTGAGGTACCTTCGTTCCGCAGGCAGTCCTTTTACTCCGCCCTGACATTCACCTTTATTCCACCGATGCCCTTCCTAGCGGATGTAGCGCTCCACCAGCATCCAGCATGCCGAAACCCTCTGAACCCGTACAGCGTACTTGCGATTGTCTGACTCAGACTCTTTGCTGCCATGGGTGTGGAAATCAGTGCGGATACGCGATTGTTACCCCTGTGAGTTCCATCGCTTGTGCTACTCCGCATGGGTCAATTACACTAATCCATCCTGTATCATGATGCACCACACTGCTGCTCCTAGTGTCTTAAATGCTCTTCGTCTGGTACAGCATCGAATAATGGCGCGAACGGACATCGCTTTGTATTCCATGACTCCGAGATCGTTGCTTCGGAACGACTTTATTTTCTTGGTGAGCCTGATGTTGTACGCGATCACCCCCCATATGTTCGCAGTATCCTGGAAGACTACGCCAGTATGGGTCCCTCTGTTCCTGTGCTTCGGGGTACTCTGGGCACTCTCGATTTGATTGCACAGTATGATGCCGGTTTGCGCGAGGACGAGGAGGATGAAGACGATGGCATTTGTTCCGGCGCAGACCATCAGTTAGGGCTGGAGGAAGATGACAGTGGTCAGTATGACTCGGAGCATCAACGCAACGGGGCACTTCGAGATGGCCCTCTAAGTGACGCGACTTTCCGGCTTCAACAAAGTGCACAAATCCTACATCCTAGCGCACGCCTGCTTTCCTCAAGCAGGAGTCACCAAACCCACAATTCTTTGTTTCAGCTCCCCCCCGCTTCCATATCGACTAGTAACGTCATCCGCCAGCCAACCATCTCCGCTATAACTGCTTCATCGTCTTCGACTCTTTCACTACGGGGGCTTGTTGCATCTGACTCCCTGGGTACCAGAACCCGAGCCACGACTTCCAGCAGCACTAGCGATCCTCCGGGAATGTCCTTCCTCGACATGACCAGCCCGTCCAATTCCGACATTAGCGTTAGCATGCCAGACTTGATTGTTATCCCCGGAGGCCAAGAGTTTAATAATGGTGGCGTCATCGGCGAAACGACAATAGCAGATGCTGGTCCTCTCACTCCGACTGCTGCACCTCCGACTCCAGCCCGCTCCCCAGGCCTTCCTTCCTCATTATCATTCCCGGAAGCCCCGGCCGCTTTGGCCTTTGCATCTACTCCTTCACGCATATCTGGCTCAGTCGACTTCTCACGCCCACATATCGCTACTAGCTCTGCTCACTTGGTTAATGGTGGTCCTATCGACGCTACGGCGCCACATCGAAGGTCGAGGGCGGCAACGGTCGAGATGGTTCGAGAGGTCATTGGGGTTCGCGTGGTCGATCTGGAACAGATCCATCGGATGCGACTGGAGCTCGCGTCCTCTGCACTTCTAATTCCGGGCCAGAGAACCGTTCGGGACGGCGATACTGCGGTTGGTGGAGCTACGGTCGTGGCAGCTAGGGCTCAGACGGATGGAGAAGACCGTTCAGATGTAGTTGGAGATCCAGCCGTGACTAATTCAGATCCCCAGACTCCTCGCCGATCAAGACTGACAGAACAGAATGTGACTCCAAATCGTCCCATGCCATCCTCATTGACGCTATCATTATTCACAACCCCTCCTCGTCCATCGACAATGTATTCCCCAGCCGCCATGGAGGTTTTGCGCGCGCTCGAAACCTCGCCTGAGGTTGAACAACGTCTTTTCACAGCCGAAGAGCTTAATCGACGCCAGCGAACACAGCTTCGGCGTCCGCTCTCAAGAGACCGTTTTTCGTCTTTGGATCAATCCACTCAGGACGATCATACTCAAATGACTCCCCCTCTATCTACTTCTGCAATCAGTCCAGATCGTGATCGCATTCGGATCCATAACCCCCGCCGTCAATCTGATTTTCCAGCGTCAGTAACACATGCTATGGACCCCACCGAGCACCATCCCGAAAGCCGCCGCCACCGTCGGGACGAGCGTCTTCAGCATGGTGATGTTGTCTGGTGGCATAATCTGAAGCGTGCTGGGGACATTTCAGGGGTGAGCGAGGAGCGCTTCGGTAGTCGCCATGGAGAAGTGACAAAAGCGACGCCAGGAAGTGTTCAGGTTCCTTGGGCTGGATGGTGCCTCAAACGAAGGGAGCTGGATGCAAAAAGGGTGGAAAGGATGTGGAGAAGCGCCCGGGCATTGCGTTAATGTTAGACGTAGATGGTTTACAATCTCCTCTGTTGATGGACTGTTGGTCAGTATGGTGGCGGGTAACTTTTAGCTTGGTTCAGATGGTTTATTCCATAGTACACTTGAACAGATGACCAACAAATTCTCATTCCCCGGTTTCTGAATGTCATTTAGTTTTGGCGTCAGTGAGGATCCCGAATCCCGAGGCGATGTGTAGAGATGTTGCGTGCGAAAATGTTTTTTCTTGGCACATTCATGATCTGACCATAAAGACAACAACTTTCCTGTCATTGTTTGTTCTTCCTCCTTCCTTCCTACCTTCCTTCCTTTCCATACAAGATGGAAACTGTCGAGTCGCTACGGCGAGAAAACCAAGAACGTGCCGCTGTCTCGCTTCCTTCCGAGGTTCTGAGCCAAATCTTCTGTATCATACTGCAAGGATCACTTGGTGTTCCCAAAGGTGCTTTCCAACACCGCTACTCCCTCCCGAAATCTGTTATTGGCCACTTTCGTACTTCACGTGCTGTCCTGTGCGCCGTGTGCTTCCGATGGAGGAAGGTCATGATTGGCAGTGCAAACCTCTGGAATGTGCTCAATTTTCCAGCCAAGGTTCAAAAGGCCTCCCGCACTGTCGCCATCCCCCACTCATCATACGAGATCCTGGATACTGAGCTCTCATATGCGAAAGAGTCCCCTTTAGTGCTCTATGTCGACTCTCCGTTCCCAGTGTTTGACGCCAAGACACGAAGCGAAGCAGTTGAGAAGCTGCGTCCTCTCTTGTCACGGTCCAAAGGCCTTTTTCTTGACAACTACTCAGTCCAACATCTTCAATTGATGAATCTTATCTGTGACGATGTTGCATCCACCCCACTCCCCAGTCTCATGACGTTGTATGCTACGGCCTATAGCGGGCAGCCAGATCCTGGCGAGGAGGAGGTCATTGATCTGTCACTTGCTCCTAAAATCCGAGAGCTGGAGATCCGCGCAGGCTATATCCTATACGAAGAGCCTAGCGACGGGACTAGTGGTCCAGTCATCCAACTGCAGCTACCAGGGGTAGACGAATTCGCGTTGACACGCATTCATTTCGATGGAGCGCTCGACCCGCTGGCCGTTTTCGGTCTCGTGTCTCACAGTCCTCATCTAGAGGAAATGTTTTGGAGTCACGAGCATTTCCACAACATCCACTCTGACGTATATACCTCCCCTCTCCCAGTGATGGAAAAACTGAAGCATATGGAACTGTCAGGGGATATTCCCATCGCTCTAACAGGGTCCTTAGTAGCCCCTAACCTCGTACGGCTTGAATTGACCTGGCTCCGGGAGCCGGCGCAGGCTATCTGGGCAGATCGTGCACATCCCCTATCGAATTATCTTCGATTCCCCCACCTCCGAGCACTTATCGTTACCACTCCATGGGAGAGCGATCGCGAGCAAGCGGAGATGGCTCATTTTATTAGGGCTCATCCCGACTTGCGAGTCGTACGTGTTCCTCAGTACATGAGTGACGAACTAGCCACTGCCCTCATCGACGTTCCGTCCATTCGCCGAGTGTATGCGGTAGCACTCCAGGGTAGGGATGCTGGTAACAGAAAACTGATTTCTGCATGGCTGCAGCGAGGGGCTCCGACCGACGGCGCGAAACCTAGGCTCCACCTGTTCAAAGATGATGACGAGGGAGATAACTGGCTTCCGCTGGGGAAGAGGCCTGGGCAATTTAAGGAGCATGTTGTTATTGGCTCATGGCCGTTTGGAGGAATGGAGGTGGACGATTGGGACACATATCTTTTTTCTGACGACGATAGAACTTTTATTGGTGATGATAGGAAACACTATGATGACGATGATGGTGAACATGACAGAGAGAGCAATCAAGACAATGCTGAGTAGCTGTATTTTTGGAGGTTTCGGATGAAGGAAGCTCGTATCCCCTTCAACGCTATTCCTCGCTTCTCACAAGCAGCAATTCGTTTGACAGGTGGTAAAGATTGTATTATTAGAGTAGGTAGAATAATACGAGCACAAAGCAAGGGTTGAATAAAGATAATACAGAGGAGAAAACGGGGCAACGAGTGAATATGTTTCCAGCACTAAAAAAAAAAAACCAAAAAAGAGAGTCAAGTAAATAGGAGAGCGCAGCTAAAAGATCTGAGACACCCGTCGGCGGATTCCGCGGAGCTTCGTGAACATCACAGAGTTCCTCTTCTTCAGCTCGGGGAGCTCATCGCGGATGATCTCGGCGTCGGCGATCTTCTTGAGCTTCGGCGCACCCACAGTCTTCCCGTCCTTCGTCGCCTCAGTCACATCCACAAAGGTGCGTGAGAACTCAACGAAGGCTGCCGCGTCCGAGATTGCGCTCGCGAGCCCAAAACCCATCCGAACGACACCACCATCTCGGATGAACCACTCCATGTCCTCGTTCGACGCATACGATTCGGAGACAGACGAAGGCGTGTCTTGCTTGCCCTCCGCGTCGACACGCTTCATGTCGAAGTTGTTGAGCATCTCAGTCATGCCGGTGAGCGTCGTTGAAGCACCAGGGTTGCACAAACATCCGGCACGGACGTGGATGTTGGCACGCGATGCGGCGTTCTCGATGTCGTGTGGCAGGAATCGCTCGCCAGAAGGCTTAAGGAATGACATGCTGATGACAGCACCGTGAGTGGATGGTGAGTACTCATCAGGGCCAGAGGGAGAGTGGAGGTCGACGACAGGCTTGCCGTTGGAGTGCTTGAGGGATGCGAGGGACGAGAGGGTGAAGTGCATCAAGAGGGGAAGGCGCTGAGTGAGAGTGGGGAGGTGATTGTGGAGGATTTGGAGACCGCGGGGAATAGCGATCAAGCTGAAAACGGTGGCGTGGACAAAGCAATCGGACATAACCGCGCATGTTTGGAGGTGGAGGCACAATTAAGAGGTGCGAGACAGGCGGCGGCGCGATGCGGAAAATATAAATCGAAATGAACGGGGAGTTTATTAGTCAACAACATGTTTCGGAGGTAAGCTTAAGAGCGGTTTGACTCACGAGAGGAAGTTGACAGTTCCATCTTCCCAACGCTCATGCCCGTCGAGCAGGAGACGACCCATGTTAGGTGCCTAGATGCGATGATAACGTTGTCAATAAAAGTTTCCAGTTGTGTAGTTGAAAATGATGGCATACCTGTACGACAAGGACAGAGCCGCCGCTGAACCAAGGCTTCTGAAGCTTCGTAAGGAACTCCTTCTTGGCCACAAAGCAACCGATACCAGTGGGGTATCCAATGAGCTTGTACAAGCTGATCGCCATCGCATCGACAGAACCCTTCAGCGAGCGAAGAGAAATAGCCGTGGTTGGCGCGAGCGCGGCGGCGTCGAGGAGTGTATTATATCCGCGGGACTTTGCCTCGGCGAGAAGCGACAGATTGCCCTTCAGTCCGGAGAGGTTGGATTGGCCAGTAAGCACGTAAAGGCTTTCGGCGCCATCCTCAGGAGCCAAGAACGTCTGCTTGCCAGGTGCCTCCATTGGCACGTAGGTCACTTGAGCACCAGCCTTGAGAGCAAACTCACGCATGCCGTTGACAGAGTTGTGGGCATCAGTGGGGAGAATGAGCTTTGAATCGGCTCCCTTGGAGTAAGGGTAGGCCTCGGCGACGATACGAAGAGCAGTGCTGGCGTTGTTGGTAAACACAACCTCGTACTCGCTTGGGTCAGCGTCGAAGAAGTTGAGGACAGCGAGACGAGCGGCATGGGCGTATTTAGAGGAGAGTACGGAGCTGGATGGGCGAGTCGATTTAGCTTCATTCTATCGCCAAAACTGTCGAAGCAAACACGAACCTTGGTGACGCAGAATGAGGATTCCCAAACACGTTCCCTAGCAACAAGTCGGTGTGCTCGCGGATTAAGGACTCGGGATACAGACCAGCACCCGTATAGTCGAGGTAGACTCCGCTCTTGTCCAGTCGAGTGAACTCGCGGCGACGAAGGTCATCGATGGCAGATGTTTGGAGATAGGTGGGGTGGGCGGTGACGAATCGCTGGGAAGCTGCCTTTGCTGATTCGTTGGAAGGAATGGAGAATGATGAGAGCTTGAGGGTCTTGGAAGAGTAGGGGATAGC
This sequence comes from Clavulina sp. PMI_390, assembly GCA_015039315.1. NCBI lineage: Eukaryota > Fungi > Basidiomycota > Agaricomycetes > Cantharellales > Hydnaceae > Clavulina > Clavulina sp. PMI_390. Next base: position 60,324 of record WIDE01000071.1, read on the forward strand.
AACGCTGCGGGGAGTAGTGGTGGAAGACATGGTGAGTGATGACTGTGGTGATGCTCGACAGTTAAAACTGTGAAGGTGTGTGATTAGTGTGGAGGAGAAAAGGTGAGGAGAGAAGTGAGGAGGAGAGGTGAGTGATGGGATGCTGAGAGCCATGATACGAGCTGTTTTTATCGCCTTCGAGCATCCTGTCGTCCCGGACGAGTCACGATCAGGGTATCGGACTCACAAGGGCCAGAACCAGAAATGAACGAGGCAGAGGCAGAATTGCTCAATAGACACTCTCATACGCCGCCTGATGAGAACGTGGTGATCGGAGGCGGATATAGAGGCAGCCAGTCAGGTCGCTCCGTTCGCAAACGGAGAGTGGTGTCGAAGCTGGAGAAAAGCAAAACAAGAACCTCTTGAGGCAACATTATGATGTCGAAAGCTAGTGAGTTTTCTTGAGGCCTTGGATAGTGAGCTGCTTTCTTCGCAGAGCATGCTCAACGGCGTGTCAAGAGAAAAGTACCCAGAGGTCAGCCATCCGCGGACTCAGGTTGCTAATGATGGCCATTGATGGATGGCGGTGCCTGCCCGCCATGAATGAAAATAGCTCATCGACATTACAGCTTATACTTCACTGTTGTTTCGCATTGAGAGTGAAACTGATGCATAGACTATCGCATTACTTGACCTCCCGCGGATTCCGATTGGGATGGCAGTTGATGGCAAAGATGTGGCCGCCCATTCGCACCCTCGACATCAACACTGGCACGTGACCAGCTGTCAATGCCCCACATCCCCTGTCGTCGTGCAGCCCGTCCAAGTACTGCATGCAGAGCGTTGAACCCGGATCCCTTTTGGCCACCCTAATAAAACTCATTCTTATTCTTTGACTTCAAAGCGCGACCACCGTGCGGATAGGCATAGCCCGGTTCAAGCTGATTGACGCAAGGTTGCAGTCAATGAATTATACGATTCGTTCTACGACTTAATCCACCCACTCACATCACCACACAACCCACCTCTCCTGGGCATACCGCGTTCCATCTTTTCAAAGCGGCCGTCGAACTCCGGCAGCACTCCAATGATGGAGTTGCTGCTGTGTTGCCCCCATCTGAGCTATTGCGCCGAATATCCCTCACTGTGCTTCAAAACTCGCTCAATCTTCTCAAATAATCCCTCAATCACCATCTAGAAGGATTTCTTTGGGAGTACTGGCATTACTATGACACGTGCACACCCTCTCCCTTGGTGATGCGCAACCTGAAGCTTCTTGTCTTGACAGGGAATCTCACTCTCGTTCTGACATCGTCTTTTCAAGCACTACACCTTGCGCGGCTGGAACTGAGATGGCCAAGGGAGATTATCAAATCCGTGTGAGCAGACCGTCCACATCCCTTGTCTAATCCTCTACAATTTTCGGAGCCCAAGCCCTTTACAGCAATGGGCTGGGGTCAAATCATAGTGACAATTTTCCAGAGTTTTCTCCCTTTATTGAATTGAAGCTCATCCCAAGTTGCAAGTTGTAAGCCTGTCGCATCGGATGAGCAACACAGTAACCACCTCCTACAGGCCCAGTCATTCGTCTTGTGTGAGGGGGAATATACTATCTCGATGATGATCGTGATCCCAGCAGCATCGTATAACTACTTCGTGGCTGGTCTGAGCGAGCGGATCGTGCTCGTCTGTGGAAACCCTTGCTCCATCTGGTATATTGGGACATGACAGAAGCCTGTGAGTGGACAAGTTTTGACGACCCGGAGTTAGAGCCGGGGCTTGTGGAATTAGAGGAGTATCTTGCCACCGGTCGGTCGCCTCTATAGGAGCTTGAGATAGATGACCGAGACAGATATCTTGTGTGTGATGCGGGCGGGGGCGATGACAAGATCGACGATGGGGAAAACAAACAACCTTCATAGCGACAGCAGTAAATTGAATTTGAGGGAAATTACAATGAAGATGATGACGATGTGTACTCCATGCAAACCAATGCGATGACGAAGTCATGGACAGCATTCTACCTTCGCCAGATGTAGGTGACAGAAGAGATGTGACTATATTATTAGACTGATTAGAGTAATACAAGTACAGAAGCGCCGAATAAGAATATAAGACGAGAAAACCAAACAATGAGCGAATATGGGATGCAGTACAAAAAGACCAAAAATGAGAGTTGAATAAGAGGGAGCAAGCTAGAAGATCTGAGACACCCGTCGGCGGATCCCGCGGAGCTTTGTGAACATCACAGAGTTCCTCTTCTTGAGCTCGGGGAGCTCATCGCAAATGATCTCAGCGTCCGCAATCTTCTTCAATTTCGGCGCACCCACAGTCTTCCCATCTTTCGTCGCCTCAGACACAGAGGGCAGTTGCAATGAAGACGGCGATGATGTGTGGGTTCTGGAGTTGAGTGAAAAACTCAAATCACCGCCTCGGACTACTATTTCTTCACAGACTCTAGGCTTACGCGTCCTATACTAACATGATCAGAATCATTGTGAAAAGTCTAATGGTTGAAGACTATTTCCCTCCATACCAACCAATGAGATGACGAAGTCATGGATAGCATTCTACATTCGCCATATGTAAGAGATGAGACTATATTATTAGACTGATTATGGTAGTACGAGTTCAGAAGCGCTGAATAAGGATAAAAGACGAGAAAACCAAACAAAGAGCGGATATTGGATGTAGTACAAAAAGACCAAAAATGAGAGTCAAATAAGTGGGAGCAGCTAGAAGATCTGAGAGACCCGTCGGCGGATCCCCCGGAGCTTTGTGAACATCACAGAATTCCTCTTCTTGAGCTCGGGGAGCTCATCGCGGATGATCTCGGCGTCAACAATCTTCTTCAATTTCGGCGCACCCACAGTCTTCCCGTCCTTCGTCGCCTCGGTCACATCCACAAAGGTGCGCGAGAACTCGACGAAGGCTGCCGCGTCTGAGATCGCGCTTGCAAGCCCGAAGCCCATTCGGACGACACCACCGTCGCGGATGAACCACTCCATTTCCTCGTTCGACGCATACGACTCGGTGACAGATGCTGGTGTATCTTGGTTGCCCTCGGCGTCGATCCGCTTCATGTCGAACTTGTTGAGCATCTCAGTCATGCCTGTGAGCGTCGTTGAAGCACCAGGATTGCACAAGCATCCGGCACGGACGTGAATTTTGGCACGCGATGCGGAGTTCTCGATGTCGTGAGGCAGGAACCGCTCGCCAGAGGGCTTGAGGAATGACATGCTGATCACGGCGCCATGAGTGGACGGTGAGTATTCATCGGGGCCAGAGGGAGAGTGGAGGTCGACGACAGGCTTGCCGTTGGAGTGCTTGAGGGATGCGAGGGATGAGAGGGTGAAGTGCATCAAGAGGGGAAGGCGCTGGGCGAGAGTAGGAAGGTTGTTGTGGAGGATTTGGAGGCCGCGAGGGACAGCGATCAAGCTGAAACGGCGGCGTGGATGAAACAATCAAATAGACGGCCGTAGGTGGAGGCGTAATTAGAGGTGCGAGACGGGTGGGCGGCGGCGGCATGCGGAAAACGGAGATGAAAATGCACGGGAGATAGACGTCAGAAACATGGCTGCCTCGAATATGATGTCAAGTGGAGCAGTGACTCACGAAAGGAAGTTGACAGTCCCATCCTCCCATCGCTCATGTCCGTCAAGAAGGAGACGGCCCATGTTGGGTGCCTGGAACGCGCACTCGGAATTAGTTCTTGGATCAGTAATTGTCCATAATCAAACGCACCTGCACGACAAGAACAGAGCCACCGCTGAACCAAGGCTTCTGCAACTTCGTCAGGAACTCCTTCTTGGCCACAAGGCAGCCGATGCCAGTGGGGTATCCAATGAGCTTGTACAAGCTGATTGCCATCGCATCAACAGACCCCTTCAGCGATCGAAGAGAAATGGCCGTGGTTGGCGCGAGCGCGGCGGCGTCGAGGAGTGTATTATATCCGCGGGACTTTGCCTCGGCAAGGAGCGAGAGGTTGCCCTTCAGTCCGGAGAGGTTGGATTGGCCAGTGAGCACGTAGAGACTTTCGGCGCCATCCTCAGGAGCCAGGAATGTCTGCTTGCCAGGTGCCTCCATTGGCACGTAGGTCACTTGGGCACCAGCCTTGAGCGCAAACTCACGCATGCCGTTGACAGAATTGTGGGCATCAGTGGGGAGAATGAGCTTCGATTCGGCACCCTTGGAGTAAGGGTAGGCCTCGGCGACGATACGAAGAGCAGTGCTTGCATTGTTGGTGAACACGACCTCATACTCGCTTGGATCGGCGTCGAAGAAGTTGAGGACAGCCAGGCGAGCGGCGTGTGCGTACTTGGAAGATAGCACAGAGCTGGATGGGCGAGTTGAGTTAGCTTCATTCCCTCGCCAAAAACCGTCAAAGTAAACCCGAACCTTGGTGACGCAGAGTGAGGATTCCCAAACACGTTCCCGAGCAACAAGTCGGTGTGCTCGCGGATTAAGGACTCGGGATACAGACCAGCGCCCGTATAGTCGAGATAGACTCCGCTCTTGTCCAATCGAGTGAACTCGCGGCGACGAAGGTCATCGATGGCAGACGTTTGGAGATAGGTGGGGTGGGCGGCGACGAAGCGCTGGGAAGCTGCCTTTGCTGATTCGTTGGAAGGGATGGAGAATGATGAGAGCTTGAGGGTCTTGGAAGAGTAGGGGATGGCGACGTTGCGGGGAGTAGTGGTGGAAGACATGGTGAGTAAGTGATGAGTAGTGGTGAGTGCGCTTTGATGGTAAACCGCAAGGGTGGCTGATGAAGGTGGATGAGGAGAAGGAAGAAGAGATGTGGGGAAGGTGAGTGATGGAGTCTTAGAAGCGATAGAGCGAGCTGTTTTAAACGTTTTCGACCATCCTGTCGTCTCGGACGAGTCACGATCAGGGGACCGGACTCATGAGTGACAACCCCCAGAAATGAATGAGACAGAGACAAAAGTGCTCAATGAAGAGTATCATTATGCTGCTTGATAAGAACGTGGCAGTCGGAGGCGGCCATGACGCAGAGAATATGGCTCGTCCGTTCGTGATCGGAGAGGTGTGACAACCAAGTCAGGAGTAGCGAGTACACTGAAACTTCCAAGGAGCGCTAGTCTAAAACGGGATATTATTCTGAATACCACACTAGAGCAGTTTGCTATCAGGGCTCTGAATGCGACACCGACATGTCAAGAGTTGGATTTCGACGTTGAGGAGGTCAGCACCTCGTTGGTTGGCGTCCGCGGACAGATGAAACTCGCTCATTACGCATTCCGTATAGCATCACCATTCGCATTGAAATCAAGGCTGACGCATCGATTCCTCGCATTACTCGACCTCCCGCGGATTCCGATTGGGATCGCAGTTGATGGTAAAGGATGTGGCCGCCCATTACAGCCTCGACGTCAACATACACACACACGTGATCTAATTTCGCATGAGGCACTTCTCAAAGTAGAGTATCCATACCGCTGAAACACTCTGCGGGTATTGACCAAGTCCATAAATGTCAGGATATTGCCGCAGAGGGATGAGCTCTCCACGAAAGTAATCGAGAAACGAAGGGCTAACTGCAATAACCCTGCTGTCTCCCTTCCTTCTGAGCTCCTCAGTGACATTTTCATACGACTTGTGGAGCAATATGTCCCAAATACTTGGAGTAGCGTGCCTCGTGATGTTCTTCTATCACTTCGCAGAGTGCGCTCCGCCATCTGTCAAGTATGTCATGTCTGGCGAGAGATAGCAATATCCACTAGACAGATCTGGACCATTGTCGACTTTCCGCATGGAGTACGCACGTGGTTCGGGAGGGAGCGAGTTAGATCCGGTAGCTTCCTTGATATGAATATCACAAGATCCAACCAAGCACCTCTTTCCTTATATCTCTACGGGACAGCTGCCAACGGCGACGTCTCACATACCATCATTGAGGAGGTCTCAACGATCATAGCACCTCACCTTTCTCGATGTAGGCATATCCAGTTTGAGAGTAATTCGGTTCAGGTCTATCGATTATTTTGTCATCCCCTTCAGCTCCCCAATTTGCAATCTCTCGTCGTGACGGTCCACCAATCACAGTATCTCCCAATCTATACCCTTGACTTGACGTTTGCGACTCAGCTGCGCCATCTCATCATGTCGACTATACATTATACTAGGCTTTTTGCCCTAGCGCTAAGACTAGGGTCAGACCTCTTGTTAACTCGGCTTGACCTCCAAGGCTATTTCGAGTATCGTTCTGTTGTCGCGATACTTGAAAATTGCCCTCATTTGGAATACCTTCGCTGGGAGGAGCTGGGAATCCCGGAGATTAAGCTTGAACCATCCCTCCCTCTCATGGAATCGCTTCATGAGGTTGTCCTCCGCGGAATTCGCCCTTTATATGTTCTGAGCTCCCTCAATGCACCTCAGCTTTCCCGGTTACAATTCAACTATTTCAAGCGCATTGAAGCTATAAATTACACTCTCCCACACCCCCTTTCTGATCCATCCCAGTTCCCAATGCTCCGTACACTCGTCCTTCAAGGGCGATGTGATACGGTTCGGCCCGAAGACGAAACAATCGCGCGATTTGTGGAAGCGCACCCTCATTTGGAGTCTCTGGCCGTACCAGTACAACTCACGGAGCGCATGAAGCGTGCAATTGGTTCAGTTCTCTCCCTCCAAACTGTCAGCGCTCTACCATCGCCTCGAGAATTTGAGGATCATCTTGCACGTTGGTCAAAGGGGACCACTAACGCCCAAAGCCTAATGCACGCGGAGTAGACGACGAAGTGGTTCCAGGTGCGCTAGTTAGCGATACAAAACGGGTGAAGCTTTTGATGGGTGTTGTCTTCCACTCTTCATATCATATACTGTAGTAATCCGACCTTTAGTTCCCTGGTGTGACCAGTGACATAGTTCCCACTCAAAAGTTTGTTAGTTCCTAGTTCCCAAAGTCCCTTTTGTGACAGGTTTTGGCCCATCTCAACCTGGATGCTGGACCGACCACTTGAGATACCATCTACAAATGCATATGCCTTGTCCGCAGCTGTGGACTTCTAGCGCAAACAAAGCTTTTATTACTTGTTGTGAAGCAACAAACCGCGAGTACCTCCCATACACCCATCCAACCACTATAAAAATTACTTTATTTTGCCGTATATTTACTATATCTTGGTCCTTAACCCGCCCTAACCTGTGTGACCATGACCAAATGAGTTCACGGTAGTTCGATTCCCAAGTTGGTGTGACAGTGACAGGAACTTAAGGTCGGATTACTACAGTACCAGCCTCTGTATCCTAGTAATATTTAGTGCCCGCTGGAACGTCCAGCTGAAGGTATTGAAGACTGTACCTCCACCATTCCTAATGCGTCTGTGATCTTAGAAATCGATTTCATATGATCGGGATTGCTATGGAATTGATGTTAGCCCACTTGCTGTATCACATCGGTAGCGGCGGCAAGCGCCCAGTCCCCGACTGAACATTTCCTACCAACCAGCTGAGATCAACACCAAACTCATGCCTCATTTGCCCGTACATATTTTCGACCTCTAGTTCCCGAAGATTTGCTTTGGGGTCTTGGTTTCTCCCTCAACTTTCTCGCCTCTCAACTTTGTGTACATGTATACATCACAAAAACACGATGTCACCTCCATCCCTCACTATCAAAGAGTCTCACTTCGCTTCATCAAATCTTACCGATACTAATTTTTCAGCACTTTAAGGGGCACCAAGGAGCTACTATGAGCCATCTGGAGCAAGGAATCGATCAGCATGTTAGAGACACACTTGGCGCATGAACGCCCTCATTCTCGATCTTCTACTTGCTCGATTTGCTACATCAGAGCGGGAAGCGTATAGCCTAAAAAGCCGCGGAATCGACTCTTACTGAACTCCATAGGATTGTCAAACCACCTCATCCGTTTTCACGCTAAGATCGAGTCGTCTCCGTGTAGCACTGGTCAAATATTCTAGGCACTGATAGAAGGGATCCTGACTATCTCACCTAACGGTAGCTCATACAGTACCGGGGATATTCCGCCAATGTACTCATTATCTCATCAAAGCTTCGCCACCAGCAAGTTACGGCTGTTGCTTTGGTGGATAGCCTTAGGTTTTGCGAGTGATGTAAACTACAATTTATGGTGCTACTATATGTTTGGCTGAATCCTGCTCCTACATACCGGCCATCTTAGCACGGCAAACAGCAGCGACGCTGGCACTACAGGCGTGCATCTTGTTGAAGCACGAGTCCGACTTGTCCGAAGGAACATTGTTCAGCGGAATATCCAGCCCCACAAAGTTTCTCCAGCCAATCAGTGATGCAAGGAGTATATCGTGAGAAACTACATGTATCGCCGAAAAATACTATTGTTATTCCCGAACGCCGAAACCCCAGCACCTACAAAACCCTCCTATTCAGTCGGGGATAGGCACTTGCCGCCGCTGCCGCTTTCCAGTTTGTCCTTGCGATCGACCACCTTTGCGGCCTCGGTAAGCTTGGATGATATGGATGCGTCGGAAAGCCTGCTGAGATTCACTTACCTGATACATCTATTAAGGGTTAACGACGCTTTACATCATGCCGGCCCCGACCGTTCATGAGAAACGAGAGATCAATCGAGGCAACCTCGCCGTCTCTATTCCATTTGACCTCCTCAGCGACATCTTTATCAGGCTGATGGAGAGCGAGATGACCCCCACCAGTAACTACATCCCTCCTACAGCGTTGCTCGCCGTTCGTAAAATGCGGCATACATTCTGTCAGGTCTGTCATGTTTGGAGAGAGGCCGCTATTGCCACGAAGCGTATCTGGGCCGTCGTTGGCTTCCCCCATGCGGCCCAGGAACTCAAAACTAAGGTCAAGGCCAAATCCAAGACGAAGAATTCATCCCCCAACCACTATGATCCCTTAGAGATTTCTTCTCGTTCCTTCGAGCTTCTCAGGAAGGATATCGATCTAACTAGCGAAACGCCCTTTTACCTCTACATCTACTCCAGAGACTCAACAGGAAGACCATTGAAGGCTTCCTCGTCGATCATTGAGGCCACATCACGCGCTATCCAAAATTCACTACATCGTTGTCGACACATTCAACTTGACAGTGGCTGTATTCAGATCTCAAAGGTCTTTACGGCATCACCCCTCCCTGAACTGTCCTCGATGCATGTCTCCGTGCACCCGACCGAAATTTGTCCCGCAGATAGTCTGAACCTGGCGTCTGCCCCTCAACTACAAGATTTGTGGCTTCGCACAGCCCAGTCTGGTCCTGGGACTGCGCGCTCTGCCTTGAAGATCACACATGGGACCAATTTGCTGCTCACCAAGCTAGATATTGGAGGTTATATTGAATACTCCTCTGTCATTGGGATTCTCAAGAACAGTCCTTGCCTCGAGGAACTTTGTTGGAACGACTATAAAACGCGGGAGATTGACCCCAAGCCCATTTCCATGCCTCATATGTCATCACTTCGACATGTCACATTGTGGGGGGAGCTGCCTCTTTCCATCCTCTGTTCTCTCACCGCTCCAAATCTTGCCCTATTGGAATTTCACTACCCTGAACAGGGCTTTACTCCAAAAAATTGGGCTTCCCGCCCTTTCCCCCTCGCCACTCCCGCACAGTTCCCCTTAATGCAAGTGCTAGTCTTGAAAGGAGATACTACGATAGCCCAATCCCAAGAGGCAACCATATTCCGCTTCATAGAGTTGCATCACCACTTGGAAGTGGTAGCCCTTCCTATGCACCTTAGTAAGCGTATGGCCACAGCGCTCACTTCTATATCTGCTCTCCAGCATGTTCGGGCGATGCGGAGAGTGGGAGATAACGGTGGGGCTCTTTCTCTTGTGCGCGCTTGGGGCGGAGGGCAAGACTCCGTGAGTGATATTGCCGGTGATTCTTCGTCCGCCTACTCTCTTCCCACCCTCTATTTGGTGCCTGACCTTACAACACCAACTGTGGATACCACGGAGAGTGATGATGATACGGATTTGCTGAACAAACATATTGTGCTTGATGACTGGAAATTTCGTTCGTGGTTGCCCGCAGATTGGGGTCAATTCCTTTCGGCTAAAACCGATGTGTATGCTTAGGCATTGTACTCCAAAAGTCAATAAAAATTTCGAGGCTCCACAAAATGTCCTACGACTCCCCTATAGTATATGATTGATGGACAAGAGAACTATTACAGTCCTCAGTCTGGTTCGCAATTTACTAGGTAGCAGCGGCTACCACTACTCGGATGATGCAGCTATATGCTGCCACAACACAATGTGAATAATCAAAAAAAAATATCCGGCACCGACTGAGCTGCATTCTGTGGCCAATTGTTTCGGTACAGCTTGTGAGTGACCTGCCGTCAAAGTCGGATTGCATATAGGTCGGGATTTGCCGCCAGACACTGCCCCTCTTTCCCCTATCACTGTTCTCCAGACCAGAAAACCGAGTCACGTTCAAAATGTAGGTGTTCCCTCTTCCTGCCTCGAAATCAGCTGTAGGCTCCTAATCCCGCGTACCTCATAGTTCGGGGCCAGACGATGTCACTCACAACACTTGAAGAGAAACGCACGTTAAATCTCAACCACCTTGCTGTCTCGATACCTTGGGAGCTCCTCGTCGAGATATTTATTAGGCTTATAGAGGGCGAAACAGCTTCCAGTAATATCTATGTTCCCCCTACAAAATTACTCGCCGTTCGCAAGATGCGGTTCGCAATCTGTCAGGTTTGTCGCACGTGGAGAGAAATAGCCTTCGCTACAAAGCGCATTTGGGCCGTCATTAGCTTCCCTCACAATGTGCGAAGTTTCAAGCCCAAGACACGAGCGTCATACCTCGAACAGCGCCGTCCCCCGGAAACCACCTCAGGGACCTTTGACATTCTGAGGGAAGACCTCGAGAGAGCTGAGGAGTCGCCACTATCCCTTTATCTCTATTCTGGTGGTAAACCTTGGGACGCTGGAACAGTCTCCTCCTCAATGGCTGGGGAGATTTCACGCATCGCTAAGCGGCTATTACACCGCTGTCGGCACATCCAATTTGACGACGACTTTATCCAAGTTTCCAGAATATTCGAATTATCCTCTCCACTCCCCAAGCTACACTCAATATTCGCCTCTGTCCATCGTACTGCCGATTTTTGTCGGACAAATGACTTTGACTTAACGCTTGCCCCTCAGTTACGAGATCTGCGACTTTATACCGTCGATTGGATTCCTCCCTTGAGGGAAGGCCCCATAATACTCAAATTTGGGACGGACCTACAGCTGAAGCGGGTAGATCTTGGAGGTGACAATATTGACTATAACTCCATCAATTTGATGCTCGCAGCCTGTCCACATCTTGAGGAACTTCAATGGGAAGACTTCACAGTTCAGGAAACCGGCCGAAATCCATCTCCGTTACCTCCAATGGAGTCCCTTCGTCACGTCATTCTCTGGGGGGCGCTCCCCATTTCTATCGTGGGCTCTCTCAACGCCCTCCAACTCGTACGATTGGAACTCCATTACCCTGATGATATCTGGGGTCATCAACCCTTTCCCCTTTCTGACCCCTCCCAACTACCCATGCTGCGTGCATTGATCCTAGAAGGAGACCGTGTCGCAACCCATAGTCAAGAGGCAAAGATTGCCAAGTTTGTCGAGAAACACCCTCACTTGGAGATAGTGGGGCTCACGATGTACCTGACCGAGGTTATGGCTCAAACACTCGCCTCAATCCCTACATTGAGACACGCTCGAGTGCTGAGGCATGTGGGTGATGACAATGGTGCTCGTCTTCTTGTACGCACTTGGGCGGAGAGAGACCCAAAAGACGCACGCCCCGCATCACCTTCCGACTCTCATCCTTTATTGTATATGGTACGCGAGATAATGGGTAACAATGCCGATAATAGTGATGAGAATGATGGGTCGTTTGATGCTTTTTTCTCATTCCAGGATTGGAAATTCACCTCTTGGAGCAATGCAGATTGGGATCTGTTCTTCTCACCACACTAGAGCCCTTAGATATACCACGTGTATTTATGCCTTGAGGGAGGCAAGAAGGAAAATGGGATTGTTATGCCAAATCATGGGGGGGGGGATAACATGGTGTGCACGAAATCTAACGGTGTCGCTGCAGATATCTGGCCGTGCACCGAACTAATAGATATTATTACTTAGTGGGTTGTTATTCTAGAATGCAGTACAGTATGCCTGTCCGTGGTTACGAGCAAAACCCGACGAGGCTCAAACAAGCTCAAGCTCGTCCTCGTGTTGATCATGCCAGCGCCGCCGCCGCCCAGCAGCACCATGAGCCTTTGATGATGAAGTTGAGAGAGAACCATCTTCGCTGCTGGGATTAGAGAGTCCATCGCTCTCACGTGGTCCTCTTGACCTTCCCGGCAAACGCTCCTCCGAACCGAGCCTGGCTCCAAAATGAGACCGATTCGCCGCGTGCGTAGTTAGCGGGCGCGGGGGATCTGCCAGCTGTTCCATCTGTGCGATGAGGAATCGGGTCGGATGGTCAACGGGGACGTCCGGCCATATTTGAGATGTGCTGGCATGTCCTCCATATATGCTGTCATCACCCTCCATGCTAGGTAGACTACTCGAGACGCCGCTCGCAAGCGTCATGGCTTCGCGTTTGACCTGCATCAATATCCTCCTTGTCTGCGCGTCGGGGAAAACGCCATTTGTTCGCATCTCACTAAGGGCTTCGACAACGCCCTCAAGATCCCGAAATGCGGTCCACCGCGTAGCGAGGAGCTCATTGTACACTGCAGTCGTGCATCCGAAAACGTACGATGGCACAGAAAGATGCCGCGCAGCAGCAAAGATGGAGAGTGCGGTATGTGGGTCACGGAATTTGTCGCGGAAGAGAGATATAAGAGTAGCAAGGAGGTGAGGATATAAACTGCTCTGGAGAGCAAACTGTCGTGCTCTATCACCCGCTGGGGGAGGAGTATTGCTCGAATCGGATGTTTGCGATAATGGAATCGAGGATTCACGGATGCTGGAAGGCGATGAGAGAGAATCTTCAGGCGAGGACGAGACCTCATTGGATCCTGTCGCAGATCTACGGGTAGTTCGTTTCTCTTCGGGAACCTTGGAAGGGAAGGCATCTGAGTCGTTGCTACTGAAGACGTTGACCAACGCCCAGTCAAGCAGTTCACGATCAGTGCGGCAATTTTCCATGATCGCACGTTGTTGTTCAAGGTGGAGATGGTACTCCGTGGGGTCGTGGTATCGTTTGGACCGCTTCCTGAGCTTTCCAAACAGGTCATCGACGGAGCCTCGTGACTCTCTAGGGCTCATGCCAATCCCAGTATTCGACAAGGGGTCTCGGCCCTTCGTTGTAGATGGCGCACGTTTCGGCGCATTTGCGAAGATTTTCTCAAAAAGTTCATTGAATATTGCTGACTCTTGAAGAGTTAAGCTCTGCCTCCGAGGAAACTTGGGACTGTCGGTACCAGCTGTACTTGCGCCTTGAGGTGGGGGAGATGCCAAATTTTTGAGTTCTGGACCTCGGCGAGAGGCTTCCAGCGAGGCTGTAGCCGTAATATCGATATTGTCGAATAGGCCATCCCAGTTCGGGGATGGGGGCTTGGAGGTAGCGGAAGATGAATGGCGAGTGGAAGCATTGAGGCGGGTAGGGCAATGGTGTTGGTTGTGATGATAAGGGTTACCAGGGGTTGGTGCGCGTTTGCAGTGTGAAGAGCTCGCTACGAGGGAGAACGAGCGCGAGGTCGGGGCCACCACTGCATGAGCAGTAGGAATAGCGAATGGTTCGCACAGGTGTCTCCTTGTGGCCGAGCGCCTGCGAATAGCTGTCAAAGAAGCCGAAGTTTCATTTTTATCATATTTTGTTAGTTTTCGGTTGAAGACAGACACTTACTGGCGAATAGAGGAGTGTTGCGTCGCATGGAGAATGTTTTGCTGTCACAGGTGATGACACGTGACGTCACGATGCTGGCTATCTGGTGTTGGACACGGCGCGGAGGACCCCAACTACGAAGCTTCTGTGCAACTACTCAGACCCTCCAGCAAATAACTTCCGGAAAAGGGGCATGACGACGGATAAACTGGTTTGGCCTTCTACAAGGGACTCTCCCAAAGAGCAGCGACAGAACTTATCACAAACCTTCTCGAATCAACTCTCGAAGACTCTGGCTTTGAAGAGATTTTTAGAGGGCTTGGCTGACGCATCAACCTATGGGCATCACTTTCTGGCACAAATAAAGCTGGTGGCGGCGTCAAAGACTCTGGGGTCGGCGGTGCCGGTGACACAGTTCTAGGCATCACCAAAAGTTCTACGCTAAGGTTGCAAAGTTTGGAAGGTTGTGGAGGTTACAACCTCGAAACCTTCGAACCTCGCGGCCAGGGTCCGTGAAATGAGTTGATCCCAACCGCCCAACCTCAAAACCTGAAACTTGAGCGAAGGACTTTTGGCGATATGGGAGTACAGTCAAATTTGATAAACAGATTTTAGTCAGCAGACTAGCCATCTAGGACAGCATTTACGTCTGGTACGTAGAACGGATCCTCTTCGGCCCTCATAAAGAAATTATTCCACTCGTTGTCAAACCAGTCTGAAAATGGGAACTGATCCATTCCTGCACGTACGAAGCCCCCATGCTCGCCAAGGTTAGCCCAGCATTCCTTCATGTACTTCTTTCGCTCTTTCTTGCTGGCTCTATACAACTCATCAGAGTCGTGTACAGAGAACAATCGCCGGGAACGTCTAGCGAACTCCCCATTTCGGACTCGCTTCTCCCAAGCGTCGAGCAATCTCTGGGTATCTGCCCACTCGTTATTTACACGGAGTGCGGCAATGATACGAATGTGGGGTGCGGTGATGAGCTCCGTCACTAGCGGAGCGCAAATTTCGGAGTTGTGAACAACTATCTCGAGCAGTGGGTGAGATCGGCAAAATTGCGTCAAAAGCTCTGGATGGGCGGGACGAGCAACTACAGGAGTTGTATTGAGGACTCGAAGATTTGGGAAGTGAGCCTTGTCTAGTGGCTCAGGATCAAATGGGCCTGCATGTATGGTGAGTGTTGAGAGCTTGGGGGCTTCTAAAGCTTGGAGAGTCGATATTGGCGCCGCACCGCACAATTTGAGATGCCGAAGCTCGGGAAGGCGGAATTGTTGTACTTGTAACACCAGCGGTTCTGGCCCACCAACAGTCCCTGAATCCCAGGATAACGAGCAGAGACCTGCTGCGTTCTTGATTGCCTCGAATGCTGCCTGGAATTCCAGCGACCCTCTGATGATGAGACGATGTAATGCTGACGATGAAGGGAGGTGTGGCCGTAATATGTGAAGAAAGAATCCCAAAGTCTCGATACGGAAGTCCAGTTCGAGCTGCTCAAGCATCAGCGATTGAGATAAGTCAAGTACTAGTGGGGGCCATGGATCTTCTGCTTCCACTGCGGTGCAGCTCCCCCAGCCATCCAAATGTAACATTTTGACACCAGTAAGACGCCTTGGATCGTCATTGACGAGATTGAGGACGACTGAGTATGGAGCACCTGAGCGGAATTCTTCGCATCGTGGAAGTACGGGATGTAGGGATCGAGAAAGATCTTTGACGAGCTTCTCAGAAGCAGAGGGTGCGCGCAACATGGAATCTGAGCAGTTCGCAGTGAGCGAAACTGGCATATTTCCCGAATAGTGGATTTCTCGCTCGAACAAATCATACTCTGCCTGGGGTATAGTGTATGTAACTTCGGAGTTGGCTGCGTCATAATACGCGATCGGTTGTGGGAAGCTTGTAGTGGTCCAAAGGCCTTGGGTGCTCAGTGCCACCTCTCGCCAGTGAGAGCACACAGCTGCTATAGAGGCTCGCAGCTTCCGCAGTCTGGTTATTGCTGCAGAGTGGTTACTTCCATCGGGCAGGCCATAATCTATAGATTGGAGGGATATCTCGGAGAGCAGCTCAGAGGGAAGGGTGGTAATCGGAGAGCTGCGGCTCCGGCGACCAGCAGAAGACCCCTTTTTTAGTTTCAGACTTTTCATTGAGGAAAAGTGGCCCATATCAAGGTCAAAGCCAACTAGTGAAGAACAGAGCACATCCGCGTTATCTAATCTTTTGTTTGATGTCTATCTTCTCGCGAGGGATTCACTCACCTTGTAGCCAAATCGCGTGCACGAGGCACCTGGATCTGGAGAAAGACAATGGGAATCTTGCCACTCCTTGGGGACTCGGGAGCGTGAGGAGATGAAGAAATGGCGGAGAGTAGTATCTTCAATGTCTCTTATGGATGTGGCAACCGGCGATTGATGCCCACCGGTCATCGCCTGCTCCAAATAGCTTACTTCCCGGTAAACCTCCCATTTGCGCAGATGCTATTCGAAACAGTTTTCGCTTAATCGAATAAGAGATAAAGGCATTGCATTGCTGTTCAGCACAAAACTCCGTCGCTGACCAACTCACATTACACGGCCCAAGAGCAAGCATCTGGAGAGTCACATAGAGGCAAATGAGGCTCAGACGTCTTCCCGAGTTCTTTGACGAGGCTGATCGATTTCCAGCACGGTCAAGTAACTAAAGGAATTGATGAGTCGGAGAATGCATACTGGCTGAAGCAATGTGATGAGGAACACCACGGATGTCTTGTGAATACGTAGATGCGAGAGCTTCGAGCTTCGAGCTCAGAGCGAATGGCTGCTGGACGTGGCCTAGAAAACGTTCATGAATCCAAAGTGCTGTATAGCCAGATAACAGAAACCAGAGAATGGGAGAAAGAATGGATAGAGGACTAATGAAAGGAACTGATGTGATGATCAGTGGGTAATGTCCACAAAAGTACAGCATGTATGGGCATATGAATGAATAACATAGATCAGACCCCTCTCCAAGGATACATCTTCCCCTGCCTGATTTGACCATTAATCTGCACAATCTTAGCATCCCCTGTCTTTTTCGAAACTGCGAGGATAATCCCAGTGTTAGATTCGCGGCATAATCACCGAAAGAACTTCGCAATAACTCACAGACTCGCAATCCAAGAGCAAGCTCAGGGTCATCTGTAAGCTGAACTTCAGGGTTCATCATGATCCGCGCTGTTGCAGCCGCCGACGATACAGTATTCCCGGTAAGCCCACCAGCTGCCATAGCGGTCAGAGGCGACGAGGTGGTCGAGGTAGTCGATTGCATCGTATCGTTGCGAGGGGGTCTAGGTGGCCGAGTTATTGCCGTTGGGGTGCGCTCCGAGTCATCTGTTGATTGAGCGCGGGCAGGGACTTGGAGTCGATGCCTTATTGAGGAACTAGGGTCGGTATGGACACGATGTGCTCCAGCATGACCGCCTCTTCGCCGAGGACGATGACCTCCATGAGTGCGTTGATTTGGATCGTTAGAATCGATCGTTACGGTGAACGAGGCATCTACGTCAATGCCCATGGATCCGATCTGAGGTGACCCCACGTTCCCTACCATCATACTGGGGCCGCGGCGCGGTAGATTGGTAGCCTTATGTACGCTGTCGGTACTCCCTTGTCGCATATGTGCTGGGGTATTAGGGAACAAGGGAAAGCTCGCCACTTGACCAACATCGTTGACAGTCGTGTGACTTTGTGCGTCATCGTCGTCCTCCCCTTCCGAATACCCTGAGACTTGAGAGTCACCATAGTCTGAATCGTCAACATAGGCATCATCATAGGCTTCGGGCCCAGGCGGGCTCATCATTGGCGAAGGTGTCCCAAGGGCGGCAAGTGCAGAAATTGGAGGAGGCCCAGTGCTCCCGGGATGCAGTGCCTGAGGATATGGAAGGGGTGTGGCGTGTGCAATAGCTGCCTGATCTACAGCGTTTTGGATTGTGTGTAAGTCTCGGCCTGCCCACATTTCTGATGGGCGTCGCAGCCAATTATCGTGGGCACTTGATGGATGTGCGCGAGAGAAGCTGTCAGCGATCTCGTTCTCATGTATGCTACCGCAGGGCTGGTCCATACTCACTCGACAGCAAAGTCTAGAAGCACACGGGTTTATCCTATTAGCCCAGCGCTATCAAGTTAGTATACCGATGAGTGTGAACTCACTAGCTAATATAGAATGAGATTCAGACACAAGCGAGAGCACCTGTGCTATCTTTCTCGTGCTCCAGCGCGGCAGATTCTGCGATAAATAGTCCTGCATTAAATTATTAGAGAGAAAGTCTGCTGCCTAGGCTGCCTTGGACGAGACTCACTGTACTTCTCACGACCTCGCTATCCACTCTGACGTGAACAACATAGTCACCGGCATCAAGGTCCGCTTCAGCGTTCACACTCCGAAGGTGAAAGATGGAGTGCCTAGACGCGACAATTGGCTCCGCTCCCCCTTGCTTGTACAATTGGAAGTCCAGTGAGAAGCGCATTCGGTCCATAACTCCTCTCCCATAACGGTCATCCAGCTTTGAGAGCACGAGTATGACAGGAGATCGGACAGGAAGAGAGAATGTGACTTAAGAAAAGGTGTGGTTATTCAAATTATTCCGAATGACGGGATGAACGCCGAAGTGACCCACAAGAAATATCACCATAATCCCACACTAGTCCTGGAAGCCGAATTCTTGCACTCATCCATAGTGAACTTGTCACCCAAGAAGGATCAAATAGTCTTGTCCGATGAACCAGTGTCCATGTCTTGAGGAAATCCTCGTATTCCATCACGAACGATCCATCATCACCGAACGAATGGCCAAGCTCGATGAGAGCAGAAAGCCACTCTGGGGTCCACTCACTTGAACCGTCCGACCAGCGTCCGGTCCACTCACTGTTACCCCAAGGGTTACGGATACGAAGGAAGCGCTTGCCTTTATGCTCGATCGCCTTGATGATGGAATATGCATGAGCTAAGTAACAGGCAAGAGCGATGTTAGATTATGGTTTACTACCAGATGACGGTAACACCCACCAGTATATAGCCCTATGTCGTATGAAAGGAAAGATTAGATTAGATTGAGAATGCAATGTACACAGTACCTGAACGAACCATTCACAGTCTTCTGGGGTGGCCCATAGCCGGGATCCATTGGATGTGTCCCAGACCCCACCCGGAGGTCATAAATCGAACAGCCGAACAGTCGGTCATCGTTGGCCCGGAGAAGTTCAGTTTTCCAAAATACGTCGGGATCCAGGATGTCCTTGGTAATTTGGAGCAATTGATATCAGTGACAACCAGATGATTTGCGTGTTCCTGGGATGACCCGCTCACATTTACGTGTATTACTGTTGAAACACCCCTAAACGGTTTACGTGTCAGCGCAGTCAAGTGTAGCACGAAGGATGAAGCAACAAACCCTGTGAGATCCTCCATGGCCTCTCCGACATGACCGCTGGTCAGAGCAGCATAGTCGCCGTGAAGCTTTGCATACGCTTTCTCCAACAGTGCTCTGTATTTTGACTTAGCCGCCGATTCCTGCATCGGATGAGGGTAAACACCTACATCCAGGTTTCGTTTGATGTCGCTGACTTTGCAAAGTATAGCGATTTGCTTCCTAGTCGTGCCGTGCCATTGTATTTATCCTTGTCGTCATGATAAAGTTGTTGTTCCTGCAGCGAAGACCCATGTCAGTCTGAGGGATCATAATGGGGCTCACAATACACGACCTACTTTGGGCGTCAATTCCTCATACTTAGGCATGGAAGTGTACAGAAGGCTGTATAGAGCCGTTATCAGGCGTTGTTTCGGAAATTTGGAGGGTGTCGAGCGGAACTTGAACATACTCATCAATCTACCCATAACAAAGAGTCGATGTTGGGTAAGAGTAGCAAAACAGAGAGCCAGGAGTAACTCACAATGACGTCAACCCATACCCCATTTCTCTGGAACATAAAACCATAGACTCCAACCTGCTCATCACGAGCAACGCAGAAATGGTCAACAAGGCCAGGCATCGTTGCCACCGCAGCAGCGCCAGAAAGAAACCAGCAGTCCCCAAGAGCTCCTTGGACGACATCGGTAGAAGCAGCGCCATCTATGAAAAATTGTGGGGCTTGAAACGCCTGGGTGACGCGTTGGACATCTGAGGGATCGGAGCGGTCGTCCTTGGGTGTATCCAGACCATGTAGACACTTTTCTCGGTCCTCCTCGAGATCAAACTCTACATCTCTGTTTTCATCGCAGATCCAGCGTCATTGAGGAATAAACAACGAGCATGTTGAAAAGGGTTGCGCGTCGCACAGAGAGCATAAGCGCCGGATGAGCCCGAATCTCAGCATCTGGCACACGATCAAGATTGTTCCAAACTCACCGAAACCGAGAGTTTCGAGCTCTACACGCCTTTGCAATGGATGCTACGTTCTTTTTGACGCGCTCGATCCCTGCGTTGAGCTCATCGGTGACCAACAGACCTGCTTTTGCTGGGGCCTGCTCGAACTGAACAATTATGGGACTAGACGGTGCTTGGCCACTACCACTTGGCAGAGGGGCTGAATCCGTCATCGATGCCGGTGATGCGAGAGGATCATTTCTTGAAACAAGCGCTAGATGCCCTGACAAGATGGAGCTGAAGTGAACCATGGCAATGGCTCGTAGTGCGAACTGAGCATTGTTGCCCCTTGCATCATGCGTATTCGTTTCCCAGCATTGACGCTGGTTTTCACATCATACAATTGTCGTCTCGTCGGTCATATGTGATAACAATTATGATATTGACGAGTGCTGATCTATTCATAAATACTCAATGAAAGCCCTGTGGGTTCGATTGCCTGATCGACGGATATCTAGCATTTAATACACCTGACTCACTGCCCGACTCGGTATCATGTCACAAGAACTAGTTTTTTTTGACCGTCGGCATATGAAATACGTACGAGTGTCAGGGGCTGGGATTTTTGATCGTAACCAAACGGCTTGGTGAGACTCCAAGCCCGCCGTTGCCCGCCCATCCCCATACCTCCCATATCAAGACAATGTCAACGATCAGTTGTCGGCGACGTACAATGTCGGGTACGGAGTGACGATCACCATTCTCCCATGGCACCAGCAATTTGTTATTGTTGTCGAATCACGCGGTACCTTTGATGGTGAAGCTCAGCCCACCAGCTGCAGCAACATGCGGCTTGGGCAAAGTGCTCGACCTGACGATGCAGTGCTACAAGTGAATGAGGAAATGAAATGTCTGATGTCAGAATCGATGAACGAGAGCGGCGGCCGAGCCATGGCAGGACCCCACAGCGAGCTCTGTGTGGCGTTCTCAACAAGAGCTCGTGATGTGGACGAACTCTGATCTAGGGGCGAATGAGTTGATGGCGGATTGTATTGTATGGATAGGCAAGCATAAAGGTGCGTCGCATCCAAGATTGTACAACTGATTGTGCTTAGCCAGTAGCAGCAGAGAAAGAAGTTTTACTCCCCGGTGAATTGTGGCTTACGCTTCTCGGCAAAGGCGCCCATCCCTACATCACTATTAAGATGTTGTGATAATTTGCAAAATTACCAAGACTTACCTTCTTTCTGATCTTTTGTGGCGAACATGCTATGGAAGACTCTCCTCTCCAACCTGAGTCCCTCCGTCAAGTTCAGCTCATAAGCTTGAATAACGGATGAAGATGGTGAGAACGAGATAGAATCTATAGCTGAGGGACCCATACCAGCATTGACAGTCTCCTTTGCAGCCTGCACAGAAACTGCCCCCTTTGTTCCAATCTTCGACGCAAGTTTGACCGCTTCCCTCACAACCTCGCCTTCCCCATCCCCCACCACCCGGCTCACAAGGCCCCATTCAGACGCCTGCTGAGCTGTGATATTCATGCCGGTAAGGATAACCTCCATCGCCCGGGATTTGCCAATGGCACGAGTGAGGCGCTGAGTACCACCAGCGCCAGGGATCACGCCTAGGTTGATTTCAGGCTGGCCAAAGTTTGCTGTTGGGGATGCAAGGATGATGTCACACATCATCGCAAGCTCACATCCACCACCCAACTGTGGTCAACAAGAATCGAAAGACGCAATCGAGACGGATGCCATCGGGGAAACAAGGGCCAAAAAAGGTGCCATTAGAAACCGACGAGATTAGTGTCGACAACAATTGCGAAGCGAAAAGCAGGATGGGCAAATCTACTCACGGCGTACCCGCTGACAGCGGCGATGACTGGTTTCCGAATGCTACCCATACGGCGAGCCCAGTCCCCAAGGAAATCGCCCGAGTATGCTTCCGAGAACGTTTTGTCTTTCATCTCCTTAATATCAGCTCCAGCTAGAAATAAATGTCAGACCATGGCAGGCTCGTGCATCAACCAGCAAGCCAAGAACATGATTGAATGGTATGGACGTACCAGCAAACGCCCTCTCTGAGCCTGTCAGTACCATCGCCGCGATACTGGAGTCCGCATCAGCTTCCTCCAGTGCTTCATTTAGCTCCTTGATGAGTGTTGAGTTGAGAGCATTGAGAGCCTTGGGCCGGTTAAGCGTGAGCAAGGCGACGGCTGGTTCAGGACGCGACACGAGAATAGTCTCGTATGATCTGCCAGTTGATATCCAGCGAGCGCTGACCGGTAGTGTCAGGCGCGTTCGCCCGATGTGGGATGCAAGGCGGAGGGTGGACATCGCTGTTGTAGGCTGTTAGGATGTGCTGGTACACCGTTCTCACGACTTCAAAGTCATATATACGGGAAGACCATCAGGCTGTCAGCTCTCCTCTGACTTTGGTCGCCCCTTCACCATCTTCCGCCGGATAGATCTCACATTAAACCTATAGCCCCGTTTCTGATTCCTGTGACGAGCACTCTTACGCCTTCAACGGCACTACTTACCGAACATCAGTGGGGGCGTAGCGTCATGCCGCCTCACCACAGGGTAGGCACAACGGAGGAAGAAGCTGCGACCGAAACCGTATCCAAGCTCAGAGAACACAATCTTACTATTCCCGTCGTTATCCTTCCCCCAGAGCTCCTTGGCGATATTTTCCTCAGAACGATAGACCGTGACGTCCTTGGTCTTGGGAACCACTATGAGGTAGTACGTAGGCCTCGGAAATCGCGTCGCGCCATCACGGCCGTTTGCTCGCGCTGGCGCGACGTAGCGTTCAATACTGCAGCCCTTTGGAACAGTATCGGCTTCTCGCACCAATTCCGCTTACCCTCCAATAGCATTACCGGAACTACTCATGCTATTAAACAATCCAACATTGATTTTTTGCA
Source organism: Clavulina sp. PMI_390 (assembly GCA_015039315.1). NCBI lineage: Eukaryota > Fungi > Basidiomycota > Agaricomycetes > Cantharellales > Hydnaceae > Clavulina > Clavulina sp. PMI_390. Next base: position 83,380 of record WIDE01000071.1, read on the forward strand.
GTCGGAATTCGATGCCGCAGGAAGCGCACCGATATTCTTGGCAGCACAAATACAGTTGTTAGGCACGGGCAGAGATGATCCTTCTGACTCTCAAAGCATTGCGGCCGAGGTATCAAAGTCTCTAGGCCCAGTATTTCCACGCTGCGAGTCGCTCTTCATGAGCGCCCCAGCAGGGGTGGCTCTTGCCTTGATCAACAATGACCAAGTGCATCGGACCAACCTCAAGAAATTAAGCATGGCTGCACACGGTCACCTATCAGTTTCAAATATAGCACCCGCGCCTACACATTCAAAAATTATCGATCTGTCCCAATCCCTACTTCTAGAAGAGATTAGAATTTGGCTATACTCTCCCAGTATCATTGACGACCACCCGACCGAAGAAATCGGGTTACGCCTTCCGGATACCTCGTCTTTGCGCCGCCTCATTCTGACAGGACATTGGCACTCTCAAATGACCTTGAGTGCCATCCTTTCCGCGTCAAAGCTATCCTCACTATCTTGGATGGGCCCTATATCTAACCTGCCGCAGATACCCCCATACGCCAAATTCAGCCTCCCTCATCTGCGCCACCTCAAATTAGGTGGCACAGCCCCAGGCTCGGTTCTGAGCGCCTTGGATGCCCCAGAACTCCTCACACTCACCATCCCGAGCCCTAATCCTTCCGAGGCTTTGGAGGTATCTCGAGATCGTTTTCCTCTTCTACGGGTTCTCAATGCGACCAATAAGCATATTAGCCCGTCGATCCCCCCAGAAGTTGTCGCTCCATTTTGTCAATCCCATCCCCTCTTGGAGGTGCTCGTTGTGAGTGCAAATCTTCGTGGTGCGTTTGCTAGCAAGGTCGCCTCGGCCACATCGCTTCATCATCTTCGTTTGGTCGGTGTTGTTGGTGACGGGCCACGGTGGAATGATCCGCCAGAGCTTCTCACTAAGTGGGCCGCACGTTTCGATAATGGAGAGTTTCCGGCGCTCTCTCACAGGGGTTCTTTGTCCATGGACCTTATGAGCTGGATATCCCTAGCGCGGAAGCATGGGGTGGTTATGAAAGGGAATGTCTCACCTCCCTAGGAAACCTCAGCCCATTTGCTTGCATTAATTGGGATCGGTTCCCCTTTTGGCACTATTTTGATGAGGAATGGGACGATTTCTTTGCGAGAGTTGAGGCTGATCCATTCTATGTTCCTGATGGGCACACCCCGATGCACTATCCGATGCCTATCTAGCAACTCCCCTATGTGTACTTGCGGCATCAGCAAACATCTAGCTACATACTTGTACCGATTTACCGAACGTTTGTCCGTTTTCACGCCGGATAGAAAGAATAGCATCTGTTGTCCCAATCCGTCGTCGTGGGAACTTGGGGCGTCAGGCCCAAACCAAACGACTTGAACTTGTATCAACGTCTTGCGAGTGCTATACCGCTCCTTCTCTCTCCCTAAACTTGATACCTACAATGACGCCGGATCCCAACCGAGATGGCGAAAATGCAGCCTCTGAATCCTTGAGCGAGCTCAGGGACTGCGCCTCTGCAATTCCTATAATGGCGCTTCCACCAGAGCTCCTCGGCGAAATCTTCCTCCAATCCATAGATTATGGCGCTCTTGGTGAAGGAGACCACTTTGAAAGGATGTCCAAACTACGCAAAACACGTGGCTCCATCATATCTGTATGCTCCCGCTGGCGCGAGGTGGCGTTCAGTACGAGCGCCTTTTGGAGCACAACAAGCTTCCCGCTCCCAGTCAAGGTTTCATACCTAGCAGGATGGGTGCCATCCCTTAGCATTCCGCCGAGGGCGTATGATTTGTTCAACCTGGAGGTAGGCTCTGCGGGAAGTAGCCCGATATCCCTCACAACTCAGTTCACAGATTTTGGCACCGACTATGTACCATATTATGAACGCCTTGTACCGGAGTTATCACAGGCAATCTATCCTGTACTTCCACGCTGCAAGAACTTCGTGATCACTGCTCCAGCCCAGGTGGTACTCGGCTTGATCAACAGCGACCCAGCACGCTTTGCCAACCTCAGAAGCCTCTCCTTGGATGCATCAGGAGGATTCCTAGGCGTTGACAGTGAAAAAATAAATCAATTAGGATCTGTTGATCTTTCTCAATCCCCACTCATCAGGGATCTTTGGATACGATTCTCAGTCTCCCCCGATCATCCGTTCTACATGAGGATATGCCTTCCAAATGCAAATGCATTGCACCGACTAGTGCTCAAGGGGCCTTTTGATGTTCAAAGAATGCTTACCAACATCATATCTGCATCGAACCTACGTGCTCTATCTTGGGGCAGCCCTACGTCTGCACAACCACACGCCACTCCATATTCCAAGGTTTGCCTTCCAGGCCTTTGTCATCTTCAAGTATCCGGTGTAGAACCACGCGATATCTTGGGCGCTATTGATGCCCCTTGCCTCCACACGCTCACCATCTCGGGTGAACAAATACCCAAGGCTCTGAAAACGATCAAACACAAATTCCCTCTTCTGCGCGTTCTCAATGCAACTAGCGATCTCATTCGCGGGACGATTCCTCCCCAACTCGTTGCCGAGATCTGCGAATCTCATTCAATGTTGGAAGTGCTCATTGTTAGTGCGGACCTTCGTGGCTGGTTCGTCAAACTCTCGTCGCTTCGCAACATACGCCTTCTCGGTGCGATGGGAGATGGACCGAACTGGGGCGATACCGAGATTCTGCTCAAGAGTTGGGCTGAGGGGGCCAGAGAGGGGGAGCTCCAGTGGCGCTCCCGGCGGCTCTTCTCAGTGCAAGGATTTCACGAACTGGACGAGAACAGCGGGGAAGAGTGGGAAGGTTATGTGGAAAGGTGCTTTGCGCCCCTCGGAGACCTGAGTATTTTCGTCCAGTTGGGGCTAGACCGGTTTCCATACTGGCAATATTTTGATCAGGAGTGGCATGATTTCTTCACGAAAGTCGAGGCTGATCCATCCTTCGTGCCTTATGATCCCAGCTATTAAATAATTTTCTGTCATTTAATTGCAATACCCGTTGATGAAACACCTGTCATGACCTAGATGTACATTGATACATATAGCGAAAGACAATGACTCAACAACACGCCATGCTTTGACGACGAAACCGTGACTCAGAAGGCAAAAATCTTATCGATCCGGGCCTTGATCTCGTCTGTTAATTTAGGAATGAGATCCAAGGCACCCAGATTCTCGATAACCTGGGAAGGCTTCGACGCGCCGATGATCATGCTCGAGACCTGGACCCATACCACAGAATAAGAAAAGCATCAGTTTCCGTACGAGGACATATAAGATAAAGCGGGACGGACATGAGGATTGGTGGCCGTCCACGCCAGTGCCAGCTGCGAAGTCGTAACCCCGAGTTCTTCAGCGATGGCCGTGAGTTGCTTGACTTTCTCAATCTTGGCCTTCACTTCAGGCGTTTGGAAGCGTTCAACCACGCCCTGGACCCATTGGTTTGTCGACGTGGCGAGGCGAGAGTCGGGGGGAATGTTGCCATCGTTGTACTTGCCTGATCGAAGGCAATGCCGTACAAAGTGTGAATACCGGGGGTATTTCGGGGGAGAACAAGAGGGGACGCACCTGTGAGGAAAGAGGCGGCGAGAGGACTGAAGATGGTCGTTCCATAGTTGTACTTCTCAAACAAAGGCTAGCATCGGGTGCGGAAGGATGCTCAGCAGCATATACTAACTACGTGCGGCGTTGGCAGAGATGAAGAATTGGCACGTACAAGGAACTCCTTATCGACTTTCTCCCGATCGAGGCCGTTGTACAAGCACTGGTCCGCGATCTACAAGGATGAGGACCGTGCCTTGAGAAGATGCGACGGGGTAGGAGGAGTGGCGGCTTCTTACCGGCGCATGAAGGTTGTATTTGTCGGCGATTTCTATCGTTTCCAAATGAATACCAGCACGGGACTAATCGGAGTGAATGTCGGTGTCAAAAAAAGGGCTCACGATGCGCCTCCTCGATACGTTCGGCGCTCCACATGCTGGTGGCCCAGTAGAACGCCTTGCCTTGAGCGATGAGCCAGTTGAACGCTCGCACAATTTCCAACATTGGGACATCAGGATCATCGCGATGCGCGAAGATAATATCCACTAATGGTGCAAACAACCGGAGTGAACAGAGAGTTAAGGTACTACTGAGTAAGTGGCGGAGTGCGGCTTAGCTGAGGAAAAATGAACTGACCATAGTCCATCTGTAGTCGCTTCAGTGAATCGAGACTGCCTTCGATGATATGTTTACGTGACAGTCCCTTATCATTAGGGCCGAGACGGCCATTAATTCCGAAGTAGACCTTTTTGATGTCAGGCGGGATCAGTACCTAGGAAGAATGGATCGCATCTCAGCGCAAGAAGGCGAACCTTGGTGCTGATGACTAAGTCGGAGCGTCGGATTTGAAGCTCCTTGATGACTCGGCCCCTAGAAAGCCATATTGTCGATCATGAGGATCGCGCATATAGTGGGATAGTCGCGATAATGACTGCACATTTCGATCTCACTCTGGCCGCCAGAGTACTCTTCCGCGGTGTCAAAGCTGACATGAATGTTAGCGTGCGGAAACGCGCGCGGCGCAAAAAGCTTAATCACTAGTTGATCCCGGCCTCGAAGGCGGTCTTCATGATCTCTTTGACGGGGTCTCCATTCACGGTGCCACCTATCACAACCGCATGGCAAAACAAGATCAGTTGTCTGAACCAGGAAACTGGTAGTGGGTTAGATCAAGCGTGCCATATGTGAGCCATCCTCCTAGCGAAATGATAGGGACCTGGATGCCAGAAGATCCGAGCCTTTTGAATATCATGTTCTAATATGACCCCCGCATGAAGGGAGAGTTAGTGGCTGGGAGCCTGAGACGGAGTACGCCAGCCAATCAAAAACCACAGTACTTTCGGATCATAGGGGGCGGTAGCCATTGCGATCAGTTCGTGGGTTGGGTGGAGTGGAGAGATGCTCAGTGGTGGTGATGGTGGTGGTGGTCAGATAGACGACATTAACCCGAAGGATGATCACATCGAGTGTGACATGCAGAGAAGCACGATCGTGTGTGACCTGCTGTGACACCCACAACTGCCACGTTTGGACGCTGGCCTGACGAGTGCGTCAGCCACTCGGACGTTCGACTAGGATACTCACTATACGCCCAAGCTTTCAGAAATGGAGAACCCCTCTTACATGCCTGGCTAGAAAGGACACTTGCCGCAGTTGCGCAGCGAAAGTCTCTCCCCCCCAACAACGGTGACATCCGGACATCTAATCTGCGCATACAATCATAGTAGTCAATTCTCCGCTTTTTGGTTTGCAAATCCATTTGGAAGGTATTCAATCTGCGCCCGCCTCGAAAATAGTGCGCCCTATTCCTTGACGTCGAATCCACTCCAACGAGGCACTTTCCTGGGCATTGAACCCCGCCCAGCGCATGCACAGCTCACGCCTCACTTTCACCATCCCGAATCCGCTCCATTGTCTGCAAGAAACCAGGCGATGTAATGTGAAACTGGTCGTTGTTAGAGGCTCCGCCGTACTCTAAATTCCACACGGTGTATTACCGTGTCTGTTCCCCGTTCTCCTATGTGGCACCCGTGCGGTGTTTCGTCCCGGGACTAGCTGCGTCTCAATCGGCCAACCCCACTCTAGGATAATTTCTATTGCACCCCTAACATGCAACCTAACATTCACAATGCGAGGTGTCCATTGGTTGTTGGAACAGTCCTCCACTTCCTCCCGACCGATAGCGCGTTCATATTGTTCTACATGGTGACTCGTATACTCTCCTCCTCGGCCATTATTCCACCATGGCGCATGATGTGTTCAGCGCGTTGGACCCTGCAAAGGACCATGAATGCTTCGCCCAGCAATCATCATGCGAGCTGCGATCAGCATCAACGACCTCAAATTACCGTCCGCTGACAATTCAACATTTTGGATTCTACGAAACCCACTGCATTCATCGCTTGCGGAGGAGCCGTTTGCCGTGTCCAAACTCATCATGCGCATACTAAGATGAAGCTTACTCCCGATATCGCCCTATTTATTCCCTCGCCCCATCACAAATCGAAGACGCGGAACCTAACTTGAAGTTCCATTATTCCTTTCCCCACATTCCTCTGCGGTTTGAGCTCATTCGCTGCAACTGTCAGTGGCCTGCCCCTCTGAGTCGTTCATCATAATAATTATCACGCACCTTCCATCGCAGCCATTATAAAAGGTCCAGACTGGCCGTCATCAAACCCCATCCTCCTCTCCTTCTCCTTTCCCTTACTAGTCCTCTGTTAAATCACCTTCACGATGGTTGTTACTCCCAAGAGCACTTTCCGTGACCGTGTTGCCGCCAACCCCCAGCTCACTGAAGGTTCGTGAATTCCTATCACCTAATCTTCTCTCAAATTTAACGGCGCTCTTCCCTTCATCTAGCTCAAATCGTCAACAGCGGCAACAAGTCTAGTGCTCCTCCCACTGAAACCGATGTCACCGTTGTTGGAGGTGGTATTCATGGTCTGATCTACAGGTATGCAACGCGATTCCCCTGTAAATCAGCATTGCGACCCATACTAAACTGGTTCTGCAGTATCACCACCAAGCTCACGCACGCTGACGAGAAGGACGTCAACGTCGCTCTGTTCGAGAAGGCCCCTCGTCCCCAGTGGAAGGTGAGCTAGCATAAACAGCTCCAAAATGATTATCTATTCTAATCACTTCTTTCTATGTAGATTGGCGGTATGTTAAAATATTCATAACACTATGATCCGGATTTTAATACTCATCCACTTGGTTTCCTCGTATGGTAATGGCTTTCAGAGAGCACTCTCCCCTACTTCGGCACCTGGCTCGACACCATCGGCCTCAAGCCCGAGGTAAGTCCATCGCTTGTGGCTCTCTAGGTCAAGCATATGTTAAATTACTTCCTTTTCAGTACATGCTCCGTCTCTTCACCCTCCACGATGGTCTCGAGTTCTACATCCTCGATCGCGAGAACCAGCCCGAATACAAGGACTTCTGCGCTCGTGGTCCTCGTAAGTCCTTGCAAACAACTCAACGATTTTGATTGCATACTCATCATCGGGTTCATTGAATCTCCCCCTGTCTTACCATGCTACAGCTCCTGTACGTCTGAATTCTTGCTCTCGCGCTCAGCTTGATTCTATATAACACTTCTTGATTTATCAAATTAGTTCCTCAACCTTGCCTACCAGCTGCAGCGTGCCATGTCTGAGCTCCTGCTCACCGTCTACGCCCAGCGCGCAGGCATTGATGTCTGGCACGGACACGCCGCCGATGTGCCCAACGTCAAAGTTGGCGCTGAGGGAGACGTTATCCCCATCATCAACAAGGACGACAAGTCATCGTTCGTGAACAAGGCTCCCCTCTTGGTCGACGCCACTGGCCGTTTCCGTCAGTTCGCTAGCAAGAGCGGCCGAGTTCAGCGCTTGGAGGGCATCAACCAGGATGCTTTCTGGGCCTACTTCACCTGCGAGAACGAAGATGGCATCGCTGAGGAGCTCCGCCACTTCGAGGCTGGCCACACCAACCACGTCTGCTTCCCCGAAGGCTGGATGTACCTCATCCGCATGGTCTCATGGGACGGCTCTCCCCTCGCTAACCTCATCGACATGATCCACTACATCCTCGACCACGCTGCTGCCAAGACCCAGCACGACCAGATTCCCTCGATGACCGAGCTCGCTGAGATGTTCGGCTGCAAGTTCCAGTACATCTGGAGCATTGGTTATGCCATCCGTAACGATACCCCCTACCCCGAGGCTGCTGAGCTCGCCACCTACGGCACCAACGAGGCTGAGCGCCGCTTCAACTTCATCACCAAGAAGTACACCAAGCTCACCAACGTCATGAAGCTCTTCACCCGCATCGAGGACCACTACGGCTCCGACTTCGCCAAGTGGCACATCCGCAAGCAGCTCAACTACCAGTCGACCGTTGTCTCTGGTCCCGGTTGGGTCACCGTCGGTGATGGTATCGGCTTCACCAACCCCCTGCTCTCGCCCGGTATCAACGCCGGTATGGGCTCTGACACCCTCGCTGCCGAGCTTACTCTCGCTTCGCTCCGCGCCAAAGACGAGACTGAGAGGCGCGAGGTGTGGGCCAAGTACGACAAGTACGCCGATGGCGCTGTCAAGTCTCTGCACATGATGAACCAGGTGCGCCTTTTTCATTTCATTTCCTGCTCTTCATTTCGTTGTCACTGACTCCAGCCTCCGACTCCACTTTTTCTCTTCTCTTCTCTTCTTTTGCTCGGCTTGCGTCAAATAGTTCCTGTACGCCACCTGCCTGCACCCCGACATTGGTGCCCAAGTCGGCTTCCCGCTCAACATGATGGCCGGTCACGCCAAGATGAAGTGGGGTCTTGCCCGCGCGGCCTTCATCACCAACATCAAGGAGTACTACAACTACGCCACCCACTGGGTGTGGGGTGCTCAGGTTCGTCTCATTCGTCACCGCTCTCCATAATGCCATATCTCGTGCTCACTCCTTCGCCGGATCATATAGGAACCCATCTACATGCGCGTCGCCGAGAAGACGCTCAGCCTGCTCGGCTCCGACGTGCATGACTTCCTCAAGCGTCCCAGCGACGAGGTCGTCAAGGAAATCACCGAGTTCGCTGCTACTCAGCGTCGCGAGGCTGTTGGCCGTGGTGAATACATCGGCTTCCCCTTCCGTGTACGTCCGCTTCTCTCCCACTCGGTTTTCTGTACCGTTAGCCTGGTACTCACGCTTGCTTCCTCATCTAACCCCTCCATATACTCTGCCATCTATAGTACTTCGGTTGGTTCAGGTACTTCAACAACGAGCTCGAGTACGATGAGGTCAAGTACAACACCATGGACTCGATCGAGAGCCAGTGCCACAACTGCAAGACCTGGTACCCCCGCCGCAACGACTTCAGGATCTGCGGTGCCTGTGGCGTGAAGCGTCTCGAGTCCGAATACGTCGTACGTCCCACTTGCTTTCTTTCCCCACTGCTCGATGGGTCTCCTGACGATATACGACTCGGAATAGATCGGCTGGAACGAGCCCTTGATCCCCGAGTACATGATCAAGTACGGCAAGACCACCCCCACCTGGGACGCACTCAACGCCGACCACGTCGCCTGGCTCACTGAGCGCAAGGCCCGCATGGAGGCTGAGGAGGCCGCCAAGATGGCCGGTGTGACCGACAGCATGGCGGCCACGACGATGTAAAAATTGTCCTTATTCATCATCATTTCATCTGCCTCCGAGTTGTTGTATCACCACCACCTGCTACCCATCATCATCACCACTCTCGTCCAGTCTTTTCTTCTATGGGACTGGTCGATGTTACTAGACTAGAGGTCATCTCATCCATCATCCAATTTACGCAAATAATGTTGTTACTCCTGTAATCATTTCCTTCTCGTTTGGAATTCATGATTTCTCTGCCACTCATATTTGGCCTGTCTTGTCTGCGCCAATGACATTGACACTGCGCCGGGATTTACTGTAACTCTTGCGCTTAGCCGCCTCGGCTGGCTCACATCCAACCTCCTCCGAGTCATGCTCCGTCAGATCATCAATGAATTATATACCTCTCTGGGCAGTAATGACTCCGTCACCGTCGGGGCGGGGCCAGTCGGAATTTCCATCCAAGGTTAAGATGGTTGTGGAGTATAATTAGTTGTTTGGCGTGAGCCAATTTTTTTTTCTCTTTTCTCTCATCTTTGTGCCACAACCTTATCTCCCTCCCGGACCTTGACTTGCGCGTGTCCTCTTCCCGAGGGCACGAACAGGAGATACGTCGGGCGGGCCATTAGCGTGGCGTAGATGAGAGTTTAAGATTCCGCCTTCGCTGACTCTGCTAGACCGTACACGTCGATGAGCTTCATCAGATAGTAGCGTGATTCACATTCGCATTCGTATTCCCATTCTTTTTTCTCTCTCGCTCTATTGCATATAGCCTGTCGTCTAGCACGTGTAATTAGCACTGTTCCATGTTGCAATCCAATCCAGTCGTTCGACATCAATTTTTCTATTCTCCTGTCTTTTTTTTCGTGATCATTTTTCCCTCTGGATCCCACCCGAGCACGTGCCAGCATCGAGGGGATCTGCGCGCCGCCGAGATTGGATTAGGGTAAACACGAGTAAACTCCTCCGGGAGCGCTCGTGCTCTTTCTCCAACCCGACCCTGCTTGCTGTGACCCTGACTATCTTCTCTCTTTCGCCACTGGTCTTCTCGTTCTTATCGATAAATTTTTGCTCGTATTTCTTCATCTCTTGGGCTCGTTGGAAACCGCTTGCTTTGTCTCCAAGTTCCGGCGTTAAGCCGTCGTTCGGGACATCCACTTTTGCATTGCCTTCGCCACTGCACACAAACTTAAACCAGTTCTAAACGAGCACTTGTATGGCGAGCAGTCCTCTCGCTGCTCGCACCGTCGTCAACAATGCTGCCCGTGCAACGCCTCCCCGTCCGGCTCCAACACATGGCCAATCTCAGAACGGATCGTTGTCGCCTCCAAAGGCTGCGCAGAGCAACGATCCATCCCGCCTCGCGCGCCGGCCCTCCCACACCACTCTATCGTCTGCGCGATCCGATGCGACAGACGGCACCGCATGGGGCGAGAATTTCTGGATCACCATCTCTGATCCTCAGGTGTGTGTCCTCGTCTCATAGTGTCTGCTTGGACCCTGAATGCAATGCCTCGTCTCTTCATGTGCTAACTGGGCATTATCTTACCCGCTTAGACCGGCGCACAGTTCTATGCGTGTCCTGCGACCGGCGATGCCAGTTGGGAAGCGCCTGCTGGTCACTTCGTGTATGTTCTTCTCCGTCTTCTCCTGTTGAGTCGCTAAATCAAGGAGCGACCAAAAGTCTCATGCCGCCACTGACAAACATTCATCATTATTATGCATTCATCCTTGGGCCATCATCATCAACGTATCATTGCATCGCCATGCTGTAGGATGCCACCAAATGATGCTGGCGAGTGGTGGGAGCTCACCGACGAAGCACGCGACATCCCCTACTACTATCACACCAAAACGAAGGAGACACAGTGGACGCGGCCAGAAGGATTCGTGATTCCGCTCAACATTATCCAGGTAAGAGAGCAGGCACGCTCTCCTCGTGGGGTGCCATAATGCTCTTCACGCTTCTGACGCACTTGCTTCTATGCTTCTTTCATTTATTCCCACCCGTCGTGCGACCGACTTGCAGACGACAACCTCGATCGGTCGCAAGTTCTCCTTGAATGCCCGGAAGAGCATGGTCGAAGACCCCAGTGCTTCGACGTCTGGCTCACGCTACAGGACCGCGGCAGCCCAGCGTTCATCAAGCGGCCAGTACCAGCAACAGCAACAGCAACAAGGTCAGCAGCAGTATTCTCCCCAGCAACAACCTCGGGTCTCCTTCTCCGACAGCCGGCGGTCCAGTCCACCCAGCCCTGGACCAGCGCGCTCTCATGGCTCGTCATCGCGCAACACCCACACACTCTACACCATCCCCTCTGAGCCGAGTGGCAGCCAGCAAAGTCTCGGACACATCCCCGAGGCATCCGAGTCCAAATCCCATCTCAAGCCCATGCCTGCACCTTCCAACTCGTACAGCACCCCGACCAAGGCGAGTGCTAGTGTGCCTGAACTGCGCACACAGAGTCTGCAAGGCGCAGCGGAGCGCATCACCGCATCGTCTTCGTCGTCCTCCACGACTGAACTCTCCGCCATGAGGATACCCGAAGTGAAGAAGAATGGATCATCGTCGTTCCTTTCTGAACTTGGACCCGGGAGTCCCGTAGGGTACAGCTATCCACGATCATCCACCCCATCCCCACCCTCACCCTCCATCCCAATCAACGTCACCAGTCCACCAGCCTCTCCACAAAAACTGAAGAAAGCCAACGGTACCCCCTCAAATGGCCATAGCTTCTTTGGGAAACGCGTTGCATCATCCTCTTCGGGTCCACCTCAAGTCCAGCTCAACGGGCTCGGTACAGGGAACTATCCTTCCGGAGGGAGGAGCGCGAGTCCGGCAGGGAAGAATAGGACTGCGTCATCACCTGCTGTGGGCGGCGGAGGTGTTCGTGGGCGCGTCGACTCGTCCAACTTGAATGGTTTGAGGAGTGGGGTCCGGAATGGTGTGAATGGGAGGAGTGACTCGCCGCATGGGAGCATGACGGATTTGATTGGCGCGCCTGTGCTGGATCGAAGTGAGTTCTGATTCTTCTCTTTCCATACTCATTCGTTGAGGATAATATGTGCTGATCATCATTTCGTTGATGTACGTGATCCAGCGACGACTGCGAAGATGAATCCTGCTCTGCAGAATGGGAATCGACCGATTATGGTGGATACAAGGCGGTTGAGCACTGGGTACGCTACTCTTCTTTATGGTATTCGGTTATGAAGAACGCAAGTGCTGATGTATACGTCTTTGCTGACGTTCCTTGACCTGTTGTAGCACTCACCACACGCTTCCTCGAGAACTCGTCGATGACATCGAACGGTTTATGACAAGTGAATTCGCCCAGTCATACTTCTCGACGCATCGGAGAGGGCTCATATTCCGGAGAAGAGTACCACTTGAGGAAATGATGCAATGGCAAAAAGTTCGTCTCACTTCTCATCCTACGTCTACATCTCGCATATATCTAACCTTTTCTCGTCCTCTCTTTCCTAACCCGTCACCACAGAACCCACTCACAGGACCATTACTAGTCCTGAAACGTCAATGGCACAAAGACGCCCTCAAAATCTTCCGTGTTGTTCAGACAGTGATGGGCGACCGCGAGCTCGTGCGCGGGCACGTCGACGGCACAACATCCATTCCTTCTTCCACCAGCTCGCATTCATCTTCCACTTCGTCCGCGCTAGGGACCAGCTCATCGTCAGGCGGGCACGGGGAAATGAATGGGAGAGTGAATGGGTCCGTTACTATTCTGGAGGCGGAAAGATGGGTGCTGGGTATGGGCGTGAGTCAAGGAGAGCTGAGGGATGAGATATACTGTCAAGTGATGAAGCAGCTGACGAAGAATCCCGATGCGTATGTCACGTTACTACTATCTTCGCCGCTCATTCAATACTCTACTTGAGCGCAATACTGACCTGAATATCCTTTTATGCTCCCCTTCGACTTCAACAGCGACAGCATCTTCCGCGGCTGGCAGCTCTTCTGCGTCATCCTCGTCACCTTCCCTCCCTCCAAAAACCTGGAGGGGTATGTCGGGACGTTCATCCAAGAGCGCATCACCACCAAGCGCGATGATCCAGGGAGAATCGATGTGATGGCCAAGTACTGTCTGCAACGGCTGGGTGCCATCGCGAAGAAGGGTCCACGGGGCAAGCCACCGACGTTGGCAGAGATCGAGACCGCATCAGTATGTATCCCGTTCGTCTCTCGTGATTCCTCGCTCACATTTTGTCTTACGTCTAGGATGCGGCTTTCAACCCTTCCACATTCGGCGCATCTCTCGACTTTATCTTCAAACTCCAGCAACGCTCATACCCCGACGCTAAAGTACCCATTATCCTCCCCTTCCTCGGCGATGGAATCATTGCTCTCGGTGGTCTTGCCACGGAAGGCATATGGCGCATTTCTGGCGACTCTGAGACAGTCTCAGAGCTCAAAGTGCGCATCGACAGAGGGTACTATAACCTCGAAGGTATCGATGACTGCCATGTGCCCGCTTCACTTCTGAAGCTATGGCTGCGCGAGCTTGAGGAGCCTTTGATTCCTGAAGCTATGTACAATGAGTGTTTGGCGGTGTCGGCAGAGCCAGACAAGGTCATTGATGTTGTAAGGCGGCTACCGACGATTAATCGTCGGGTGTTGCTGTTTGTCATTAGCTTGATGCAGCTGTTCTTGCACGATAATATCATAGCTGTCACAGTAAGTGGTCATCCGTTCTTTCTTTACTTTGTCTTGAGTGCTCGGTGACTTATTCCATGGCTATGCAGAAAATGACAAGTCCTGCGATGGCGCTTGTAATCTCTCCAGCACTTCTTCGGTGTACTTCCGACCATTTCTCAACCGTTTTCACTAATGCTCAGTAAGTTATTTCTTCATACGGTAGGGTGCTAATTACTTACTGCCCTCTATTGTCGTTCCACCCATACAGACACGAGCACACCTTCGTTCATAATCTCCTCGTCCATCTCCAACCTCATCGGATTGATCCCGATTACATCCCAATGCACGGCCAAGGGTCGAATCCTCGTGGTCGATAACCCTCATCCATTTCCTCCCCGCCATGTCTCAATTCATGCTGAAGGGTTGAGTCTTTGTGTCACCATCTCGCATCACTTTGCACTACCAGTTGCACCTTTTTATATCTCTCAAAACCTTACACTCATTTCTCGTTTCGCATTCCGAAGTCTCTTGGTTCTCCTTGCTTTACCTATTCATTCCTTTCTTGGACCTGTTGGATTATAATGTTACGATTGCTGAATCTTTTGAATTTCTCACTTAAACTATCCTTTCCTTTCGTCTCTCACCTCTCACCTCTCACCTCTCACCTCTCATCTGTCCCTTTCCTTTTCTTATTCTACTCTAGGGCATTATCAGTCAATCAAGTGTACTCTGTTATGGGAAATGAACACATGAATTGAGTCACATTCCCCGTCCCGCCTGTCGGAGGTTTCAGTCTACTGAGTTACAGTAACATAAACTCCGATAATCATGAAAACATCCAAATTGGAAAACAGAATTATTGGAGTTGGTACGTCCCCACTAGCCTAGAAGGGTGGTAAGTAAGTGGGCTCGGCGTCAAATGTCGTGAAGAGGGCGTCCCAATTTTGCAATCCCCACAAAGCAAAAGGGGACGACCGACGATAGCCAATCTTAATCGCAGGGTGCTTTGTGACAAATTGCTCGTTAAACATATTCCGTCGTTCTTCCGAGAGATCAATGTAGTAGACAAAACAGAAACCCAAGGATAAAGGGGGGACCGCCCGCGCGTTCACTTGGCTGGACCAGTAATCGAGCAAACGCAGAGGGCCAGGCCACTCGGTTGGGTTTCTGAGCATCAACTTTGCCACAACAAGCCGAAGCTTAGTTGCACGAGTACAAGCCATAGCAAGGTCTACCGATAGGAAGCCCTGCAAGTTCAAAACCTCGAGAGCTCGAAATTCGGGCAAAAGGGGTGGTAATAATGGAGCTTCGGTGTATTCCCAATCCAGGGTGAGTGAACGAAGGTGCAAGAATTGGGATGGTTTGGGTAAAGACGATACATCAATGCATCGCTTTATGCTATCTTTGAGCACAATTGAAATAACATTGGGGGCGTAGAGATGAGGAAACAGCGACACAGGACCTATTGAACTGAGGGCTAGATGTCGAAGAAGTGGAAGCAAAATTTGTTTCGGAGACAGCGAGGACTCTCGTAGGTTTGGGGTGGTCGGGACACCACCCTCTAGCCACTCTAGCGACAAGAGCGAAGACGCTTGGGAGATGATGTTATATGTGGCTGAAGGGTCTACATATCCAGAGACTGTGAGCTTCTTCAGAATATCTGGCTCTGCCAGGATGGGTTTAACTATCGGAAATGTTGCATAGGATCTCTCCCGACCCGAAAAGACTATGGATAGATTTTGGATAGAGCTGGCATACGAGAGGTCCAGCGACTTCATGTCGAGATCTCTACATTCTCCCGTGGCTCGGACGTCAAGCGACTTGACATTTAGCAGACTCGGCGCTTGGTTCAAGATAATGAGGGGAAGGAGGCCGCCAGCTTCTAGGAGGATATTCTCACATTGTGAGAATACTGGGTATAGTGATATATGAAAGGAATCCTCCGGTTCTGGCGTGGGCATTGGGGGTGATTTCCACAAGCCATCCGCCTTATTTTGCAAGATGAGGGAGATTCGAGCGGGCGTGGAGAGCCGGATGTCATGAAGGAATGATTCATGAAATTGTTGGGATTTGGTGAAGAGTACCATCCCCTCATCGTTCACGACGATGTTACTGAACGACTGGCGAGGGAAACCCGTGACCGCCCACAGGGATTTCGTTGCATGTGCAACCTGACGCCAACGGAAGCAAACGCTGGCCAAAGCTGCGCGATTCTTCCTCAAGATCGCAAAAGATCTTTCGAGGTTGTTTGGGTCGACATCTCCTCGGTTGACGCATTCTAGGAATATCTCGCTAAGCAACTCAGGAGGAAGAGCAGTGACGACCGATTGCCAGTTTAGCTCTCGCAACTTGATGATCTCGGCCGGGTCGGAGAAGTCTCAAAATTGTAGACATATTGGTTCCTAGAATGGGATAAATCTAAGTGTGTGACATGGACATCGCACGAACTTGTCCACTTACGTCACGCGTGGCTGCTCTTCCTCCCATCACCCTGCGGTAATGCTCTGAGATTGCAACCCTACAACAATGTCCGAAGGGTCTTCAGTGATGCCTTCATTGCCTCCCACAATCCGAAATGCGGCCTACACTTACGACGGCACCATGAGAGCTTCGACATTGAGCGCTGGCAATCCGATTGTCGCGTTACTTCCCGACGAATTGCTGACAGAAATCTTCCTGTTTGTGCTGAGCAACTATCGAGATTTCATGCGCACAAAAATTTTCAGACGGACCGAAAGCCCAGCGATGAGTAGTATCAGACGTAGTCGCCGTGTGCTTTCTGCTGTCTGTGTTCGTTGGCGGAACCTCGTGCTTGACACGCCGGCACTGTGGGCTACTATCGGTTTCCCATCGAGCTTTCGCCCTCGGGCCTTGGATGCTGAATCGTCCCTATCCGCTGCATCGGGGTGGGTAGGTGCATCCGAAATGCTAGACGAGGAAGCCCAACGCTCGAAGCGGCACCCTCTCTCACTGTACGTCCTACTGGACTCTTGGGTTGACAATAGCTCCGAGAAGGATACCTTATGGCATAGGACCCTAGATCCGGACGACTATCGTGCTATCGAAGACACACTTGCTCCACTTTTATCCACATGTCGTCGTCTGAGCCTTGGAGACATCCCCACTGCATATGGTACCACCTTTATGGCGCCCATGTCTCTTCCTCATTTGGTCTCGCTCAGATGCCGCCCCCATATGTCTTCCGCTTCCGCTCCTCGAACTGTTGACCTCAGTCAGGCACCACTCCTTCGTCACCTCGATATATCTGTCGTGTTTGAATCCGTGATGCGTTTCCCTCCAATATTAAAAACCTGCCCTCAATCACACCTTACCCATCTCAGGATATCAGGGGCATTCGAGGCGGACAGCGTAGTCTCCATCATCGCAAATAGTCCTTTGCTCGAAGATGTGGTGTGGTCGCACGTGAAGCGCTTAGAACCCGGGGAATGGGTCACGGAGGGCAAATACGCACTCAAGCCGGTCCGGCTAGAGCATCTCCGCCACCTCGGCCTCAAGGGTCTCGCCCCTCTTGCTTTCCTCTCTGTGGTGGAGGCACCCAACCTCGTGCGCTTGTTTCTCCACTACCCCCTAATCGTCCAGGGCTACGTGAGGCGGCCCAGAGAAGCTTTTCACAAGCACCATTTTGCGTATCTATCAAAATCAATCCGGTTTCCGCGGCTCCGCGCTCTCGATTTGGCTGGCCAGCTCGACATTTGGGACATCGAGTACTCTTCCATCACGGCATTTCTCCGCGCGCATCCATCTCTAGAGGCCGTCAAGCTTCCGTCTCAGATCACAGAATCTATTGCGGATGCGATTCTTGAGTCGCTCATTCACGTACGTGTAATTGAGGCGCTGCTACGAGATCGGAATGATGAAGGCAAGTGTCGAACCGCCTGTCTGCTGGATCATTGGGCACAAGGAGACCAAGATGACGTGGGCAAAGACGCCTCTTCTGCCCGGCTCCCCAAGCGCGGTCCCGTGCCCCAACGAAACCGTCACTTTGAGTATGATCCCGTTGAACTGGCGCGCTGGCTGAGGCCCTCGCCACTCCCAATACTGTGCCTACGTGGCGAGTCCTCATCAACAAAGGATACAAGATTCCCTGAATTCGACAGATTTGGAGACTACCTTGTGCGCTTCGAATCGTGGCCCTTCTTTGCCTTTGCAAGCGAGGACTGGGACGAATTCTGGCGTGAGCTGGATGCTCACACTCTTGAGGGTTGAGGGTGCTACGCGTATTGCGCAACTGTGTACACCGGTCTGTCACTTGAGAATATCGTCGCACATAGATCGATCGTGCATCAATGCGATATGAAGTTTCTCTAATATTTCTATTCTCATCCTGGTACATTGAACTAGACGAGATCCAAGGGTGCATTTGAACACCCAGCATGGAGAGCGCAGCCGCTCTCCACCGGGTGACGCGAGGAAGAGCTGATGTAGGGATTTTTCGAAGGAATTATCACCGTGTGACTATAAATCTTCTCAAGTCAACTGAAGCACCAAAAGATCAAGCCTTATTGAGTCGTTCAGCAACCTCCATCAAATCCGCTGTCCACAGTGGATCCTTATCGGACCCAACCAGCACCAGCTCCAGCATCACTTTTGCCAGCTCAGAAACATCGATTGTCTTGCCTCGTAAAATTTCGGCCGCAGGAGGTGGGACTGGCCTATCGGGGGCTGTGATGAACCCTGGTCTTGTAACTAGAATCTTGATATTGTCAAGCTCGGAAGCGCATTGGAGGAGTTTATTCTCAGCTTCCCCCTAAAAATGTTGAAGGGAGAGGATGGGGCAAAGCAGGGGTGGGATGGAGTGATTAAATGAGTTGGTATGAGAGCATGTCAGGTCAGCTATGCGCTGAACTTTGTGTGGCTCTAAGTCACGCGTAGCAAGGCATACTCTGGCTCCAAAGCTGGAGTTTTGGTCTGATCCCTCTCTGCCGCCATCCCTGACATGTACAAGAAACGGAACGGTTTTGTTGGTTGGGCCTCTACCATAGCAAGAAGCCCAACGACAGTCGATGTCTGGCAAACGCGGACCAGCTCTTGATGGGTGAAGCTCTTGGAGTTGGGGCAAGTGATGGTGACCGTCCTATGGTATCGAGCAGAGCGATGAGGAAAGTGTCATGAAGTCCATCGGCGCGGTAGGAAGTGCGCTTGTCAGCAGAGATGGGGTGTGATGGCCGAGGAAGCAAGGACTCACCAGATGCACGCAGCTGCCCCAGCGAACTCTTTCTTAACGTCATCGGGATATACATCGTAGTCGTCAACAACGACGCTCTTCACTTTGGCCGCATCCGCTTCGCTGGCATCTCCTGGTGCTGAAACAGGTTTGCGAGATACTGCAATGATAGAGGTGATCTCTGGCCGAAGAAGGGCTTGGCGGATGAGCTCGCTGCCCGCAAAGCCGGAAGCACCAGTGATAATAACTTTCATCCGTCAGATATTCAGAGGGAGAGCGTGGAGGGTGATTACTAGAAAGACACAAGGAGGTTGATGACAGAGTCTGGAGCGGGACCGGACCAGTTATACGGGCAGGCATCTGTTACGCCTTCGGTCGCCCAACGCCGCGACGGGGGAAATACCCAATGGAAAGTCTCCAAACAGCGTTTCTGAGGGCACGGCAGAGTGGTTGGGGGTGCCTTGGAACGATAGAACCTACTAGACCGAGTCTAGCTCCCTGAGTCCGCCTCAGTGTTCGAGGGCATGTTGAGGTTAGCGTGGGAAGAACCATCGCACTACTACTTCCAACCGACCACCACGCCAAAACACTGCAAGACCGCGCCAAATGGAACCGCTTTAAACGACACAATTTCTTCCATATTTCGTCATCTATCGATGTTGAATACCGAGTGCCTATCGTAGCTCATGTTCTCGAACGAAAGAGAACCCTCTATTCCTCAGCCGCGTAACTTCGGTGGAATGAGTTCTTGATGACTAGCTGTATACGGGGCATTATCTGCCAAAGCACTCTTTATCACCTCGGACCCGTTCTTCATTGCGAAGACGTGTATGATCGCTCCAAAAGAACGACTCAACCATACCATCAACATGGCCTAGGAACTCAGTGTGCGCACCACCACTTCCAGCAATCAAAACTTGGCGCCTCGTATTCCAGCCCGGGTTCATAGAGCTCAGCCATGCCTGAACCAGTGCAAACCTGAAGCCTTTTGTTGCATTAGACCTTGGGTATATCCAATACTCTTCCATACGATGCACCATAAACGACCAAGCCACGGCAGTAATAGGAACAAGTCTTGCAAATGACGGCTGGTCAAATCCCTTGCAGCAGATCATATATTTTGTTCAGCTAAGCGCATTTCCGTGCCCCTAGAATGAATAGTGACCCCTCCCTGTAGCTTACGA
This sequence comes from Clavulina sp. PMI_390, assembly GCA_015039315.1. Lineage (NCBI taxonomy): Eukaryota > Fungi > Basidiomycota > Agaricomycetes > Cantharellales > Hydnaceae > Clavulina > Clavulina sp. PMI_390. The sequence goes on from WIDE01000071.1 coordinate 103,567, forward strand.
CGCTCGATTCAGGATCTCAATGCTCCTTTGCCCGCAATAGTAGTCTCACTGTAACCCAGCCCCACATCGCCTGCGACGATCTCCCGCTTCTGGGAGTCCTTTAAGAATTCTCTTCCCTCATCATCATGTCTTGGTTTCAATATTCCTCTACTGACTGCAAATCGCTGACACCGTCAACCTATCCACCTCTAGTACACTGAGCGCAAAATTTGCTGGTAAGTCAAAGTTGCCAACGATGCCATCGCATACCCGTGTTTAGCGCTGTTTCGACGCCACACAGCACGCGATATCGTCATCTGAGATGTAGAGTTGTACCTTCTACACCTGCCCTTAGAGCATGTTCTCTAGTCTACTTTATCCAATGATCCTAACCGCGCCGCATCGGGCATGGGTTACCAACTCTGTAACAAGAGCAGCATATAATATCCCTTTTGTATGACCCAGATCGCCCCCCAACTCTATTTATGTGTTTAGCCTTCATGGAGTTCCGTTACAGTATAAAACAACCCTATTCACTTTAGCCTTAGACTACATGCAAAATACACATTAATTTCTGGCGATCTGCCTTCAGGCAGATGGTCGATGCGTCTTGTTGTCTTTTCCTATGTGGATAGTTAGGGAGCAATTGATTCACTCCATGATTTTTGGGGGAAGTCGTTGCATACGTAGCACAATGCCGCACTGCCAAGGATGTCCTTGATAATCCCTTTACCCTAAATCCGCCAAAGGGAGGGCCAAGAACGGAGATTAGACTAGTATTAACCTCCTTCTAATTGACCAGCTAACAGCTTATCAGCAACGAGTGTCATGGATTGCCGCGTAATAAGCGCCCGGCGGTTGAGCGAGCGGGTGGCGGCTGTCATGGCTTGCTTTGCCAGATCTCCAAACTGTGCTCATTCAGGTTCTTGCACTAGCAAACGAGCCATCTATATCTTGACCCTCTCATGGCTCGTTATTTATATGCCTTTGACACTTTCTCGCGCTTCCTCGCTTCATTCCGATGTCCGTTGTCGCCACATTGGTGAACAACCATGCTGTCGCACCAAAGCGCCGCATCAATACCCTGCGCACCTTTAAACCCCATTCGTCGGAGTCCAATCATAAAGCGGCGATTCGATCGATGTTAATCTAATTCCGATACTTCCAACTTATCGAGGGTCCTCACTGCTCCACTCACCACCACTTACAGGGCGCAAGTATTCAACAGCGCACATGATGGAGGTTATTACCGTGCTAGTTCGTCGTGACAAACATGTCTGGAGGCCGTCGTGGATTCCTTTTGGAACTTTTGGCATGATAGCCTTGATTCACAACTACGAACAAAGCCCACCCAAACGTCAACCTCGACTGAACGTCCACCTGCTTGCTTCATCGGTTCGGCTCAAAAGCCAACCGGTTTGTTGCGCTCCGACATGTACATTAAAGTCTTCCAGCCGTCCAATGAAAGATTTACCCGCAAGGATGCAATTCAGTCAGGATCCTTGACATAGACTTCGATCCCAATCCTTAGAGGAGGCTTCCATGTTCCTGAAGTTCTTGAAACCCACTACAGCCGCTCCACCTACAGCGGAGTACTACAATACTTATCTTACTTTCACCTTAAGTGGCTTGATGGTGACGAGAGACGTCTTGATCCTTATGGCGAAGAAATTATGGTCTCAAAGATATTTAACCCCGAAGATTTCGACAATCCTGACTCTCCTCAGCTCCACTTCTATCTTGTAGCTCCACAGAAACCTGGTTCCTCTAGGAAAATCCATCGGATCCACCTTCGAGAGTTCTAGAGCCATGAACGCCACGCAAGCAGCTACTACCACTGTTTCCCCAGCCCATCGCCTCATGGTGCTCTACGCCAAAGAGTACTGGTGGTCCATCGGCGGTTTTATTGGAGTTCTCGCCATCCTCAACATTGTCGGTCGGCTCTCCGCTTGGCTCGAACTCCGAGCTTCGTCCCTTTCCGACGCCGAAACAGCCCGTGTCCCAAGTCAGCACCGATCATCGTCCCTCCTCGCACGACTCTGGGGGGCGCTCATATCCTTGGTTTCAATTGTTCTATTCCGCTTGCCCTTCCCACTTCGGTCTCTTCATAGGATCAACACTGTAGCCGAGTTCGCCTGCGTTGGATCCTATATGGGCGCGACGATTGCGTGGACTCTTATGAGCACTGACGCTAGTGTGGTCAAGGTAAGCGATATTGCGCGTGGTTCCTTCTGGTCATTGGCATGTAACAGCTGTGTATTCACAAATCACTTCTTGGCATAGAACTGGGCTGGCCGTGCGGGTTCGTCTCATTCTTGCTCTGTGATGGCTGATCGCTTACATTCTCGGTCACTATAGGCGTCATGGCAGCTGTACAAGTGCCTTTCATTATCGCTCTCGCCGGGAAGAATAACGTCATCACATGGCTAACAGGGCTAAGTCATGAAAGAGTATGTTTCACTTCATATGGCTTTCTGACTCTCAACTTCGATGTATGGTCTCACCGTTCTCATTAGCTGAATGTAATTCACCGTGCTGCTGGAAGAGCCTGCTTCGCAATTTCTTGGCTGCATGGCGGAGCAATGCTCTACCTCCGCCACAACACTATCTTTGTAAGTGATCGATATTGACCCCGATATCTTCCAACTAAACTTCCCAATGGTAATAGGAAGCGACAAAGCATCGCTGGGGCATGGTCGCGCTGGCTGGACTCTCGGCCGCTGCCATCTTTTCCGTCCGTCCAGTCAGGAACTTTTCCTACGAACTATTCCTCATGGGGCATATCCTATTCATAATGTGCGCTTCGCTTATTTTGCCTGCCGCTCATTGTTACAGCTTCTCACGCAAAGACATGTCTAGCATGTTTATCACTGGCTTATTGCTTCATGAGCCGTTGTATCGACGCTATTCATACCCTGGACTAGTGTTCTGGGCGTTTGACCGCCTCCTTCGACTCGCCCGCATGGCGTGGATTAATCTTACACTCACAAGCCCGAAGGAATCTCATCACTCATCTTCTGTGGAGCTTCTGTCAACTGACACCGTTCGGGTTTCCCTCACTCGCCCACGTAAAACCCTGGCCTCCTGGAGAGCTGGCCAGCACTTCTTTATCATTGCACCTGGGATCGCGAATCTCCCTTGGGAAGCCCACCCCTTCACGAGCTCCACCATCCCTCACTCCCTGGGCGGTACCGACGAAGACGATGTTCATGTCGAGTTCATAATTCGGGGCCGAGACGGCTTCACCGGGAACCTTCTCGAGCACGCGATTCTTAACGGAGCCGCACCCAAAATTGCCAAGGCGGAAACGTTCATACTTGATGGACCATATGGACAGCCACCTAACCTTGGTGTGTTTGATACGGCAATACTCGTTGCTGGTGCGTTGCGTTCATCAGATCCTCATGGACCCCAGTCTGGGTTTCAATAATGACACTCTTCAAAAATAGGTGGTTCTGGCGTTTCATATACACTCTCGATGCTCCTTGACAGAATCTAGTAAGAGCTACACCACTCTACCTCTTCGTTACCCTATCTCATCACCGCACGTATAATTTCTTTGACAACCTTCAGTCGGGCGCAAAGCGGCCGTGATCGAACGTCGCGCGTACTATTCATTTGGGCCGTCCGCCAAGAGTCTCATTTGAACTGGATCGCGCCCGCTCTTCAAAAGGCTCTCCATGCGCCGGCGCTAACGAATGCCGTCGGGTCCTCCAACGCGCCCCGTCGCCCCCTCGATATTGATATTCGAATCTTTATTACTCGACCCAGCCAACCGGGCGAGACTATCACGGTGGCCCGGTCCGACGATATGGCTAGTGAAGTTGACGAAAAGCTCAAAGGATCTCCGATCAGCGCAACGTCAAGTAAAACAGACTGGTCGCCGTCCCAATCACATACACAACTTGTGGAGCTTGTGGAAGGAGGTGGTGGTCGTGTTCGGGTGCTTCACAGCCGTCCTGACATGCAGACTGTTATTGATGAGGAGCTTGCGGCCTCTGAAGGTTTGAAAGTGTCTGTCGATGGTAAGTCTAGGCTCGTGATCCCCCATCGTATTTTTACTGAAAAAGTTTTCCTCCGGCTTAGTTTCTGGTCCTGGAAAGCTTGTTGAAGCGGTCAAACACACACTTGCGACTTCATCCTTTTCATCTCCTGCCGCAGTCTTGCGAGGAGGGCCATCAGTCACTCTTCACTCAGAGGTTTTCGGCTGGTAAATGGTATCATATGCAATGGCGCTCGCCCATCATGGACTCTGCCCTGGTTCGCAGGTGACCGGAATAGTGGAAGAAATTTAGGTTATGCGTGAACAATGGAGGCTCACTAGTCCTGTAAATAGTTTCTTACATTCTTAATCAAAGAGTGCTTCGACTCCCGATGAATTCTCGTAGCCAACTGCCCTTTCCCCCTCATGAAGACCAGTATGGGATGTAACTTTGTATTGGCAAGGACTCCAACATGATTGTGTCGTACTATATTTCAACAAGGAAGCTTCGTAGATTTGGTGACAGGGATAAAATCCAGTCCAGACAGGCAAAAAAGGAGATCCTCAACCGGAGAGATGGAGAAGGCTAAAAAAAAAACATGGAAAGTGATCACAAGCTGAGGCTGAAGAAGCAAAGAAATCCGATTAAAAGATGAAAGAATAAACAAGTGAACTCCGTCAGATCCAACTATCCATCCATCCATCATGTCATCATGTTGCTGCAGTCATAGTCCCCATTCCCATCCCCGCTGCTGTCTCCCAGAACTTGTCCTTTGCCCGCACCTCAATATTCGCAAAAGGCTCACCCTGGCCCAATTTGACACAATCCCGCGTGCTCAGCACCAAGAGCTCAAAGAAGAACGCCGACGCGGCCTTTCGACTCGCATTCGACGCTACCTCGTTGAAGCTCAAGAATGCATCAGAGGCAGATGCAGCAGAGGGTGCAGCAGCAGACTCGAGGCCCTTCTTGATGACAGCCATAGCCTTGACAGTGTTCTTGCTAAACCCTTTACTCTGCACCTTTTCAGTGCTCTTATCGATCTGCTCCGCCTCCTCCTGCTGCGTCTCGTCCCGCTCACGCCGGTTCAGGCTCTGGCTCTGGCTCTGCGAGTCCTTTGTCGAGCGCATATCGAATAGCCCAATCGTACAGCTCTGCGAGTCGTACGTGTCAAACTCGATGCCTGCTCCACCACCAATATCGTCGCCGAGCCCTGGCGTCGAGCGCAGATCGGTATCGTCCACGAGCCGCGAGACGGATCGATGCTTCATCTGCCGAGCAGCATCAGCTTCGTCCATCCCACCACGGACATCAGGGAGGTCGATATCCATCATGTCCACCCCCATCCCTGCACCAGTGTCAAACGTAAAGTCCGCGCCAGCACCCGCATAGTCCTCGCCCAGGCCTGCACCAAAGTCCATAGTAGTGTCACCACCGGGACCCAAGCCAGTAATGTCGTCCAAGCCCTGAGACGCAGCGCGCATCCCAAGCTCGACGCTCTCGTCACCAGCAGCAGCGCCAGCGCCACCAGCGATCCGAGCCTTCTTCGCCGAGCGCGGGTTCGCATCATCTTCCCTCCCACGACGCAGATCTCGCACAGGGAACATGAACATCTCCTTCAGCTCCTCAGGCAACCCAGGTGGGCCCGCATAGAAGAACGAGTTCTCCTTGCCAGGGAGCGTAACAGTCGGCATGAAATGCGCAACGGGGTCCGCTTGGATCTCAAGGAGCTTCATGACAGTCTTGGAGCGCCGGAGGAAGCGCTGCTCCGTCGTGATCTCGCTCACGTCCGGGTCCTTGAACTGCCCGAGCCCCTTCTTGCCCTTGAACCCGGGCTGGTCAGCGAGCTCGAGCACGGAGTCGAGGATGACAACTTTCTTGGCGGAGGGTTTGGTGCGCTTCTTGGCGGCGGCCGAGTCGGCGAGCTCGGCAATGCGTTGAGCGGTACGGGGAGTGGGCTCAGGGTCTGGGAAGAGGCCGAGGGCTTCGCCAGGAGGAGGGGTGCGGGGAGGCTCGGAGAGAGGAGTGGCTGAAAAAGAAGTCGTAATAGGTTAGTTCACGAACAAGAAAAGATAATGGTCAATCAGTATACGCACAAGCTCGTGATTCGCGACCAGGAGTCTTCGGGTCGAGCATGGGCTCGTCGAACGTCAGCCCAAGATCCGCATCGCCAAAGTTGATGCCTGTATCGTCGAACGCAGCAAAGTCGGGTGCAGGGCCCATTTCAAAGTCGTCCCCAACACCAGGCCCTTCCTTGAGGATGCTCATATCGCGGTCAACACCCACATCACCGCGCAGATGAGAGGCAATGGAGATGCGAGGGGAGCCACCAACACCAGCATCATGTCGACCGAGTTCGATACTCATCGTGTCGTCTGCTGCTCCACCAGCGCGAGGCTCGTTCTCGTCGTCACCGAACGTGAGACCAGTGTCTACCCCCCAGTCATCGCCAGCACCAAAGCCCTCTCCGCCAAAGTCAAAGGCGTTATCATCAAAGCCAAAGTCCATAAAGGTGGCATTGGCAAGAGTAATGTCTTTCTGGTTTGCGATGTGTTTGTTGCCAATCGGCTGGATCGCCCTTGTGTACCCAACATCAACAACAAGATGTGTGAGTGAACAGTGAACAAATACGACGAGATGTTCCAGACGTACCAGTCCATGTTTTGTGGCAAAAAGTCAGCATCAAAGTCATCCGCATCGAGCGTAATAGCAGCCTTGGACGCCACGAGCTGCTCTTCAGTCATGTCGACCACACCTGGCCGGAACGCCTATTGTTGAACAACACGCATACGTTATTGTTCGCGTGAGTGACTGGTAAGTGTCTCTGATCAGTCTCAGCACCAACGCACCAGCTTAATCTTGACAATCGCTTCATTACAGTCGTCCAAGAGGTATTTTGCCTTTCGGCTGTAGATTCGGACAACGCCCAACAAGAGTTGCCCACTAACACGCAGAATCATCGGCTCTTGTTCCTGGTTCACAATGACGCCTGCGCATAGACGAGGACGCGTTTGAGCGTGATGCAAGACCCCATAGTCACACTATTCTTCGATACGTACCGATGGACTTGCCAATGTCGGTCTGGAGTGTCTGTGTCTTGGACAACTTTCGGTCCCCACTCGCGGCCATCCACACCTTGGCCAACGGGCCTCGGCGGGCGAGGATGACCTCGGAGAAGAAGAGGGACATTCAGTTCGGAGATGTAGCTTTAGAGACGCGTCGATTTGTGTGGTTGTGTTCGTAAAAAGGTGTCGCAGGGGAGTGGTCAAGGAACGAGTGAAGGGCTTAGTTGCGAGCGGGACACCGGAACTAACCGCCGCTTCCGCGAGCCGCAACATTTCCAAATCGGGCAATTCCCTCACCCACTCGGAAACTTTTTTCAGAAAAGCTCTTGAGCTGAAACGCTCGCTGCGATGTAGGACGAATTAATTAATTAAATCGGAAAGTGGTTTTGCTAATCCATTGCTTGGACTAGATGCTCATCCTCGCGGGACCGTCGGCGTTGGCTCCATCCAAACGCGATACGCTGCTCGTCAAGGCAAAGGCCCTCGATCCGGCGCTCGAGTCGCTCGATGCGATCTACTTCCATCTCATCCAGCCCACCTCGCCTGAATCTGAAAAACTGCTGACGTCCGAGGACTCTCGAGAACGCCAAGTGCTCGATGCTCTCCTCAAATACGGCGACTACAACGCTCTACCTGGGACTACAGGCCTCGTCGAGCACGGAGACGCATCAGTGCTGTATATCACTCCGCGACCTGGTGCTATTTCCCCTTGGTCTAGCAAGGCCACTGAGATTGCGAATATATGCACTCTTAATGGTGTCGTCGATCGCCTCGAGCGAGGAATCGCATACATCTTCACTTCGAAAACACCCTCTACTCCTCCCTCCGCTGCACTCATTGATACACTCAAGCCTCTCATCCACGATCGAATGACTCAATCCATCCTGACCACCCCTCCTACTCCTGAGTCTGTCTTTGGCCGCTCAGAGCCTGCTCCTCTTCGCACCGTTTCCCTGCGTGCCTCTCCCTCTTCTGCTCCTGACATCGCCGATGCTCGCGAGCGTCTCGCCACTGCTAACAAAACCCTTGGCCTAGCACTCGCGACTGAAGAGATGGACTACCTCGTCAACGCGTTCATCGCCGGCCCCAATCCCATCGGCCGCGACCCAACCGACACCGAACTGTTCATGTTCGCCCAAGTCAATTCCGAACATTGCAGGCACAAAATATTCAATGCCCAATGGACAATAGACGGTGCAGATCAGGACATGTCGCTCTTCCAGATGATTCGCAATACTGAGAAGATCAGCGGGAAGCATACTATCTCTGCGTATTCGGATAACGCGGCTGTCCTCGAAGGCTCTCAAGCACTGCGTTTCCAAGCTGCGCCCTCCTCGTCGTCCAATCCTCTTTCATCGCATGCATATGGCGCTACGCAGGAAGACATGCCCATCCTCGTCAAAGTGGAAACCCACAACCACCCCACCGCCGTGTCACCCTTTCCTGGAGCCGCTACAGGCTCTGGTGGTGAGATCCGCGACGAAGGCGCAGTCGGACGAGGCTCGAAGCCCAAAGCGGGCCTCACTGGCTTTACCGTCTCGAACTTGCTCATCCCAGGCTACGAGCAGCCCTGGGAAGAGGACTTTGGTCGTCCCGCGCACATCGCGAGTGCACTTGATATCATGATTGAGGGTCCGCTTGGTGGGAGTGCTTTTAATAATGAGTTTGGACGTCCTGCGCTTGGCGGATACTGGCGCGCCTTCTCTGAGCGGGTACCTAGCGCTGCCCCAGTCTCGTCTACGGCCGCCGCAGCTACCGCAACGGAAGTTCGAGGGTATCACAAGCCTATCATGGTCGCTGGCGGTCTAGGCAACGTTCGCCCCATCTTTGCGCTCAAGTCCAAAATTACTGTTGGCGCTAAGCTCATCGTCCTCGGTGGACCAGGCATGCTCATTGGCCTCGGAGGAGGCGCAGCCTCGTCCCAAGCCTCTGGCTCCTCTTCCGCCGATTTGGACTTTGCTTCGGTGCAGCGCGAGAACCCCGAGATGCAGCGACGATGTCAACAAGTTATCGATTCGTGCGTTGCGTTGGGTGATGAGGGTGAGGGCAACCCTATTCAGTCCATTCATGATGTGGGAGCTGGTGGGTTGAGCAATGCCCTCCCTGAGCTCGTGCACGATGCTGGGCTTGGTGCGCGATTCGAACTGCGCGATGTGCTAGTGGATGATCCTTCCATGAGCCCTATGGAGATCTGGTGCAACGAGTCGCAGGAGCGGTACGTCCTCGCCATCGCGCCCAATCGTCTCGCGGAGTTCGAGGCAATCGCAAAGAGGGAGCGGTGCCCATACTCTGTCGTAGGCGAAGCGACGGAGGCTCAAGAGCTCGTGCTCACCGATCGTCTACTCGGGGGAGAACCCATCCATCTCGAGATGTCCACTCTATTCGGCAAGACGCCCCGCCTGCACCGAAGCGATACGAAACTCGTTCGATCCGTCCCAGCCTTCGACGAGACACTCGAAAGCTACCTCCCCACCTCTTCCTCGCTATCCGAACGCGTGAGCGAAGCCATCACGCGCGTCCTGCACCTCCCCTCCGTCGGCTCCAAGTCCTTCCTCATCACGATCGGAGACCGCACCGTCACCGGGCTCGTCACGCGAGACCAGATGGTCGGGCCCTGGCAAGTCCCCGTCTCAGACGTCGCCGTCACGCGCTCGTCATACGGGTTCAAAACTATAACGGGCGAAGCGATGGCCATGGGTGAGCGCACGCCCGCCGCGCTACTTTCACCTGCTGCGAGCGCGCGCATGGCTGTGGGTGAGGCGCTCACGAACCTCGCTGCTGCGTCCATCGAGAGTCTCGAGCGCGTCAAGCTGAGTGCGAACTGGATGTGCGCGGCGAGCTATCCTGGGGAAGGCGCAGCGCTGTATGAGGCTGTCATGGCGGTGGGTATGGACCTATGCCCGAAGCTTGGCGTAGGTATCCCTGTGGGGAAGGATTCGATGAGCATGGCGATGAAGTGGAAGGATCGCACGAGTGGAGAGGACAAGCAAGTCACTGCTCCACTCTCGCTGATTGTCACGGCCTTCGCGGCAGTGCAGAATGTTGAGGAGACCTGGACCCCTCAATTGCGCAGCGACGCAGATATCGGAGAACCTACGACTTTACTATTCGTTGACCTTGCGGCGGGCAAGCAGCGTCTGGGTGCATCGGCACTCGCTCAAGTATTCAGGACGATCGCCAATGAGGCTCCCGATGTCATCGATGCTGCAGTCCTCAAGGCATTCTTCAATGGCTGCCAGGCACTCCGCGCCGAGTCAAGTAAGCTAGGAAGGGAGCTCGTCCTCGCGTACCACGATCGCTCAGATGGTGGCCTGTTCACGACCCTCGTGGAGATGGCATTTGCTGGACGAACTGGTATCACGGTTGATCTGGCCGGTATCACTTCTGGCAGCCCGCTCGCTGCACTCTTCAATGAGGAACTCGGCGCTGTTTTGCAGGTTCGGACATCAGATATTGACCTGGTGAAATCCATACTGGCGAACGGCGGCTTCCCTGCAGGAGACATTTATCTCCTCGGCAATCTCCTCGGCGGTGAAACGGTTACCTTCTGGCACAAGGACAAGTCTACTCCATTCTTCACCTCCACTCGCGCCGAGCTTCAAGCAGCTTGGAGCGAGACTTCATTCCGTATTCAGTCCCTTCGTGACGATCCTCAGGCTGCCAAAGAAGAATTCGAATCCATCTCTACACCTCAACGCGGACTGTTCTACGAACTCCCATTCACTCTTCGACCCAGCTCATTCCCGTCAGATGCCAACAGTCCGCGTGTCGCCATTCTTCGAGAGCAAGGCGTGAATGGTCATGTGGAGATGGCATGGGCCTTCACCGCCGCGGGATTCACTGCTGTCGATGTGCACATGTCCGACATTCTCTCAGGCCGTGTCTCTCTCTCATCCTTCCGCGGGCTCGCTGCATGCGGTGGCTTCTCATACGGCGATGTTTTGGGTGCTGGTAACGGCTGGGCCAAATCGATTCTCCTCCATGCCGAGACACGCGCGCAGTTCGAGGCGTTCTTTGCTCGACCAGATACGTTCACGCTTGCTGTGTGCAATGGATGCCAACTTGTGTCACACCTGCGAAGCATCATACCTGGCGCCGCTTCGTGGCCCGAGATGAAGCAGAATCGCTCGCAGCGGTTTGAAGCGCGCGTGTCAATGGTGGAGGTTGTTCCTAGCGCATCCACTAGCAAGTCTGTCTTCTTACGCAGTATGGGTGGTGCAAAGCTACCTGTACCCATCGCCCACGGGGAAGGTCGAGCATTCTGGGACGAATCTGCGCGCCATGACACGTTCCGTAACGAGAACTTGTTGGCCGTGAGGTATATCGATGGTACGGCCGCGCCTGCTACTACATACCCGTTCAATCCAAATGGCAGCCCCGACGCGCTCGCCGGCTTCCAGACGCCGGATGGTAGGATTCTCGCACTCATGCCCCACCCCGAGCGTGCCGTGACGAGGGAGAGCAACAGTTGGTATCCCAAGGAGTCTGCCGAATGGGATGGATCTGCCCCATGGTTCGAACTATTTAGAAGCGCAAGGGAATGGTGCAATAGTATGTAACAAAAAGTTCTCATGTAATAAAATGTCTACTAGACTGTCGACCTAGAAAAAATCAAGGGATGATATGCTTTTGTGAGTTGGTTTAAGGACTAAGAGCCTAGGGTCTTCCATCGACTAATCTCTGAAGGGGCCGATTGATCGAGGCATACCTTGTCCGCCTAACTCCTACCGTCGCATATTTATCTCTTTTATGAGGGGATGGTGCAACAGTCTAATAATACATATGGGCTTGATTGGAAGCGAACACTGCGCAAACCTCCGAGATTTTAATTAGGTACAATTTCCCCTTTCTCTAGGGACACTGGTCCGCCCAACTATCCCGCAGCGGTATTCCACCGCAAATTTCTAGCAGGCTTTCCCGATTTCCTATAGACTCTCCCATTTCTTGCTCAAAAACGGGTTCGCTCAGGGGAAGTACCACCTGTCGAGCAAACTGACAGAACTCCAAATCCCCTTCGAATTCCGCGGAGATTTTCACTGTCCCACTATACCAGCATAATGCAGGGAAGTATAAAGTAGGCGAGGTCCATTGACGATTTTCTCTTGCTTTCGTATGCCAGCGTCGAATGAGGGGCCAAAATTGCGACTGGGGTTCGGAATGTGAGTGGTTAATTATATTGAAATGCATCAGGGAGGGCAGAGCGGAAATAGCATCTAGCAATCCTTTATTGATACCTTCGGACAGACTGAGGAATTGCAACGTGGGATGATTGCAAAAGAACCTCGCGATACTGAGCTCATTCTTCTCAATTATTCCAGGGTATCCGTCTATTGAAAGTATCTGGAGACTAGGGAAAGAAACCGAATTTAAGGGAAGGGATAGTAGAGCGGGAAAGCCGGCTCTACTGATAAGTGCCTTCCGAGGTCGATATGTCAACTCGAGAGCCACCAGCTGAGCAGCGCGGAAGGTGTCAAGCAAGGAAAAGTTAAATTCTCCATGTAGACTGAGCCGGCGAAGAGACGGCAGGCCTGGGAGTGAAAAGGTCATGGGTTGGAGCAGCTTCAGGTCGAATGCGTCCCATGTCCACTCTTCCAGCAGGTGGCTGTAGGCCACAGTATCCAAAATATCCTGCGGTATTACGGTTCCGGAGACCTCCAGAACACGGAGCATTGTGTCAGGGGATATTTTGAGGAAAACGGGGTCCCCTAAGTAGGCAAAATCGAGTCGGAGATCCCGCAAATCTACCAAAGAACTCAAGTCGGCGACTATGGGTTCTCCGCTCGTGGACTTGTGGTTGAGGACTGATCTGCA